>OZ023274.1:87827085-88412106 GCA_964007475.1 Hybos culiciformis
AATCAGAACATTATAAAAAGTTAATATGTACACTATTAATAGGTGTATGGTGTATATGTATGTATTCTTAAAAACTCCTTATAATTTTACATTTGTGTAAAATAAAACTATAGTTTTCAATACAAAAATGTTTCAAAGTTCCAAAAAGGTGTGCTACCAAAACTGTTTAGACTTTTGTTTTATATTATTAGGAAACTAATTCAAAATAAAATAGATTTCTGCAAAATTTTTATAAAAAATAAAATTTATTAGTAAATATTAAATAAATTTATTAACATATTTATGAACAGATGTTTCCCTTATTTTTATTATCCTAAAAATTTCAACCTAGACCATTGAAAAACATTGATTTGAACTTGGATCAAGTAAATAAATCAAATGTTCAAAACCTATAAAATAGAATAATTAAATAGAATATGGAAAATATATATATAAAATCTATAATGTTTGTGTTATATATACTTACGTAGAGATTTTTTATTGTAATAAAATATATTAGAAAAATAATATAAAATAAATTTTTTCAATGTTTATATATTTATGTATGTATATAAATGTACATAACAGAATATTTAATTGAAAGAGAAAATATTTACCAGAAGTGACCAACCACAATAATTAAAAAGGGTTATATTAAGATTCATTATTCTTTTTATTACATTTATTTTTTTTAATAGTTCTATATAGAGTTATAGTTCAAGTAGAGTTAACATTAAGAAGAATTTTTAAGCATTTACGTGCTCAAATGTCTGAAATTAATTTAAAGAATCAAGAATATCTATTACACTTGGTTCCAATAAAAACTAAATTCCATGTGTAGGAATGCAAAAATAAAAAAAAACAAAATTCTAAAAATCTTAATTTAAATTTATGTAATTTATTCAATGGAATTTAGTAAATGCAAATAATTATTATATTCATTATAGAGATAACTTATTAATAGAGAAACTGTGTCCTATACTATATAAGCCCATTTGACAATACTTATTCTAATTTAACTTATTTGTGCTATGCACAATTAAATAAATTTTTTTATTATTTTGTTAGCAAACATTTGGTCATTTTACAACTTTGCATAAAATCTTACTTCCAGAGATTTTGTAAAATATTTTGTAAAATATGGATTAAATTAAAATCCCGAATAAGTTTCCAATGTTGTGGAATTCATTCAAATAATTTAAAAAAAATTTTATCATCAGCAAAAATGTCTTATCAACCTATTCCCAATTTTAATTTTTTTTTGTTAAATATACCTGTGTGACCTAAATTAACAAAAAATATGTATTATTATTTCAGAGATAAATTTTGCCTTTCCAAAATCTAATGTATTTCACTAATTGTTTAACAATATCTCTTCTTATTACAGATACACTGCCGCCCATACATTAGGTAAGTTTCGTGAGAAATAAAATTAAATAGTTTAATCGGTTACAAACAAGCCTTCAATCTAAAACAAAATCTCCGTTTCGAAGTCAAAACAAAAAAGTTAGATTACTATAAATCTTTAAATGTAGCGTTAACTAGAACTTATTTTGTTTACAAAATATTTATTCTAAAATACTTTTTTTTTAGATTTATATTGTGAGGTTGCTGCAATATGCAGACCACCTTTAAATATGGCACCAAATGAACTAGGAAATTTGAAGAAATCTCAGACACCATCGACAGGCTATATAATAAGTGTTTATAAGGTAAGAGTTTTTCTTTAATTAATTGGATATGCTTTTTTTTAAGCCTATACAACAATGAAATCTTAGTCACAATTTGGTTGTAGTCTTTAAGTATGTTTTATGTACAATTTTCTTTAAATATACATTTTCTTAAAATTTAAGGTATTTGAAGGTGATGATGGTGAACGATTTGAGAAAAATTGGTTATATTGGACTGGCGCTCGAATGATATACAGGTTTAAAATAACTGTTTGAAATATCATGCATTAATTAAGAACAAAATTTTTTTTTAGATATTTACCCCGAAGTGCAGGATTAAAAAGAATTGCATTACATAAGAGTGTTTCACAAAAAGGTGATAAAATGTACTTATTGATTTGTGAATGTTCAGATATTTTAAAAAATATATCTGATGCAGCTGTTTTAATACCAGGTAAAATATTTAAATTCATATTAATTTAGATCTTTTGCTACATGTTTTACCAGTAATATTAAATTCTGTGGCAATAAGACATTATACCGCTTAAATCTATTTTCCATTTTTCATGAAATCATCCCGTTTTAATAGAGTAAATTTTTAAATATTTTTTTTTTGTAGCTTTACGTGCCAGACTTTGCGGTTATACAGGACTCTATAGACCAATTCAAGCATTTTAATCCTGAAATTGTGGCCATAAAAATCATCTGCGCAACTGAATTTTCGCATAATTTTTGTCTATATATAATTATATTTTTGAAAAATATTATTTTTAATTTCTTTTTTGTCGTGTATTTAATTTTTTTTTTATCTATTAAAATGTTTTATATAAATCTGTAAAATACGATTTTAATTTTAATCAAGCAAAAGTTTAGTTCATATCTTTTAGCTTATAAATAAATAACTAAATATTTTAATTTTTTTTTTATTGTAAAAATATTAATTGTATATTAAAATTTATAAGAATTCTGATGTTATTAATTAGCTGTTAATTATTTTTAATTAAAATTAATAGTAAGTTATAATCAAATTGTTGATTGGGGAACAAACATTTTTTCTATATTTAATGCTATAATAGTGATAATAATGTTAATAAATATTTTTTAATTTATTTTTTTATGAATTTTTTTTTTATAATATTTTTTTTTGAATTGATAATTTAAAAATTGGTTGTTATGTTAACCAAATGGAATATATTCAAATAACCAAATGGAATATATTCAAATAAATTTTTCTGGAAAAGAAAATCTTTAACATTTTTTTACGTTTTGATTTTTTTTTTGTTACTAATGTGTTAAAAAATATTGATCATATTTTCTATATCGTGGATCATACTAATAAATTTCCTATTGAATTTAACATCTATTTTTAATATAGATACACACTAGTATTTAATAAAATTTTTACTGCCCGCGTTTAATTCCGTTCTGAAAAAAAATTTAATGAAATTTTACTTAAAACTTCAACTTAACTTTAACTTGAAAATAACTACAAGAAGATGATAAAAAAGTGATAATTTCATACTTAATTTTCGCACAATAAATTATTATAATTTTTATTTTTTTGAAATTAATTAATGAATTCATAATTAATTCTTTTTTTTTTCTAATAATTTTTGATAGTGATAATAATTTATTATTAATTAATAAATTAATTATATTTAAGGTTGATCTACGAATTTTAGCATTTTAATAAAATAAATCTTCGTAAGGGAAAGCCTTATAATATGCTGATTTTAGTTTCTATCGAAGATTTTATTATTATATGTAAAATCTAAATAACAATTAAAGTCAGTTTTTAAATAAATTTGAACTGTCATTGCAGATTCTATCTTTGAAATTGCCACTCTTGTACTTAAATATATATAAAAAAAAAACACTCATTATAGTATTTAGAAATATAACAAATTGTATACTATTTTATAAATTCTTAACCTCTGTAGGCTTTAAAAAAAAAATTATTAATTAGAAACGAATCATAATCATTTTAGTAAAAATTTATTGGACCATATTCGTACATATATAAACGTTTACATGAATTTTTTTTCATTAGATTTTAGATTAGAAATATAATTAAAAGAAATCCATATCTCAATTCTAAATTATTCACACTAAGATTTTAAGTTTTTGGAAACTATATCTTAACGACTATAATAAAATATATATTTAAAAAAAATGTTTGTGACGAAATTTCATTCGAGTTGTATCAAATCTGAAATGAGTAAAATTTTAATTGGGGGGCTCTAATTTGTCTAGAGTTTCCAATTTAGATTTGAGAATAGATGGTTTACTAAGCATTATTAATTTCAAGTATTAAATAAGAACATTATATTGTGTTCGGAAGTTCTGGGTCTTAACTAATAAAACCAATAAAACATACGTACATTTAATAGCATTTTAAGTTACTGCCATTTTAATAGAAACTATAATTGAGGTAATGCAAAAGAAATTTTTAATAAACCCCATTTAAAAATTCATAAAAACATATCATTCTTAAAATATTTAGGCGTAACAATTTGCTTAAATATTAACTCAGTTTCGTCATTATAATCATGATGTTTATTCAGTTTGTTTGTAAGGTTTGAGAAAAAATACTACTATAATTAATGTAATTTATACGAATGTACCAGAATTTTATTACAAGCAAGTAAATATTATGTTTTCAAAATATCAATTTTTAACTTTATTTATATACCTATACCTAGTTTTTTTTTTTTTGTTCAACTTAATTGATGTTAATCTGCAAATAATAACGATTTTTCAAATTTTACTTCAAAATTTTCAACAATAAACAAAAAGTACCCATAAGAGTATATTTTGAGTTTTCAAAATTCATTCAAAAGCACAACACGCTTTAAAATTTCTTCCGATGGGGCGAATCCAATTTCATATAATTTTAATTCAGTGTTCATTAAGTTTTTTCCGTGCATTTCCGACAAACAAAATTCTTAATACTGAAAAAAAATTGAATAAAACACATATTTATTGGGATGATATAAAATTCTATATACTGGTAATCACTTCAATTTCAAATTTGGATTCACTTGATTCGTAAGAAATATATATCACGTTTAGATTCATACACAATTTTTAAGTACGTAAATTAGTAGTTTTGAAATAAATAAATTAAATTAAATCGTATAAATATGTATTTTTATAAATAAATTTTAATAATATTTTTCTTGAAACATGATTATCAAATTACCAAGATAAATAAATAAACTATAAGGGCTAACACCAGATTAATTGGTTTAAATAAGGCATTAAAAAAAAAATTCAAGCAATAAATACAGTCAATTTGTAAATTTTATTAAATAAAAATTAAGGTAATATTAGTTTAACTTAGAAATATAAAAAAATTAATTTTCTTTCAAAAATTATGTATATATCTTATTAATTCTTAAGATAAAAAAAATTTTAAACATAATACTTTGTATATTTTATATATTTTATTTGATTTCTTAATGTTGATATTATAATATAGTACTCCAGTTACCAAATAAATAAATAAAGATTCTAGAAACTCAAAAAAAAAAAAGTGGAAGTAAGCAAAAGAGAAACAAATGTGTGAGTTTTGAGTTAACAATTTTCAAAATTGTTCCGAAAAATAGCTTTTGAAATAACTTCATAAACTGCAACAAAGGTAGATCAATAAAATAAAAATAAAAGATATGTAGTATCTTATTATCAAGAGTTTAATATTAGCAATTTTTGAGAAATTATTTACTTCTGATTATTTATTATGCTCAGTATATCAAAAAGTTTCACCATAAAACAAAAATAGTCAAGCGAACTATTAACCTAATTCTGGTCAGGAAGTGTTTGTAAAAAAAGCAAATAAAAACATAAAATAAAGAGACAACAGATCTATCAATTATTGGCCATATCGCACTGTAATAAAGATTATTCGACAATGTATAATTTCGTGTTGATCTTAACTATTAACGCAATATAATTTAGATTTTTTTTTTAACTTATATTTCAAAACAATATATCCAAAACAATCCCTCAAAATTTACCATCATATCAGGGTAAATTCTTAATTTTTAAATTTAATTTGTTTGAGCATCATATTGGCTCAACAATTGCTTTTTATGTTCGAGGTATAATACCTAAACACTTAGAAATTTTAAAATTATTTATTATAACAATAAATAAATTAAAATAAATGGTAAAAATAAAAGTGCTGTGATAAAAATTACATAAAAAAAAAGAAATATATTTTTAAAGAAAAATATATTTGCAATAAATCTAAAATAAAAGTACCTATAAGAAAATAAAAAAAAAAATAAATATTTTTATGAATATTTAAAAATAAGTTAAAAAAAAAAGAAATTAATTTAATTAATTTATAAAAATTCTACTATGATAATTATTTTTTCCTTCAATTTAATTAAAATTCTAATAAATATATTAGTTTCATAGGTTTAATATGGTAGTCTGATAATACAACTATATGAAATAATGTCTTTTCTTTTTTGAAAATGTATGCTTGTAAATTGAAAATAAAAAATGCTTAAGATAATAAAATCAATATTATAAAATTAAAAAAATATAATACAATGAATTCTAATCAATGAATAAAACAAGCCAATTTGATCAAAAAGTAAACACAATAAATTTTGTTTTATTTAGTAGCAGCAATATTGCAGTGTTGTCACAATAATGTAGTTCAAATATTACAATTTATATTTAAATTTAATGAGCCCCAAGTTTTTGAGTGAAATGAGGTCTTAAATAAATTTTCATCTTTTAACCATACGTTTTTGTTTTCTTATAATAGCTTTAAGAGGACTTGGTACCAGTTTGGATTTTTTGTCCCAAAATTTGATTGTAGAGCCGTTTTAGATTATTTTAAAGTTTAATTTAAAAAAAACATTTCATTCACAACCTCAGGAATGTTTCATAGTTTAAAATGACATAAAACTTTTTAGAATCGGTTAAGGATAAGTGCTCGAAATCTCTTCAAAACCATTTTGTGACACATAACAATGGTTTTGCAGATATTTCGAGCACTTAGCCTTAACCGATTCTAAAAAGTCTTATACCCTTTTAAAGTATCAAACAGTTCGGAGGTTGTGAATGAAATGTTTTTTCTAAATTTAACTTTGAAATAATCTAAAACTGCTTTTCAAAAGAAATTTGGGACAAAAAATTCAAACTGGTACCAAGTCCCCTTATTCAAATTTTGGAAAATTGTCGTAATTTTTAATGGACCAAAAAAATTACATTAGCAACAAGAAGTTTTATAAATTATAAATTATTAATATTTATAAATTAAAAATGATTTAAATTAATTGAAATGTTAAAAATACAATATTAATATTAAATTAGAAATAAATATTTAGCGTAGGTATGCCAGCTTCAATAATAATATTTGAAACGAAAGATTCTCAAATTTTAAAATAAATTTTGACAACAAATAACACTTATTTTACATAAAAATTAAAATATAAAAAATTTCAAGCTTAAAAAAGCTTAATTTTTTTAATTTTGATCGTGTTAAATATACCTTAAATTAATTAAACAAAACAGTTTTTTTTTTATATTTTTAGTCTTTCCCACATAATATTAATACGTGTTCAATTTTAAAACTCATTTCGAATAGATTAGAACGTGATCACGCATCTGTTTTCAAAAATTATTTATAATTTATATTGAAATATTCGAACTCAGACATTTCAATATTTTCAATTAAAAAAATGGATGGTAATGTTTAAAACAAAAAAAAAATATTAAAAATTATTTAGGAATATGTGTTAAAATATTTAAAATTTAATTAGTTTTAGTTATCAAAGTTTTTTTTTTTTTTAAATCAGTGGTGATAAAGTAAATTAGATTTACATTATTTTGTGTAGTGCAGGACTAAAAAACATTGTGACAACATTAAATTTACAATTTAGTCGATATTTAAAACTTCAGAATCATGCATATCCAAACACTTATAAGAAGAATATTACGTTTAATATTTGTAGGTGGAGCCTCAATATTATTCAAAACTACTTCAAAATCTCTAGGAACTTTCAGACGTAAGCTCTGGCATTAACAAAATAATATTAATTTGCATTCTTATGGTCTTAATAAAAAAAAAGAAATTAATATAATATTAAAATAACAGTAAAAATACTGATTGACATCAATTCAAGTTAATCTTTTGATGGCAATTTTAACTAAAGAAAAGGCACTACAGTAATTCTCTTAGTAAAGAGAATTTATTCGTATCGAAATTGGTGATAATTTTATATTTAAATACAATTGTGAAGAATATAAATAACGTCAAAATAAAGAAGGAAGTGAGAACTGAATTGTATTAATATTATTATGTTTATCTGAACTATCAAATTAGCCAGATTGCAATCAAGAAGCTAAGTCGAATAAATATCGTTACAAAATCTTTCCACAGCTTTGAAAATGTTACAAACGTATATTTTAATATTAATGTTATAGGTATTTCCTGAGCCTGTAAACATTATTATAATATATTCCTATTTAATTTCCTCTCTTTGGTAATATTATTTTAAAGTTTAAGTTTCAATGATTCTTATGTTTTCAATTATTTTATTTTAGGTTTCGGTAATTCAATGTTAAAGTCTCAACAAACTACTATGAGTTTTTTTATAATGGTAACTGCAGCCGAACAAATTAATAAAATGTTGAATAAAGAAACAAAATATTCTGACAACAATGTTTACATCATGGAAAAATTGAAAACTGGTACATTTGGTCAAGTTTTCAAAGTTAAAGAAAAAAAAACCAAAATATTAGGTTCTCTTACTATTATTGCTATGAATAAAAATGGTGACATTGGAAACAATAATATCGTCAAAACAATTAAAAGTTTTTCAAAATTTAATCACGATAACATTGTCCGATATTTAGATGCTTGGACTATTTGTAATTTAAATTCTAAATCATTTTTCCAAAAACAAACCACAAATATGGAGTTAAGAGTATTAACGGATTTTAATGAGAGAAGCACTTTACGTTCATATTTATCAACGCAATCGGTTAAAGAGCGTAATGATGTTAGAAAATGTATTTTAATACCGGAAGATATATTTAAGCAAATAATTAGTGGCTTAAATTATCTTCATAATGATTTGAAAATTCCTCATGGCTATTTTAAGCCTGAAACTATTCTATTTACTAATAATCTAAGTGTCATTAAAATCACTGATTACTTTTTTCATACTGTACTACCAGACACTGATTATGGAAATTCGATTACAAAAGATCATATTTTTGAATATTACAGCATTTATTATTACTTACCACCGAGTTCCAATGAAATTGAGAAAAGAGATTTGAAATGCGATATTTATGCGCTTGGTATTATTTTATATGAATTAAATAATTCATTTTCATCATATTTTGAATGGAGAAATTCTATAGAGAAATTACGTGAAAATCCATCTTTGTTAGGTCACATTGAAAATTATAAAAAAAACGCAGAAAAACTTATAGCCGTAGATAAAAATGAGAGACCAACTATTGCAGAAATAATGAAAATTTTTTGAAATAAAATATATGAAGCAAAAGATAAAATATTATTATTAATAAAAGGATGTCTTAATTTTCAATTCTTATTCGACTAATATTAAAGTTAGAAATAAATTGAATTAAATTTTTGATGATATCATAAGAAAATCTCAACAAAATAAACAACTTTTTTAATTATATTACTTTTATTTTAATTACAACACGATATTTGTAATGAAGCCAGAAAGCGGAAAATAACCCAGAGATACTGCATCAAACTAATATGTAGTGGTTTTTTTAATTTGAATATAATATAGCAAAGATGTTCTGACTGAAACAATAATTTTCTTGATCAAGAGGGGAAAAAATATAAAGATTTAGCACCAAAGCTTATTAAAAATTTCACAAACATTTCTATCAATAATAAACAAAAATTTTTGAAAACGGTAAACAATTTCACATAATTTTCATTAGTTACTTAATTTATTTTTGCTACTTTTTACAAAATTCCAAGAACTACCTTTACTATGATCCTTAATTTCTATGTTTTTTGATTTAACAAAATCTCGAATTTGATCACTAATTTTAAATAACTCGTTGTTTTTTGAGTTCACAGCTTCCACTCTCAGATCATTTCTAATTTCAAGCAATTTATCAATTAAATCAGTAACACCAACTTGATCAGCAGAAATTAATATTTGAGAACTAGTTTCATTAAAACCAACAATTTTTTTAAATTTGTTAATGAAATTACTGCATGCCGCCACAGTATCAACCGAAGATCCACAATAACCATCTGATTTTGTATTTACATTCTTACTTACTAAAGAAGAAAGCTCCATCAAGTGTGCGAAACATTTCGCGGTATTAAAATCATCTTTTAAAGATTTTTCTATGTCACTGGCGATTTCTTTTAATTTAGCCAAACACTCATTTGAATCAATTTTTGATTGCTTTATGCCATTTAAGTATGCCTGACAATCGGATTCAAAATCATTAAATTTTTGTAAAACTTTTTTCGATGTGAACATTAGTTCTTCACTGTATTCCATAGAATTTCTATAATTTGATAAAATACACGCCATTCGAAATTCATCGCTAGAATATTTTTCCAAGAACTTAGAAATGCTGATAGTGTTTTTTAGCGATTTAGACATTTTCTCATTATCATCTTTCAAACTTAGTTGACCCGTATGAATCCAATAATTTACCCATTGCTTAATTCCATGATAACAACAACTTTGAGCTTCCTCGTTTTCATGGTGTGGAAATTTTAAATCTAAACCACCAACATGAAAATCAACACAATTTCCAAAAATTTTTGTTGCTATTGCACTGCATTCTATATGCCAGCCTGGACGACCGTCACAGCCCCATGGTACAGGCCAACTTGGTTCATTTTCACTTTTTTTAGCTTTCCAGAGGGCAAAATCAACTGGAGACTTCTTATTTCGGTTCAATTCATATTTTTCAGCTTCTTCAAAATTTACTTTTTGAAGTTTTCCATAATTAGAACAAGAATTTGTTGCAAAATATACAGATCCATCACTTCCAATGTATGCGTGCTTCGTACTCAAAAGTTTTTCAATAAATGCAATAATCACAGGAAGATTTTCTGTTACTCTTAATTTGAAATTTGGTTCTTGAACTCCAAGAGATTTAAGATTCGACCAAAAGTCAGATTCATATTGGCGAGAAATTTCAGACCATTCTATCCTATTGTCTAATGATTTTTTCAATATTTTATCATCAATATCTGTTATATTCATGGCTGTTATTAAATTAATACCAAAATAATCTTTCAAAATTCTCTGAATAATATCCAATTTAACGTATGCACTTCCATGACCGATGTGAGTTAAATCATATACAGTTGGTCCACAACTGTACCAAGTTGCTAAATTTTTGTTTCTTACAATCAAGGGTACTTTCTTTTTGGCAACACAACTGTAAATTTGAATTCCGGTATTATAACCAACATTTACATCTGGCTGATGCCATTTACTACAAAATGACCGAAAATGGCAAATTGTCAGTTTTCTTGTGGGCAAAAACTAAAAATATATAAATAAAATCATTAAATGCGTTCAAAAGTAGGTAGGATCTACCTACTATAGTATATGTATATTATAATATGGAGGTTGTCTATAATTGTTTGTAGGTACCATAAAAAGTTTTTCACCATGACTCGGCAAAGGTAGTTAAGGTAGGTAGTTAAGGTAGGTAGGTACGTTCGAAATCGACAAAGTACCTACCTATAATGATTTTCTTATTCTGATCTGACTATTGAATGCAAATGAAGTCGAACAAAATTAACATAAATACCGACATACCTTCATTTTATTTAAAGTTTTTTAATTAAGCATTTAAATCTTAAATCAATCAATCTTTTCCATATTTTCGTATTTATTTTATTTTATTTTGTTTACTTTTTTAAAAAACACTAAACATCTGTTGATTAGTGTTGTCATATTCAAATATTAAAGAAAGCTTTTCAGCCGATCCATCATCAGCTTGAGTCGAAACTAAATTGCTTTAACAAAAATTAAATATGTTTCTAGCCAGCAGATAGCTTTTTTCACAATTAATTATCTTCTTGAGGAACTCGTCCTATTCAATTACAAATATAATATAAATAAAGTGTTAAACTGCAATAATATATTTCATAATGCTGAAGGAAAAAATTTAAATGATACTGTGTAGGAACAATTTATAAATTCATTATTATATTATTTACTATATTTTGATATTTCATAAGATAATAGATACTCTAGAGTTGACAAATAACATATAATTATTAAACTATTTAAAAAATTATGATGATGACAATATAATTATTTTATGTGACAAAAGATTTTTTTAATGATAAATTTCATTGATTTTTTAATGATAAATTTCATTGATAAATTTCATACAATCGCTCGGGGGTTGGACATTTGTCCGCGGGACATTTGTCCGCGATTTGTTTTTGTATCGCGGACATAAAAATGACATTTGTCCGCGATTCAAAATGTCTTTTGTCCGCCGCGGACAAATGACATTTTCCAAAATGTCATTTGTCCGCGATAAAAATTAATCGCGGACAAATGACATTTTGCAAAATGACATTTGTCCGCTAAAAATATGAAAAATCAATCGCGGACAAATGACATTTTGCAAAATGACATTTGTCCGCTAAAAATTAAAAATTTCAATCGCGGACAAATGACATTTTGCAAAATGACATTTGTCCGCTAAAAATTCGAAAAATCAATCGCGGACAAATGACATTTTGCAAAATGACATTTGTCCGCTAAAGTTAGAAAATTCAATCGCGGACAAATGTCATTTTGCAAAATGTCATTTGTCCGCTAATTTTGGGACATTTGTCCGCGGCGGACAAATGTCATTTTACAATCGCGGACAAATGACATTTTGCAAAATGACATTTGTCCGCGAAGTTTTCCATACAAATTTCATCGCGGACAAATGTCCCGCGGACAAATGTCACGGCGTCCAATCGCTCGTAGTTAATAATCGTAATTCATCACACAACAGGAACATTTTTACAAATTTTAAAATAGGTACATTCTAGCAAATTTTTTTTTTTGAAATAAGTTAAGACGTAGGTTTAGGTAAGTACTCCAGTCTAAATAAATTATTTCGCAAATAAAGATAAAAAGAAAATTAAAAAAAAATTGTTAACTGAATAATTTTTAATCAAACACAATAATAAATTTACATTTTTTTTTTTACAAAAAAAATTGTTTTTTTTAATAGATTAAATTTCAGTTTTTTCTTTTATTTTTTATTAATTTTGTGCCTTTATGACTTAATTAAAATAAAAAAGTTTTTATTTAGATGTTTTTAATAGACGTTCTCTATCTTTTGGTTTTTTTTAAATTAAAACACATTTACGTTTTGGTTTCGCTTGTAAAACAGGACACAAAACTGATCGAATAGCTTCATCAAAAACAGTTTTTAAACCTTTTTGCGTTAATGCTGAACATTCCAAATATTTAACAGCACCAATTTCTTTTGCCATTGCCAATCCCTAAAGAAAAATAATTACAAAAACGAAAAAATACTTTTATAAGAATATTTTCGAACTCACTGTGAAATGAGATATTTGTTCGAAAATCTATTCTTAAATTCTATTTCGATTGAATTCAATAACTATACTTATGCACTCTATATAGATTCAATAAAGTATACTTTGGATTCAATCAAATGAACAAGTTTCACAGTGCGATCGCTAATCGAAATTCGAAATTCTGAAAATTCAATTCATCACCTGGGGATATGTAATAGGTGCCAATTTTTTATCTCTCAACTTTTCTATTGTGCTTTTATCATCTCTTAAATCCAATTTTGTACCAACTAGTATAATAGGTGTGCTTGGACAATGATGACGTACTTCTGGATACCACTAATAAATTTAATAAATTTTAATATTTTTGTTTTTTCAAGTTTCCTAATATTTGTAAAATGTTAATACGTTCGTACTATTTTTAATGTAATAACTCACTTTAGCTCTAACATTTTCGAATGATGCTGGATTAACCAATGAAAAACAAATCAAAAACACATCTGTTTGTGGATATGATAATGGTCTCAATCTATCGTAATCTTCTTGACCAGCTGTATCCCATAATCCAAGATTAATTGGTTTTGCGTCGACCATAACATTGGCAGAATAGTTATCAAATCTATTTTTTTAAATATATAATTTAGTATATGTATAAACCAATCGACAAACGATTGTTCAGTAACTATAATGTAGTAATGTATTAATTTATAGTAGGAATGTACCATTGGAGCAAAATATAGTTTATGGAGTATGTATAATAAAGTTAAAAAAGACTACAAAAGAAGCCAATATTGTTTAGGTATTCTTCAGTTCAAAAGAGAAAAATACTTGTGCTTCTTATTGTATTAAATTGTATTGTACTGGTTAATTTAGTAAATAATATTTTAAACTTACACCGTAGGTATGTATTCACCAGGAAATGCATTTGTTGTGTAACTGATTAACAAACATGTTTTACCAACGGCACTAAAAATACAATTTCGTTATATATATTTTATATGCTAGTTTTTAATTATTCAAGCCCCTTATAGGTTACTTACCCGTCACCAACTACAACGCATTTAATCGCCTGCATTTTTGACTATATATTTCTTACTTTTTTCTTACTAAAAATAAAGTAAAAATCAAATATTAGAAAAAATTATTTTGAATTTTGCAATTGAGAAATAAACTGAAATAAATTTTCCAAACAAAGATCACAAAAAAAAAATTAAAGCTAAACCCATATTTTTCGATTTTCAAAGAAAATTGGATACAATTTTGGCAGGAAAATAAAGACAAAGAAGAATCCAAAGAAAGAGTCAAAATTGATATCAGAACAAAGATAGATCGAGTTAAGGTTCCAAAGATTGTCTGCTTTACACAAAAGATATAATGATGGGGATGATACGCTAATATTATACAAACTAAATGACTGTTAATGTGTTTTCAATGCATAAATAAGATTAAGCTAAAATCTATTTATTATGTAATAATTATTTAATTTATTATAAAATATGTCGTAAAAACAAAATAATAAATAATATAGAAAATAAAATAGCCTTTTTCTTAATTTTATTTCTTTTGGTTTAAAATTTATTATTTAGCGTCGACTGAGACGACTTCGGCCTCCTTTTATTACTGACATTACAAGTGACAATTGATATTTTATGAAAGGTCAAAAGAAAAATAAACAAATTAAAAAAATTAGGATTTAAGAAAAGTTAAGATTGCGTTTTTTCTTCTGCAAGTGCAACAACGAACAATTAAACAATTTCAATAAACAAAAAACTCAGAAGTCAGTCATCCTGAAATATAGCAAACAGGCAAAAGGGAATTATCAAAACCGGATAACAAATAAATAAAACCTTTCAAAATGATGCGATATGCTGAAGAGGGTGAAAAGTTAATTGACGGAACACCCTGCTCTGGAGTTCGTGCTGATTTAAAAATGTGCTTATTAGAAAGCGATTGTTGTACGAAGGTAATAAATAATACCTAACTAAAAAATACCTAACTAAACGTTAAAGTTCTTAATTTTATTCATATCGTGTATTTTCTTTTAGGACAAGAAAACTCCTCGCCAATGTCTTCAAACTGGAAACGTACCACCCGAATGCCAAGTACTAAGAACCACATTTTTCGAATGCAAAAGATCATTAGTAAGTATTTAGGTACCTACATTAAAAAACAACTATAAAAATAATATATTTTAGTAACATTAAATGAAGGAAAAGATTTACGAACTTAATTGTCATTTAACTAGGTATATAAGTATATTTGAATGGAAAATATAAATATTGATTCTTTTAGGGTTGATTGCACATAAGACTTCGTACTATTTACATTATTATTTATTTACATTATATTTACATTATTAAACTTTAAATATAAAATTGGGCCTTTATATTTTTCACAAGAATTATTATTTTATTTTATTTGTAGTTGTATAATATTATTTTAGCTACTTACATTGAATTTAAATAAGAGTTGTACAATTTAATGTATGTTATATGAGTTTAGATAATTTTAATATTCAATATTAAAAATTTAATACCATCTAGGCTCTTTCGATTCAAAATAAAAAAAGAGAATTTCATAAAGTAAACATTTTATTTTTATTTCAGTTGGACAACAGGCAAAGATTTCGAGGACGCAAAGGATATTAAAATAATTTATGAAAAAATTATTTGGTTTAGTTTTAAATTTTGTTTATTCTAGTAACTGGTAATAAAAAACCTTAAATTGTTTGTTATGATGTAATATTAATTTTCAGGAAAAATAGAGACAACCAACTGATATTGGAAAAATTGACATAAATTTCAGTTCGAGGTGGGAATCGAACTAATGACCGAACGCACCGTAGGGTAACGAAATCACCACTACTACATGACGGCCGACTGAACTCTTGGTCTGATCGTCCCTCACTTCATTCGTTGGTATATTATTGATTAATAATGAAAAAGAAATAATTTTTAAAAAGCGACAACAACGATGTGGCAGAACGATGTTAGTGGAAAAATGAATAAATTTCTCTTCGAACAAGAATAATATAATTAAAACATTGTCCCTAGAAGTTTGTTAGACCGGATTTGATGTGTTTTTCGATGGATTTCTTTATTTTGTTGAGAAAAAAATACAATTATGTTTTAAGCTTAAAAAATACATAAATTTGTTTTTTAGACCCCTGTCTGCGCCAATTAGTCTTTACATTATTTTTTTTTAGGTTCATAAAATAGATTTCTAAAAATGTTTTCCTTACTTAGTTACTGGTGATGTATGTTTGAATGATTTTATTATTTTAGGGATTTCCAGTAAATGATATATGAAAACAAAATTTAATTTTGTGCATAATTTCGTTTTATTAAATTCTTAATATTTCACAGTCCATGGTTTGCTGCATCTTCAGAAGTTAATTAATTTATTAATACATTTATACTTCTGAAGATGCAGCAAACCATGGGCTGTGAAATATTAAGAATTTAATAAAATGAAATTGTGCACAAAATTAAATTTTGTTTTTATTTATCATTAATTTTAAGACCCTAGTCCGAACACATTCGGGGACTCATATTTATTTTCAAGTTTCCTATTAGTCCAAGAGCTCGCAACGTAAGAAATCACGTGATTTTAGCAAGGCTCATTTTTTAATATAATGTTCCATGCTACGGTGCAGGACATATAAAGGTAGTCTGGCTGTCAGACGACGTTGCGTTTACCCGTGGGAGCAGAACCAAGTAGGTAAAAAAAATGCAAAATTACATGAAAAAAACAGATTGCTTTTAAATGACATAGGTCTGGCATCCATTTAGCAACGGTATTTCCGTCTGGCAAATTGGATGTAGTCTATATAAGATCCAATCTATAACATATAAAAATTTCAACCTTGCTAAAATGACGTGAAATTGATGTTTTTTTTTGTTATAAATCAAGGTCTGGCACGGTTTTAACAACTCCGAAGCCGTCTGGCAATGATGCATTAACATTTCATATAATAAGCACAATCACGTGACATAACTAGAAATCGTGCTATTATCACGTAATTTTGCATTTTTTCTTTGACCTACCTGGATCTGCTCCCACGGGTAAACGCAACGTCATCTTACAGCCAGACTACCCTTATGGGTACTGCACCGTAGCATGGAACAATATATTAAAAAATGAGCCTTGCTAAAATCACGTTCCTAAAACGTTGCGAGCTCTTAGACTATATTACCGACTTCTATCAATCTAAAAGGTAGGTAGGGGAAATTAGTGGCCATTCGTTAGTTTTTTTTTTTTTTTTCAAAAGCTTATAGGTAGGTTATCAAAAACTACTTAATATTTATTAAGTGGATAAGATAAAAGTAGCTGTCATTTGTGACAACGAATTGTAAAAGCGAGTTTTTTTGGATCTTTTTCATGCATGGAGTACTTGCGTCATTCTAATAAAATGTTGCTATGAAAATATAAAAAAAAAATTTTTTTTTGCAATAATTTTTATGTTTTCAAGGTTTTTTTTTTTTTTTTTTTGTAATTTGGAACCATTTTGATCTATTTAACAATGACGAATATAACTCATTTGATCAAATAAAAATGTCAATTATTTATTTATTTATTTTTTCATTAAAACAACTTTAATTTGTAATAAAATAAATAACAATTCAATGTGTAGGTATTATTTTTTAATTAGGTAGGTAGTAGGTACACCAACCTACCCACCTGTAGGCAAAATGTTACAAAAGTTTTATCAAAAATTAAGGAAAAAGGTTTGTTGACGGATTTTGTGTGAATTTTTGGAATTTAAATAAAGTAGTATTTTTTTTTTTTTGGGAGACTTTTAGTTTGGTAATAAAACGGCCAAAAGGCCGTTTAACAAGTAAACGCCACCTTATACCACATTTAATTTTCCATCAAAATCCGTGGGTATATTTATTAGGTATATTTTATTTATTATTCAGTACTATAGTTACAAAAATTTCACTTACCCATTGCGACCCAACCCTGGTGGGTCCAAAAAAAAATAGGGGCTAAAGTTCGATTGTACAAGCCCGATGTAGCTGAAACTTGATGAGGGGGAAAAGGCGATGCCCAGTCCTCAAATCCAAAAGCATTTTCCTTGCAAAATCCCAGTTTCGAAAAAGCAAATTCTAAAAAAAAAAAGTCTTCGGGGGTTCGGGTGAAGCCATCCCCCGTTATGCTATACGTTAGGTACTAAGGAGGAATACTCTTAAAAGGAATGGACTTCGATCGTGTTTATAACTTTTAAAGTTTCATTCTTTCTAAAAATTATTCATTATGCTGATGATGAAAATTTTAGCTCAATCGGTTTAGGTCGTGCTACAGTTTCCGAGACCGAGTCTATATTATAACATGCATATTGTATACAAAGGAATATTATTTTTTTATATTATAATTATGTAGATAATAAAGATAAATTAAAAATTAAAAAATACTTTACATTTTTTGAATTATAATAAATTGTAAAAAAAAAACACTCAACTTTTGATTAATGAAAAAAAAAATTTAATTTTTTTTTAATTGTTTTTGTTTTTGTCTTTTTTGACGTTCATTCGTCATAAATTCGCCAAGATGTCAGAGTTGCTATTTTTCTTCTTAGCCGGCGCGCCGAAAATAGCTTTTAGTTACAAAACCACTTTGCTCATAAAATTCATAATTCATAATTATAGAAATAGAGATTATAGAAAATTAAATTTTAGAAATTGGAATTTTCAGCAATGCGATTGTGGCTAAAAACCACATAGTTATTATAAAATTTGCCTCCTGGAAAAAAAAATTATTGGTCATGTAGATATTATTCGCTAAAAAAAAAAAAAGGAGCTGTTTTGAGGAAACATTATGCAAATTCTAGCCTAAAAGTATGCATTTTTATTTTAATTATGGACGTGATACGTGATCCTTATAACTTCTAAAGTTTCAAGGTATTTATACCATATCTGCACTTGGACCTTAAAACTGACCTTAGAGCGGAACTGACCTGTAAACTGACCTGTGAACAGGCCTTTCTCATACAAAAAAAAGGAAAAAAAATAACTAACCTTTGCGTAAAAGGCCAGTTTGCAGACAAAAAAAGTAAAAAAATGAAAAATGAATTGCAGCAAAAAAAAATAAAAAATAAAATGCTGTAAAAAAAATACAAGTGTGTACACGGGTTTCGTTAAGGCGACCTTACGAACTGACTTTGCAGACAAGTGCAGATACAGTATTAGAGATTGTTTGTATGCTTAAAACGAAAAATATTTTTTCGGTTAGATTGAAGTAAGCATCAATGATAATGTAAACAAGTTTGGAAACTCTAATACTGTTGTAGCTCTTGAAAATATGTTCCAAATCCAGAACTTAATAATTTAGAACTTTTCTACCATGTAGTTTACCTTTAATAAAAAATATTTACGAAATGTAGCACCGGATAACAGGATAGTATTAAGGCAGCTGATAGGTACACGTACGTACAATAAGAATTAATTTTTTTTTTGTTTCATATCTTTAATATAGTTAGTCCATGGTAATAGCATTAATAACATATTCATTATTTTTCAATTAACTACAAGTGTTTGTTATTTAAAGAGTAAATGCTGTGTAATTTGAACATTTAGTTACAGGTACACCATACATTGCAAAATCATATCATAATGCAGCAGGGGGTCAACTGATTTTTCTACAAGATCTACTTCGCGCAGTAAAAATCCTCTGCGATATTTTTTTTTCTAAAAGTAGGAGTAAGAGGAGAAGGCAATATTTAGGCCTCAGAATTTTAAGTGTTCGTCTGTCAAATTATTTCGGTATTTCGACTTTATTATTTTCATTTGTGAAAATGCTGATTCGCACAATATATTTTCAGCACATTTTTTAAATTCGGATATTTATCTTATGCTAAATATTTTCAGAATTTATCGGAAGATCTTGCTTTAATATAAATATCATTTTCTAAATAATTTCTGCTTCAATTGTAATGTTTTTCATCATATCAAACATAGTTGAAAAGTTTTCTGCAATTGTTTCTGCTTTAATATTGCTATCAAATGTAAAACTGGTAAATAAAACTTTATTATCAAGTTTTTTAAAATCTTCGAAACGGTTACCAAATTCTTCAATAACGTTCTTAATTTCTTTGATATAAGTATTTATTTTCATCATAATTAGAAGAAGCAGAATTTTTTAATTGCTCCAATATGTTTGGAAAATCAGATAAATTTTTTTGATTCTTGAAATTGAAAACGGCAATTTGAAAGGAAATAATATCTGAAATATGAATAATTATTAGCGATCGACCTAAAATCATTACGCGATCGACCGGTAGATCGCGATCGACCTTATTGACATCACTGCTATAATGTATGTACGTACACATTTCATAGAAGAATTTTTAATTAGCACAGTTTTTTGTTTTGAAAGATTGATGTTCCTTTTAGAGAACTTGTTATTAAAATTTTGGCAGCTCCCATTGGTTTTTTGAAACTTGGTTTTCTCCACCTGAAAAGCTAGAAAATTATTAAAAAAAAAAGGTTTGAAATAAAACAACATTATATTGTTTTTCGACCTAAAAATGAAGAAACATTTATTCATGTTTTTTTTGTCTTTTTCATTTTCTGTTAATATATAGGTTTTATTTTATTTTTAATAATTTTTTTTTTTTTTTTTTAATTTTTAAATTTATATTTTATACTTATATATTCTTTTTCTTCAATTTCTTTATTTATTTTCATTTATTATTTAATTTTAAACATTTGTTTGTTATATGTATTTTTTTTATTTTTTTTTTTTACTTTTTAATTTGTTTGGAAATTGATTAAAAATTTTTTGTTTTTTTTTTTTTTAAGTATAGACATGTCGGTAAATTTTCTGCATTTTCAATAAATTTTATTTCTTACATATTTTTGGTTTTACTTTTTTGTTTTAATTAGTAAAGTAATAATAAAGTTTTTTTTTTATCTTTTTTTTTTATTTTTAATTTAATTTTGTAAATTCTTAGCTTTTTTTGTTTTCAGAAATAAATAATTACGTTGAGTTCAATATCTTAAAATAAAACAAAAAAAAAAAAAAAATTTAAATATTAAAAATAAAATTTAGGAAAAATAGTTAATCGAAATATTCTGGCGTTTTTCTTACTGCTTTTTTTAAAGCTATATATTATTCCATCTGTCAACTCCAGAGAAGAAAAAATCTCAAGTTTATGCCTAGCCTAATAATTAAAAAAAAACAAAAAAAAAAACAATTGGCAATAACGAACGATTACTTAAAAAAAAAAAAACCGTTCAATTTAAATTTTCTGGATGGTTTAGAATTGAGCAAAACCAAAAAAATTGTTTGAAAGCTTTAAAAGCTCACTTAAGGATATGGATAAAATAATAATAGAGAAGGGAAAAAAATTCATTATTTGTGTCAAGTGTAAATGTGTGTGTGTGTGTTTCTTCAATTTTACCGTTTTTTGGTGTATTGTGATTTATTTTAAATTTTTTTTTTTTTTAATTTTATAAATTTCTCTTATAAACATTTTTTTTTTTTTTTTGAAAAGACAAAAATATAAATGTTTTCGCTTTATTTTTTTGTGTGTTTT
Source organism: Hybos culiciformis (assembly GCA_964007475.1). Taxonomy (NCBI): domain Eukaryota; kingdom Metazoa; phylum Arthropoda; class Insecta; order Diptera; family Hybotidae; genus Hybos; species Hybos culiciformis. Next base: position 87,848,816 of record OZ023274.1, read on the forward strand.
TATATTTTCAAAAAAATAATTTTTTTTTTTTTTAATTTTTTAACACATAATTGTGAAAAAGAGTATATATATTTATATTTTTATTTTATTTTTAAATAATATTCTTTTGTTGTTGTATTTTTTAATTCTATTTTATCCATTATTTTTTAAAATTTATTTATATATATAATGTATAATTTTTTTAATTTTTTTTTTTTATTTTTTAAATTTTTTTTTTTTTCGATAATTTTTTTAATTTTTATATTTTTATTAAAAAAAATTGTTTTTAAATTTTTTTTTTTTTTTTTACACAGATTATCTAGAAAATTATGTTTTTTTTTTTTAAATAATTATAGGTTAAAAAAAAAAGACCAAATTTTGGTGAAAAATATTTTTGAAATAAATATTTTACTTATAATAAGACAACTATGCTAAATAATGCGTAAGAAGTAAAATACAATTTTAAAAGTTTTTATTTTTTATTTTAATTAAATGAAAAAAAATAAAAATATATATTTTGTTAAGTACATAGTGGGAAAAAAGAGAAAAATTTTAATTAATTCAATTCGTCTTTAAAAATAAAATAAATAAATATTTTGTTTTTTTTTTTTTTTTAATTTTTTAATTAGTTATCTCAGCTGTTTTTAAGCTCTATATATAAAGAATTACGAAATTATGTGAGAGAATTTTGTATCTCGCTACTTAAAGCTTTTTTTTTGTTCAAAGCTTCGTTAGTGTGTAAAAGTTAACTATTATTTTTTTTTTTAGTTTTGAATTATAAGGAAGAATAATAATAATTTATAAAAAAAATAGAATAAATTTTTATTGTGAAAACGATATTTAATTATTTTCTTTTTTAGGCTAGTATTATTTATAAAAATTATTAAATTTGGTACACAAAAAATAAGTTAATAATTCAAAAGGTATTACACTTTTTTTTGATATTTTAATAATAAAAAAAAAAATTCGAAATATCACTTTACTCATTTCATTAGTTTTCCCTCTGTCCCGTCTCGTTCGTCATCATCGTTTTATCCTGAAACTAAATATTTTAAAAATAATAAATTGAAGTTAAAAGTGAATTATTATTTAATGTTTAAGAAAAACACTTTCAGCTTTATACACTTGACTTTATCTTATTCTTGAATGATGAACTTTTAAATAAATTTTAATACAAATAACAGTTATTAAAGTTTACTTTCATCTCTCAAAATCTAGAATATTAAATTTTAGGTTAGGTTAATTTTATCTGAAGTCTTGTATCTGTTGAATTGTGACTGATTGAATTGTGACACCAAAAGAATGGAAAGTGCAGAAAGCTGAAATTTTGCAAAAATGTAGTCAAAATAATTGAAAAGTGGAACAAATTGTTATTATTATGAAGAACCAACTATGTGTTACTTAAATTTTTATATTTTTTATTTAGTTGATTTATTCTTTTATTTGAAAAGTAAATGAATTGTTTATAATTTTTATGACAGAAATTTTAAAAATTTGAAATTTTTTCTGTATATTTATATATATCTATAATTTCGTTTGTTTTTTTTATTTTTTTATTTCAAAATATTCTTACTGTTAAATATTTATATAATAATATATATTTTTATTTTATATATATATATATATTTTTTTTTTTAATTTAAATCTCTCAACTAGGTACATTCAATATTTTATATAATTTTTTTTTTGTTATTAGCTTATATAAATTTTAATATTTTATTAAAAATATTTGATTTTCAGAAATTTAAGAGAAAAAAAAAAATGAAAATAAAGATTTACGCGCGGTTATCTTTTTTGGTTAGTGTGTGTCAAAAATGAATTAAAAATTGCAATTAATTTGTATAGTAGACAGAGAGTATAACAATCTCTTATTTTGCATCTTTTTTAAATATTCCCAGAATTTAGAATGAATATTTTCTATAATTGTAATTTTCAGCTTTTGATGTGTAAATTGAAGAAGTGATCAACATGCATTATTTGACATCTTAAATTTTTTTCGCTTTTTTATGAATAAATGAGTAAAACTTTAAGCATAGAAATATTTGACAGAGTTGGTTAAGCTTTGTTCCACAAAATACAACATATTTCTGAAAGGTTGACATTCTTTTTTTGAAAAGAAATTGTATTAAAATAATTAAAAATTAAAGATTTAACTTATATTCACACGTACATATTTATAAATGTCAAATTGATCAATTTTGCACAGATTAGGTTGCTCTCTTTGATTTAAAGGGGGGAGGGGGGGGGGGCTTTTGTCCCAAAATTTTGGTATAACGTTGAACTTCCTAAATATTTTCAACCATTAGGTATATACTTTTAATTAAAATGAATGAAACAGTGGAAATGTTTTTTTTTTTTAAGTTTTTATATATTTAATGATAGCTTTTTTTATATTAAACCATAACTTTTTTTTTTTTTCAACTGTTGTATTATTAATTCTGTTAATCATTTTTAGAAGAAAAAACCTTAAAATTTATTCTCGTTTTAGTTAAGTTACACGTATTTTTTTTTTAATATTCCAATAGAAAAAATTACAATGGTTTTTCAGTTTTATTAAATTTTTTTTTTCAATTTCTTCTAACTTTTAGTTGTATTTGTTTACTCTCTATAATACATGTGTCAAAATTGAATTAATTTTTGTTTTATTTTAAAAAATTTAATAAAATTCATACCCAAATTTTATCCAATCAATCAAATTTTCTATATAATTATAAATTATAATAGTTAAAAGTGTAGTTATCAATTAGAATGCAGCCAATAACTACTATATCTCAAGAAATAATTAATGGAAGGAACATTATATGACGTGAACTGCACACCACTTCGACTTTAGTGCAATTTTTTTTTTTTACTGAAAAAATTCTGAAAAACATTTTCGCAAATTTTTGTCCAAAGCTAAGAAAGTTCCATTTCACTAAAGTTTCAATTCTGATACTAAGGTTTTTTTGCTGTGCTTGGAAGAAAAATTACATTATTAAAAATTTGGATACTTTTTTAACATGTATTTTATTTAAAAATTGCTTCAATAGAGCTATGATTATCGGTATTCAATTTTTTTCTTTAACTTCAAATTAACAACAAAGTGAACCAATTTATATTGTGTTTTTAAGGAAAATCTCAAAGAAAATAGGTACAAAATTAAAATTTTTTTTACAAATATGGTAAAGAATATTATTTTTTTTTTTTTAGCTAAATTCAAATGCAGTCATAAAACATAATATAAATTTGTAAAATAATTTTCTAGGTTTGTGTTCATCTCAAACCTTTTTGTTTCGGTTTTGTTTTTAATCGAAAAAAATATTTATTTTTTTTTTTAAATTTTTAAGTCTAAAATTTTAAAAAATAAATGCAATTCAAATTTTAAAAAAATTAATTTACTAAATTGAATATTTATTTTTTAAAAATCTAGACGAAAAACATATACACATAATTTTATTATATTTTAATTTATTAATAAATTTTATAAAGTATTTTTTATTTTTTTTTTTATAATTTGCTAGAATTTTGTTTTATAATAAATTTTTTAAGTATAAAATGGGTTCACTTCTAAAAAAAATTTTTATTTTTTTTTTTTTTTAATTTAATTTATTACTAATAGTTTTTTTTTTTAATTTTTTAATTTATTCATATTATATTTTTGCATTATATTTTTATTGGTAAGAGGATTTTTTTTTTTTTGTTTTCCAATAATGGTGAAGGTTCATCATATGGTAAAAGTGGAAAAAGAAATAATACGTTTTAAAAACAAAATGTTAAAAAAATAAATAAAATAAAACCGTCATGATGGAATTTAAAAAAAAAACGCTCGTTTTCGATTGTAGCAATAAAATTATAATTTAAGAATATTTTTTAATTACTTTTGAATACAAAAAAAAAAATTATTATTTTTATATTAACCCATATTTTTTGTTTTTGACTACACTTTTATTGACAGCTTGAAGAATATACATAGTATTTTATAATTTATTTAAATAATTGTCAATTTTATTTAAAAAGAATTACTCTGTTTACCGACACATGTGCACATAAAAAATGTATTTATTTTTTTTTTATTTTGTTGAAGAATTTTTAAATAGAGGTTTTTTTTTTTTTTTTCTTAATTTTTACTTTAAAATTGATCTTGTCTTCCAAATCGTTAATTTAAAACAAAAAAAAAAGTAAAATTATAGTATTTGGAAAAACTATGTTTTATCATTTTTCTTAATATATTTTCTAAAGATCCCATACAACAAATTACTAATAAAAAAAAAAAAAAATACCTACATTTCATTTTTAGTTCCAGTTTTCGTTCCCAATTTATTACGAATTTAGTTCTCAAAGAACCAAGAAAAAAAAATTACAAATAATTTTAAGTTTGCGATTAAAACGCAGTTGAACACCTATTGGTGATGAACAACTACTAACTTGGAAGATTTGTTTACACAATATCAGAAACTCAATCTCTGTCAGAAACTCTATCTTTTTTTCCCCCCCCTCAATTTTAAAGTAAAAATTCATGTTTTTTTTTTTTTTTTTGGGATAATTTGTTGTTCATGTGTAATAATTCCCTTCACCTAAAAAAAAAAAAAAAATAAAATATTTTTAACTTAAAATGGAACTGAAAATTAACAATAAATAAAAAAAAGAAAATAAAACAAAAATAATTTATTTTAGAAAAAAAAAAACTCAAATTATTTATTTTTCTTTGAAGTTTTTTTTAAATAATATTTTTTTTAAATGTATGTTTCATTCTTAAAAAATTTTTTTTCGTTTTTGTATAATAAATTCTTTTTATTTTTTAGGTAAAAAGACACAAAGTTTTTATTAATTTTTCTTTTTCTTGGTTTCATTAAAATTAAACATAGTTGTATTTAAAAATGAAGGAAAAATAATATTAAGAAAGATAAATTTAAAAGAAAAAAAAAAAAAAATATATATTTAAAAAATTGAAAATAAAAATTAATATGTAAATAAAAACTGTACGAAGAACAACAACACTTAATCGCCGATACTGTCAATATATTTTATTTTATACATAGAAAATTTTCCCATATATTTAAATTTTAATAAGAATAAAATTTAAATTTATTTTAATTTTTTTTTTTTTTTTGTTAATTTTATATTTTATATAATATATATATGGTTTACTAATTACTTTTAATTCTTTACTTTCAAAAAATCATCTTGTTATCCAATGTTAGAATAAATTTATCTTTGCAAAATTAAATCAAAGTTTAGTGTACAATTTTTTTTTTTTTTGTTAATTATATTGAGAGCAACTACAACTTTTTTTGTGATCAAATCAGGCTTTCGAAAAATATCTACTATTGAAATTAAGTATAATTTATATTAAATAAATGTATGTTCACTTAAGGTACCAAATTTCAAATTAAATTAACATTATAATCTTAACCAGAGAAACAATTTAGCGTATTATTTTCTAGCATTGGATAGTTTTAGTTTTCAAAAAAAAAAAACTAAAAATAATCAGTTTAGTTTTCAAGAAACTTGGAATTAAAATTGTTTTTTCTTTAATAAGTTTAAAGTATTTCATACAAAAAATTTTTTTTTTTTTTACAAATTACTTGAATTATATATTTTTTGTTTTAATTTGCATTTTAGATGATTCTGTTTTTAAATTCTTAATTAAGTTTGGTTGTTGTTTTGTTTTTTCTCTTTTTTTTTTTTGTTATGATTAATATTTTTATGGTTTTTGTTTTATTATTTTAAATTAATATTAATAATAATAATCAATATTATTTTTATATCGAAAAGTTTTAAAGTTTTCTGTTTGTTTTTTTTCCATTTGTTGAATTTTAAATTTAAATATAATTCAATAATTTTTTTTTTTTTGTATTTTTTTTTATATAATAATGATTTTTTTAAATGTAATTTTTGAAATATTTATAATAAATGTTTTTTTTTTTTATATTTTTATAATCCATAGCAACAGCATCGCGCGATGTTATTGCGCACAGCTACAGTCTTCGACAACATCTTAAACAAATAGAAAGGCTTAAAAAGAAGAAATTTAGCTGCTCACTTCGATGTCATCATAGTCACGAATTCTAAAAAAGAAATTAAAAAAATAGAAAAATTTTTAAACGAAATTTTTTAAAATATTTTTATAAATTGACTTGTTCTAGCTTTTTCATTTATTATTATTGCTGATAAATTAATAAGAGAAACATGACTTATTTTCATTAAAATTTAAAAACCTTATGTGTACCTAATGTATTTTAATCTAATGTGTACCTAATACAAAATAAATATCTACAGACCGTTTAGGGTGGCGGCGCTTCTCAAGAATTAAGAAATTAATTAAAATAAAAATTAATTAAATGTTTTCAAATTTTTTTACTTTTTTTCAGATTATTCAACAAATTAACAACAAAGTAAAAACCAAAAATTATTGACAAAAAAATTCTCTAAAAGTTCCATAAAAAATTAAAAAAATTAATGTTCAAATATATTTGATGGTTTCAGTATGTATTTTGTTCAATCAAGTATATATAGTTTACTTCGCATATTAATAAATGTTTAAAAAAAAATTAAAAAACAAAATGGACCCAAATCAATATCTTTTAAAAAATAAATTCAGTGTATTTTTTGATTTGGAATAATAGGTTTCTAAATTTTATACATTTTTCTTAATATTTTTTTATGTCTACGATTTGGTTTTCTTACATACAACAACAAAAATAAACTTAAATGTAGACATAAAATCGTTTTTAATAATCAAATGTTTTTATGGGATCAAATAAGATAAGGTTTCTGCGCTATGAAGAGATGATGCAATATTTTTAGTTAGCATAAGATTTCCACATTTCATCATACCTTCGTAATTGACCTGACCATCACCATCGATATCAGCTTCACGAATCATTTCATCTACTTCTTCATCTGTTAACTTTTCACCCAAATTTGTCATAACATGACGTAATTCAGCCGCTGAAATAAAACCATTACCATCCTTATCAAACACTCTGAATGCTTCTCTAATTTCTTCTTCACTATCGGTATCCTTCATTTTACGTGCCATCATTGTTAAGAATTCAGGAAAATCAATGGTACCATTTCCTTGAAAAAAAAAAGAAATTTAAAATAAAATTAAAATATTCACATGTGAAAAAATTATTTAAAATTTTGCCACGCCATAATGTACCTATTTATTTATTTTTGGTGTTTTTTATATACACAGCTAAAGAATGTTTTTAAGAGCTCATAGTTAAAAAAAAAAAGGCCAAATTTAACTAAACGGCAAAATAACGAGTCAGAAATAACCAAAGTACATTTTTCGCTGACTTACATATAAAATTTTTACTTTTATTTTTTCTAAGTAAGATTTTTAGCAGTGAGAAGAATATTTATTTTCTAATTAAGATTTGCAAAAAGATGATAAAGTCTAATTGACATTTTCGATTTTATTTATAAGGATTTAGTTTGTACATTTAAAAAATCGCATGTCTTAAAGGTGATTGAAATATCATCCCAGGAAAAACTCTTTTTCGTTCATTTTAGTTACAACATGAAGATTTTGAATTGAAAATTTAAGCAAAGAAAGGTGCAGGATAAGGATTTTAAAAAGTTAGTGAAATTTTCAAATTTCATCAATATTTTAGTTTAGAGAAAAAAAAGGCTGTTTAAAATGTTGAAATATCAATGATCTATAAAAAAAAACCCCTATATTTGTTAATATGTATTTATATACAAATGTTCATTGAAGCTAAAAAGATAATATTCATATTCACATTGACGTAACAAGCTTTAAGAAGCTTTATTCTAATTTTTGTTTTCTTGTGGATTAGTAGTTTTATGCAACGGGTCAAACTTAATAATAAAAAAAAAAAACTAAAAAGAAATGAGTTCATTTTTTTCTGAATATTGAAAAATCATTGGGTTTATTATATTTATTAAAAAACTGAAAAATAGGGAGAATTAAAAAATGAACAGACGACAAATAACTTTGTATTCAGATAATTTTGTTAGAACTAAAATATGTAAATAAACAATATATTTCAATGAAATTACATTTCAATTATTTTGACATTAACAGTCAATTACCCATGACTTAGCAATAATGCTTTCATTATACTATAGGGTTTTTTTTTTTTTTTAGTAAAGGAAAAACATGGAAAATTTAAAACAAAAGAAAAATGTATTCCAAATAAAATTTTCTACATTAAAAAATCTGGTTATCTATGTCGTATCCTTTGAATTTCTTCTTTACGATTTTCGGTTATTACTGGGGATATTCTGATGCTTTAGTTTCTACTGCGCAAGGTCTCAATTTAATTTTTTCCCTGGAATCAAGTGGAGAAAAAAAAAGGATTCGTTAAATTTTTTTTTTTTTCATTTTCGTACGAACCTGTTGGGAGACACAATTCTTTCTCTATTTTTTTGACTTGATTTTTTTAAATTTTATTTTTTGTTTCCTCTGCAAGTGTAAGTAGAGTAGCCTAGACTTTTTTTTTTATAAAGACTAAAAAATTTATATTTCTAGGAAAACAATTAATATGCTGTCGCCAGTGGAATATATAAAAAATATATTTTTTTTTTTACATAAATTCAAATCAGAATAAAATTTTGTGCAACCTATTTTAAAATTTTTTGTACTCAACTCATTGCTTCAATAATTATAATCGAATGTTTTTTTTAGACAATTATTATCATTATTTTATTTTCTATAATAGGTATATCCATGGTTTTAAGAAAAAAGCTTTTACTTATCTTCAGAGCAATAAATTAAAATCATAACTTTTATTTTAACAAAATAAATATGTACATTTGTTCATACAAAAGCATTTAGATAAATTTTTAAGTGACCCATAACTTCACCAACAGCGCATAAAAAATTAATAAAATCAATTTATATAGATACCTATATATATATTTGAATGTATATTTTATGGAATTTACATAAAAAGAAAATAGGGATTCAATACATGGGGCGCGGAGAATACATACATACATGAAAAATCTGGTTTTTTAATTCTTCACAAATTTCAATTAAAATTTGTTTTATTTCAATATATATTGGGCTGGTAAATAATTAGAGCTGATTAGTTAATTGATTTTCATAAAATTTTTACGTGAAAACTGTAATTTTGGACGAATTTTCGAATAAATCAAGTCAGAGTAATGGCAGACAGTTCAGATAGAAATAAATAATAATTCTCAGGAGTAAAAAAGTTCACTCTTATGAAATGGTCATAGCTTATTAGGTTGAAAGAGCTTATTATACCATTTATTTTAATCAAATGAAAAAGCGGTTGAAATGTTTGAATAATTCTTATAATGATAAGATCTCCTGTTGCTGTTGTTAGAGTATAGAATAAATATTATATTCGGATGGATCAATTTTGAGGAGAAATTCTGTTAATTGTCAAATTATTGTATAAAGTAAATACCTTCTTAAAAAAAAATATTCACCCTTATATTAAAAATCTCAAAATACATCAAATGATCTTAAATCGAATGTAAATATTATTCGAATACGTGTTTACTATGTACATTATTATTATTATTTATTATTTTTATTTAAATCGCATTTTGTTAAAAAAAAAAAAAAAAATTTGAGATTAAAAATTAAAAGTTTTTTAACGTCATATATTTATGTATTTATTTAGAAGCATTAAACAAATAAATCATCATAGTTAGTTATCAATGAAAAGCTTATCATTTTTGTAACTTCCCAATCTCGATTTATTATTTTTAGACAAAAACGTTTTGGTATTAATTTGTATATAAGAACTTCAGCCTTCAAGCTAAAGTATTTATAACATACTTCTTATTCTTATCTCTATCCAATTAAAAATGTTTCTTTCTATAAATGGTGGTTTGATTGATGAATAATTAATGGATGTTTGTTATAAAGTTAGATAAGGTACACTTGATCGCGACCGCTTTATTGAATTCCTTAACTTTTCGCCCAAAGAATAATCATTTTGAAAATGTTAAATCAGTTTTATTGTAAAGAGCTTAAAAGCAGTCGGAATACAGTATATTTGCATTAATGATTCTTTTCGTTCGGAACTGGAAATCGGAACTAAATTCTTCATATGAATGTGAAATAAAACTTATTGAAAATGAAGTAGTTCTTTGATATTTATTTGGAACAACATTCTGAGGTACATTTTATTTTTAGTTTTACTTAAATAAACATAACTTTTTCCATTTTTAAACAAGATTGTGTTAAGGATTCGTATTATATTATGAATCGATTAAAATAATAAAATATTGTACTTAATTTAAAGAAAAAATTAAAATAAAACATTATAGCAAGAATTTATATAAATTGAATTTGGTATAACGGGTGGAACATTGATAGTTCTTGCGCAATAACTATTCTTTTAATTTTGGCAAACCATCAAAAAAAGGATGTAGAACAATAATGTAACATTTTTTTTTTTTTTGGAAATTGGGCAATCAATGTTTTTAAAAATATCGTTATTAATTCGTTTATTGTGTTTTTGTCATTTAAAAAAAAAAAAACCTCAGCACATCAATTCAATGATGACCTAATTTTATTGATTTTTGAAAATTAGTTAATTTTATTGCCTCATATTGTTTTTATTAACAAAAAAGGTGATTTCAAGGCTTCTATAATATATATAAAATTATTAGCTACTTACCATCAGCATCTACTTCATTTATCATATCTTGGAGTTCAGCTTCTGTTGGATTTTGACCTAAAGATCTCATAACTGTTCCCAATTCTTTTGTTGTAATAGTACCGTCACCATCTTTGTCGAACAGCGAAAATGCTTCTTTGAATTCAGCAATTTGTTCTTCTGTTAATTGATCAGCCTAAAATTTTTGAAAGAAATTTTATTTTCATTCTTAAAAGCAAATAAATAAATAAACCAAAATATCGGAATCTCGGAACTTTTTTTTTTTTTTTTATAGGAAGAAAATTGTTTTGTGCCAAATTTTTACCATTTGTTTTTATTTGATTTATTTTTTTCGATTTTTATTTTTATTTTTTTTTATTTTTATTATTCTGTCAAATAAATTTCAATTATTTCAATTTAATCATTTTTTAACTCTACATGTTTTTTATTTAGGTTAATGTGATTTTATTCGATAATTTGAAAAAAAAAAACCGGCCCTATCGAACACAAAAATCGATATCAATATGTGGATCATATTATTGATGTTCACCTTTTCTTTATACTTACCAGAGGTTTCTTATGCTTAATTTACTTTGCAAAATGTAATGTTAAGAATTCGACAAAAAAAAATGTAACAGAAATCAATATGTGACTAGCAAACAGAGAAAACCCCTTTAAAAAAATAATAATAGTGGAAAGAAGAGAAAGTTTTCCAATTATTGCTATTTTCAAACAACAATTATAAAAATGGACCATATGTTTTCACTTCATTTCCGCATGACTGCCACTGAAATGATTATAAAACTCAGTTTACAAACCTGGCAAGTAAATCATCCAAATATAAGAACATTTTACTTGCTTAAACTGAAAGTACAAAAATTACAATGTCAATTTGGAGTGCTTTTAGGATAATGACAATGCCACTACATTATCATGTACAGAGATTTCATGTGATAAGATCCAGTTCATAATTATCCAATAATTGTACATACTAATTAATATCTCTCTAATAAATAATACCTTTATTTTAAATTATTTCTAATTCTCATTGATCTTATTATGATAAAAAAAAACAAGTATAATAAAAGTGCGTAAAAAGAGAACGAAAAAACGTTTCTAATAAATTTAAAATCAAGAAATTTCATCACAACTTCAAACTCCCACTAAATCCAATGCAAAGTATTTATGATTGTATAAAATCTTGGTCTGAGTAATACATATAACATTATTAATACACAAATGGTCTTTAGTTTAAAATTATGAATCAAAATTGTTATGTCATCATAATAATAGAAAAATTATTAAATTAAAATTGTGAGATATTTAATTCAAAAGTTTTATAAGTAATTGGTTTTTTTTTTTTTTTTATATTCGACATAGATATTAGATTTCCGTCCTTGTAATTAATAGTTTTAATCTTAGTCTAAAAATAAAAAAAATAAATAAAGTAAACATGAAATTAAAAATACTTTTCTTACAATTTAAAAATTTATTATCGATAAAAAAAATTATTAAAAAATTATATATCTACCTATTAAAAAAAAAAAAATTGTTAATGTTATACATTTTTTTTTTTATTTAACAAGTTTTTAATTTATTTCATCCTAAATGTTCACTTAAAAATATATTATTGGACTGGGCCATAAATATTTTACAACCATTTGTAAAAAAAACTTGATCATTATTTCATTGGAGCCGATTTAAAAATTACTATACCCCTACATTGCCTTTGAATAGGTTAATTTGAAAAAATTAAAATTTAACCCTGTTTTTTTTTTTTACGAATATTAAAAATAAACAATAATTGCCTTCCAGCAAAAAATTATGAATTACAAGTTATAATTCGACCTTCTTTTAAAATTATAATTATTAAAAATCAATGAATTTATTTACCTACATAATTTATAATTTTTAAAATGTACACTATTAAAAAGTTATGAGAAAGTTCGCATACTTTGAATAAATAAAGTTTTATAATAAAATGTAGAATTTTATTCAAAGTATTCTAAAGGTAGGTATATGATTATACTGCGATAATCGATAAAAGTTTCGTAACTATCATATTGGAGCAAATATACACTTTATTATTGTAAATACAGGGCTGTGGAGTCGGTCAACAAAATTACCGACTCCAACTCCGACTCCGACTCCTCATTTTTTTCTTTGGCGACTCCGACTCCGACTCCTACTTTGACTCTCTGTCTGATACCAATGTACTATACTTTCTGTACCCGCACCAGCAATTATAAAAAATAGTATTTTCCGAAATTGCCATAAATTTTATTATGAACATAAAAGGGTATTTCCCGTAATTTTTCCAGTAAGCCAAAAAATTGTGATAATATATTTTTATTGGATTTCTGTGCCAGGCATTTGGTTGTTGCTTTGTTAAATTTAATTATAAAAATATAATTATAAAAATGTGCTATTAAATAGTTTTAAATTTAAATTTAATAGTTTTGGAGTCGGAGTCGGCTTTATTTTATCGACTCCGACTCTTAACAGGCAAAAATAACTACCGACTCCACACCCCTGGTAAATACAACAAAAATATAAAATATATTATACAGAATTTTCATTACTGAATTCATTAAAATTGAATATTACGCTCTGGAACAGGGTACTATTCAACTCTTTTATTGCCGCTTTCATTGTAGCTCTTATCGTTTATCGCAATTCAAAAAAATAAACATAGATTATAAGGTGTTAAAAGATTTATTTAAACATTACCATACAATTTATGAAAATAAAAATAAATTTAAAGATTTTATTGAATAAGATGTATAATAAGTAAAAGGGCTAATAAGTGTAGTATTGATTTGAAACAACTTGGTTAGAGACAAACAAGTAGTATATGTGTATTCATTTAATTTTGATTGATTTGTTTCACTTATAGCTTGTTCACACCTAGCTAATTTAACATGTTCGGACGACGAACATGTTCCGTTGGTGTTTTTGATGTTGTTTTTTCATAGTAAAAAAATTAAAACAGAAACACGTTCTTAAACATGTTTCTACAAAAACATGTTAATTTTCAGGGATGCATGAGTAATTTTTGAATAATATTTTGTTATGCCTTGGACAGACTGAACTCGAAAAACATGTTCTTGAGCACAAAAACATGTTATTAAAATCGACCGAACAGACTACCTTTAATGTGTTTCACAAAACAGATAAACATCTGTTTTTTTTTTTTCAAGTTTAAAAACAAAAGTAAACAATACAATATACCTACAAATTCAATTCAAATTCAAAATAAAAAACAATAACAAACTTTTTTTTCATTTGTTTACAAATAAATACAACATAAAATTGTCAAAGTCAACGTCAAAAATGATACCCCAGTGAACATTAATGGCTTCCACATATTGCCTCACGAAATATTTGTAAAAATTACTCAACCCATCCTTTAATAACAACATGTTTTCGCAAGAACATGTTCTTGTTCTTGTTTTTATTACTATGGGAAAACTACTTCAAAAACATAAAATTAACATGTTCTTGATCAAGAACATGTTAATCGTGTCAGTCTGTCCAAGGCATAAGGCAATATTCAGTATGCATTAATTTTTACTTGGTATGTCATTTTTGACTTTAAAATTTTATAAAGGTGGAGATACACCATGATAAATGACGCGCGAGTTCTTAACCTTGACACAACTTCATATATTTTAACTTTTTTGGGCTCGTCAGTTCCTTTGAGCTTATCTCCGGTATTATTTGAAATTTTTTATCTGACAGAGCTAAACATGTTAACATACGAAAAACATCGTCTGAACGGTCGATTTTCCAAAGATGTTTAACTCCTTTCGAACATGTTAAATTAGCGAAGTGTGAACAAGGCATTAGCTAAGATGTGGAAACTAGCTCTATATAAATACCGGTTTGAACAAAAAAAAAATGCATTTCATTCATCTAATGTTGCACACTAATTTTTTTTTTTTATGGATTTCTCAATGAAAACAACACTACACATAGGTAATTTTTTTTTTTTTTTTTTTTTTAATGGAAAACATTTTCTTAGAGCAAAAATAGATAAATTTTAATTGAATGAGAAAAAAATTTTTTTTTTTTATTTGAAAATTAAAAAAGATCATTTTCTTTATTTATTATTTACTCGGTGTTTGTTGAGAATTTTGTTGCTCGGAGAATTTATAAAGTGTTAATAATATAATAAAAAAGTTTTTTGGCATCAATAACCTCCAAAAAGGTTGGCACGCAAGCAAAAAAAGTAAATAACGAAAAAACTACAAAATACCGCAATATTACGCATAGTTGTCACGTTTCTATTTATATTACGATTAGATAAAAAAAAAATTTTTTTTATACATTTTTTAGTATAGAGAATTAGTATTAATTTTCCTATAGTTTTTGCGATCTCATTTTTCATTATATTTTTTTTTCTTATTTTAATACATTTTGATTCATAAATTTTATTATTGTATTTTTTTTTTTTTTTTGAAAATGTAAAAGAATTATTTTTAATGATTTAGAGATTAGAGAAAAAAAATCGTATAGAATAATAATAAAAAAAACATTGGCAAAGAAGAACATTATAGGCACATTTCAGATACACAATCTTGCAATTTTCTCTCCTATATGATTAACCTAAAAAAAAAAAATTAAACTTTATCAATTTTATTAAAATTCTTCAATTTAATTCAAACATAAGAAAACTCATCAGTGTAGTATTAACTAAAAAAAAATACCTACTTATTAATTGTGATTTAGATATTAGATAAATATAGAGTAAGACTTAAAACTCAAAAAATAAACTCTTCTAATCATTTACTTGAAATTCGATTTATATAATTTATATATAAGTTAAGATTTAATCATTGAAATAACATTTTAAAATATAATTTAATTATTGCGTATTCCTATTAATATTATCTTGTTAACAGCCCAACTGTTGTACTGACACAGGTGTTGTCGTAGTTTTCCTTTAAACCAAATATCACTCATAGGTGTAAACAGTAAACAGAATTGGGGCGACAGCGTAACGACAGCGATAGCGACTGTCAAAAACCATATATTTGTATGAGAATGAAACAATTGAGGCGACTTTTTTATATAAAAAAAAAGCTGTCGCCGTCGTTGTCGCCCCAATTGTGTTTACACCTTATAGGGTACTTATTTATAAAAATGATTAAAGATAGTCGATCCTTCATCTCTTATTCAATTTATTGTCATCGTACTGTAAAAAAAAAAATTACGAAATTTGGAAATCACAATGCAAGTGAAACATATTTTTACCATTGCACGTAATAAGGTTAAAATATCAAAGGATCAACTTCAATATGTGGGCGGCACATATGAGAAGATTAACCAATCAACACATTTTAACATCAAGGCCAACAAAGTTATTTCTTCTTCTTCTAATTTTGTTTATTCAGTAAAGTTCTAGCATAAAAATATATGCATTACATTTTTTCAATTATGGACATCATCGCGCGACATGCGTAATCGAATCAAATAATAATCCTAAGTAAAAGCTTCACTTCAAAATTCCAATTTAAGCGCTTTTTATATGACAGAACAAATAAGTAAAAAATTAAGAACTTGTATTAAAAGAAAAAACTTTATTGGTTACTCAAGTACATGAGATATTTTAATTTTTTTTTATGAATTAAGTTAGTATGTCACTTTATAAAAAAAAAAAGTTTTAATTGCATTTTCTTTTCTTTTTTTTTTTACATAGATTATCATTCTTGAGTTTTTATTAGATTTTTTTTTATGAGTATTATACAACAAGAGATAAAATGGATTATTGTTATATAAAAAATTATTATTATTTTTAATACCTTATAAAAAAAAAAAACTTTATTTCTTGTTAAATAACAATTTACCATTAAATTAAAGATAAAATATATATAATATAAACTTTAAATTACAAAATATCAACTTATGCAGAAATTTTTATTTTATTTTATTTCTATAATAAAAAAAAACTAGGGTTTGAAAGAAAACTTAACGTTTAACTAACCAATTGTTTCAATAATAATGGTATAGTTTTGTTTGATAGTGTTATTTAAAATTAAATTTCTACTTGTTCTTGTTAACTTCACTTTTTTAAATATAACTCAATATTAATTCAAAGCCAAGTAAGTATTTTACTTATAGAAAAAATAAAAATTGAAGGAATTTAAGAATTTTATGATTATTATCAAATTCATTTTTATTCTGTATAAAATAATATAATTATGATTAAATTTCCAAAACTAAACATTTAGATTTTTTATTAAGTAATAGATACCTATTTAAAATACTAATAAGAAAATTCAATGATAATATTTAAGGATATTTAAACATTATATTAAAAAAAAATAATCAAAATTTCAATATTATATACTCTTGTACACAAGTACAATGTACTACAAAATTTACACATAGAGCATAGAATAATACATATATGTACGTTTTTTTAGCATTGATAGACAGACATAAAATGTTTCAAAACAAATTCTTATGAGAAAAGAAGAAAAAATAAAAAATTACAAAATAAATATTTATTTAGAACACTAAAAATAAAATAAACAGTAAAAATATAATTTAAAATATTTTATTTACTTCTAGACTTGCAGAGAATTTATATTCGTCGATAAAAATTAGTATGAATTTTTTTTTAACACGCTAAACTTAAAAATATTTTGCTTATCCAAAAATTTTATATCTTTTAAGTAAAAAACTTTATGTAAGTAAATAAAATAAGGAAGCAAAAAAAATGTAGAAATATTCTCTAAGAATTCCAATTAACATGCAAATTTCTACTCAAATTATTTTATTGTAATTTCACACTGAAATTTACTTGCATATAATTTTATTATTCTTTTATATTTCACTTTGAATTATTATCAACTTTATTGTAACAATAATAATTGTAAGAACTTTGTGAATCCACATAGTACCTACCTCTAGAGAATTAAAAAAAAAAGTTCCAATTAAAAATATCATATTACTGAATTATTTTTATAAATAATACAAAAAACACTAAAACCTTTTCGACACCAAATTTTGTTAGTAATTGACTTGACTATCTTTCTTTTTGTGAAACCTATTTGAAATTTAGATTTAATTTCGAAGCTGAGTAAAATATAAGTTAAATCACATGACAAATGATTAGCTCTCGTCTCATCTTAACTGAATTGTAGAATTTTAAAATAGAAAAACTTATATGAAAGTTTAATGTTTAATTATATCTGTTCCATTTTATTACTAAAAAAACATTTAATTCTTACTTTGTAATGAATCAGTTTTTTGTTGACTAAAATAATAATATACAAAATGTTTTACAGTGTGAATCAGAAAACAAAACTAGAATATGGAAATTATTTTCAAATGACGTAAATGCAAATTTTTATCTTATGAAAAAAAAAAAAAAAAACATGGAAATGAATTCAGTTAAACGATAACAAATAAGATTATTATGGTTTCGTTTTTTTTTTTATTTTTATTTGGTTTTTGTGGGAACTTAATTTTGCTCTTTTTATTTTTTTTATATATACCTACTTAGATACAAAACTAAAACAAAATGTTGAAATTTTTAGTGATAAGAAAATTAATAATAGTTTTCGGCCTTATGTGAAAATGAAAAAAAAGAGAATTATATGAAATCAGTTAAAAGATAAATTTTGAAATCGAAACCCTAAGTTAACTTAATTATTAAAGTTCCCAATATCATTTACTACCTCGATTTTGTTTTTAGTAATCTATTCTACAAATTTTAACTAATTAACTATAAAATTGAATGAAAACTTTTTTTATCAGATTGATACAAAAATATTACTTAAATTAAACAGTTCCTGTTAAATATTAACTATAAGTTTCATGTCAATATTTAAGATATGTTAAAAAATCATATCTAATACTTGTAAATAAATTTAAGATGTTATTATTAAGTCATGTGATTATTAGAATAGATTTTTTTTTAAATTCCTAAGTTCTGCTGCGTAAGCGGATCTCAAAATTAAGAAGAAGTGTTTTTTGCTAGCACTTTTAAAAAAACATTTATTGTTATCATCTATTTTCCTTTTGAATTATCAAAAAAAAATGTTTAGGTCAAACAACAATAAATTCATTAATAAGTTAGCGCTAAATAATTAGAAATATAAATCAACAAAAATTATTATTTTTTTTTAACTACTACTTATACCAAAATAGGTATATTCAAGTCTTTTTGAATTGATTTAGGTGAGTAACGAGGTGAGTAATAAGTTCAACTAAGTGCATTATTTATGTAAGTATAATTTTTTTTTTAGTCATATTAAAGTATGATCAAATTATTAAAATAAAAATTCATTAAAATTTTTGATAATCCTTTTTTTTTGTGATTCCAAGCAACTCCCATAATGTTGGAAATTAATATGATCATCCAATAGAATTAACCTGTGTACTTATCGGTCAAGTAGATGATGTTATTATCAAGCGAACATGGTTTTTGTGGATGTTTCTTTAGAGGACAAGAAAAAATATAAAATTGCTTGAAAATTGAATATGAAAATATATTGAACACAAAAATAATATATTTTCCTGTGTATGATTAATTTTTTTTTTTTTTATGATTTAATAATAATTTTCTTGATATGTATCTTAAGAAAATATTGAAAAATTTATATTTATTAACTTATAGAAATTTATAAGCTAAATAAAAAATATTTATTATAATTTATAATCGATAAAAATCAATACACATCAATTAATAAAATCATCACGTGTGAATGAGTAATGTTAAAAATATATATAAATTTTATTCAATTATAAAATAGATATATAAATAAATATAAATACAAAATATTTATTATAAATATAATACATCAAAAGTAATAATAATGAATTTATAGTATGTTGTAGAAATTTTTTTTTTATTTCAAATAAAAAATTGTTTTTATATATAATTTAATGTTGTGAGGTCATTAGTGTTTTTCAATCAAATAAAAAAATATTTTATGTAAGTGTACCTTACATTTGAAATAAATAATTCAAATATTTTTCGCTGCATACTTATATTTTGAAACATGTTGAATGTTTTTTAATGTTTAGAAAATGAAAATATTATATACCTATAAGTATAATGATCTGTCATTTGTAGTAAATTTATTGAATTTCTTAATGACATGATACAAAAAGGCATTTTATATGTTATTGTTGCTTATATTTATATTATATCGTAGACAAAGTATATAAATACAAGTGTACATAAGGTGGGTTTTATTTTAATTTTTAAATCGTATTGATAGATGTGATGGAGAAAACCATTTCTTTAAAATATAATATTTTTCATTGGATTATTTTTAATGGTCACGCGCAACTCCTTTTTTATACATTATTAAATAAATATAAAATGGTTATTTTATTTTTCTTTCATGTCACCAACAGTGTAAAATTTCAATTAGATTGAAATTTAAAATTTTTCCAACTATAACTATAACTATAAATTAATGAATATTTGTTTTATTCAATAACTGAGGAACACAAAATTAGATATAAAACTTGAGTATCTACTACCTACTTACTACCTAATTGTTTATTAAGAACAAAAATTTAATAAATCATAAAAAATTTACATTTCTTCTTCTTTTCAATTCTTTTGTCAGTTTAAATTTTGTTAATAATAAAATTTATTCTTTTCTTTTTATAAATCAATCGAAAATCATAAAATAATAATAATGAAAAATAAAATTTCCCGAGAACAGAACAACTTTTTCAACAAATCTCATTTAATCTTTTTTCAGAAGAAAATTTATAATTTCCGTTGATTTAATTTTTAATACTCTTTAATTGCACTGTAAATCTTTTTTAAACACAAAAAAAATTAAATAAAATCAAAGGCATATGAAAAAAAAAACTTGAAATTTATTTTTGCATTTTAAGGATTAAAAATTTAATACTTATTTCAAAGCAGGTACTTACTTACATTTTACAACAAAAAAGAAATGAGATAATTTTTTTAAATTTTGAAATACACCAAACATTAGCATTATTGTTAAATTTCTTGAAAGTACTTAAACTTCAACAATGACAAATATCCCAAATTTTGTTTATAAAGAATAAGTTTTTTGTAAAAAAAAAAGATAGACTTAATACCTATTTTTTCTTTAGTTAACATTTAATTTTCAGTTTTCTAGGATTGGTCGATTTACACAAATATAGAAAGTCAGAATTATTCAAAATCTTGAAAAAAAAAAAAATATGAAGAAATTGATATTAAATCAGTGCAGTAGTCAAAATAATCTTCTTCTTGAAAAGGAAATTGAAAATTGGAAACAAAGGATTTACTTATTTTATTGTTGAAAACGTATTTCAATAATCGAGTTTACTGTCTTGACATTTGTGTTATCTAAAAAGTAATAAATATATGTACTAATATTCTTTTTAATTTTGACATTAGGAAATGATAACGAAACCATTTTTATTTCACCTAATTTTTATTTTATTATAAAAATAATCTGAATATAATTTATTTATATTTAATCTTCTTCTATAAGTAATAAGTCTGGATTGCGGATAATAAATTTTTGAAAACAAACATATTATTATTAGAAAAAAAAAATCACCATCATTTGCCAGAATTGAGGAAAAGATGATATTTGAATGTAAACAACAAACTACTAGAACAACGGTTCCCAAAGTGTGGTACGCGTACCACTAGTGGTACATTATGCTTAGGACAGTGGTACAATATTTTCTTCTATTACAAACTAATTGATTTTATTTATTAGGGTCAAGTGGGGTAATTGTGAATTGGGGTAATTGTGAACGGTAAAAGTAGCCTTGGAAAAATTTATAATTAAAAAAAATTTAAAGCGTAAACACAAATTATAATATTTTCTGCACGTGTAAAAAAAGTTTCGTAGTGTTTTATGCATTTTCTACTTGACAGCAAGTATTTGAAAAAAGGTCCAAAAAAAAAGTGTTTTTCAGTTGAGAAGAGTTTTTTTAAATCTTTTTATTTTAGTGAAAATTTGACATTAGTAAATTAAAATTATTTAATTTAGCAATATAACGGATTAATTTAAATAAAATGAAATACATTTTTAAATAAAAATAAAAACAAAGTGAAATAATTAACTTTCACAATTACCCCTTAATTTTTAATGTGTGAGGTAATTGTGAACATAAAAAGGGGTAATTGTGAAAATAAAAAAAAATCTTATTTTATGTTTAAAGATAAAGAAGTGGACCAAAAATGCCCAGAAATTACGTTAAGAACACATTGCCAAAAAAAAAGTGGAGGAGAAATTTTCTGAAGCCTATTAGATCGTGCAAAAAGTGGATATCCATGTGACAGAGACAAATTGTTAGGCCTTATATAAAGTTTTGTTTTATCAAAAAATTTAAATACACCATTCGTTAATGGTATGCTGGATTGGATTGGTTCAGATCACTTATTGCACGAAATCCTTCACTGTCTAGTAAAAAGCCAGAATAACTTCAAAAATGTAGGAAAGTTGCACACAAACCTACAATAATTTACGATTTTTACGACAAATTGGAAAGTGTTTGCATCAAAGTTAACATAAAAGATGTTGAAGATGCCTGTTTTATTTTTAACGCTGATGAAAGTGGATTTAAAAATGATCAACGTCGATTACGTGCGATTGGCGAAAAAGGAAAAAAATTTTTGACGAGTTTCTGGTGTAGGTAAATACCAGTTCACATTTACCCCATTTTTGTGAGGTAAATGTAAAAATCGTCGATTTTTACGGAATCAGCTACAGCACTGGGCCTGTACCTCAAATTAGAATTCCAAAAAATGCATAAGATAGTGAAGAAGTTCAGCTTTCCAGCAACGTATGGGTTTTTTTTCTACGACCAAGCGAAGATAGGAAAAAATAATGTTAAACTTTGTTTTTTTGTGAAGTTGCAAAATCGTTCACCATTACCCCACTTGACCCTAATTGTTTCGTATATGAAAAATTAATAATTTTTTTAATTGAACTTTCTAAAAATTCGCACTTTTTTTTTCTTTCTGAAAAAAATTTAGATGCGTTTTCAGAGGTAGAAAGAGATCAGTTATCATAAATTTCTTGTAATGGTGATTTAAAACTTGAATTTAAACAGCAAAATTTAAGATATTTTTGGTTCCAACGACGGTCTTAATATAAAGCAATTTCTTATAAAACTTTGAAATTTTTGATGCCATTTGTTTCATCATATTTATGTGAAGTCTGATTTTCGGCAATGTTGAGTATTAAAAATAATTTCAAAACACGTTTAAACCTTACGTTTAAAATTAACTGAAATTGAACTTAATATTACATATTTAATGGGCAACAAACAACTTCATCCTTCACATTAACTACTATGTAAAATGTAGTTTATTATTTTAAAAATTTTTGATTTTTATGCAGTGGTTTGTATATTTAAGAAAAGTATATTGATGGTACAATAGAGAAAAAGTTTGGGAACCGCTGCACTAGAACATTTATATATTAAAAAACTTGATTTAAAAATCAATTTAAATGATGTCTAATACTTTCTAACAGAAAATTTTCTACATTTTGAACTTGAACTCATGCTAAAATTTATTCAATTATTAAAATTAACTGCAGTTCTAATCCGATCAGGTCTTATTCTTATTGCTTGCTTAATAAGTACTAATTAGGTAACTGATATTTATAAGTACAAAAGTGTATAATGGAATATTGAACATAAAATTAATAAAAAATATCATATATTTATATAAAATCATAATGTGTATTTGAAAGATTTTATTTTTTTTTTTTAGATAAAATCGTGGTCACGCAATATCAGTAATTCAATTTTATTCGTATTCAATTTAAAACAAACAAACAAAAAATCCAGCAGGAAATAAAAAAAAAATTAAAAATAATGTCTGCAGATGTGTTAAGAACAAATTCGTTGAAAAATATGTTTCTCAATTTTTTTGTTTTCTTTGCAAATTTTTTTCTCAAACTTATTTTCTATATTGGAAATTACACGTGCTCGAGCTCGCCTACACATTTAATTGAGTACATTCATTATTAATTTTATTTTCTTTTTAAAACATTTTTATTTTGAAAATTAAACGTTGAGACATTTTTATATAAATCAAATATACTTAAATGTCATATGGCAGAATGACAAAATCAAGACAAATTAAAAATAATACATAAAATTTTTTTTTTTTTACTTAAAATGCGTACAACATCATTTACAAATTTTATATGTTTTCTTCATCAAACGAACGAATATGTAGTATTTTAAACATTAAATGTCAAAGGTTGAATAAAAATTGTCCTATTATTTCACACAATTTTTTAAATGAATTCATTTAAAAATTTGTTTTTTTTTTTTTAATTCTAGTGCAAATTATTGTAATTGATTTATTTATACATCATTTCTATTTTATTATTATTTATTATTATGACTATTTTAATTAAAATTTAGTAATATAATACTATTAATGACAAATTGAATTAATTATTTTGCGACAACCGCCGAATAAGTTAAGAAATAATACTTATATTGATGATAACAACACGCAAGAATTTTTATTCTAAATTAGTGAATTTGTTTCTATTAAAAAATAATTAAATTCTTTTCTCTTAAAAGAGTAAAATTACTCAGGATCAGTATTTTTGACAAATAATTGTACTTTAACTCTCCGTTCAGAAGATTGAATTTATATTTTATTTTTAGTTATTTTGTAATGTAAACAAAATAAAAATTAATTAATTTGCTGAACTTTTCATTCAAGATCACGAATTTCTGTCTAGGTATATAGATGCTTATATAGATAACCATTTATTAATAGATCAAATATAATATAAAAAATATAATAAAAATTTTTTCAATTGTATTTAATAAAACTATATAAATACTATGTAAATGGAAATCGAAAAAAAAAAAAAAAAAACAAACAGAAAGATTTGAGAATTATATAGAATAAAAAATAAGCGTGAAAATAATATTGTTAATTAATCATACTTATTCAAATAATGGAGTAAAATTCGTGAAAACATAAAAAAAATTATAATGAAGTTTAACATTTTTTACTTATTAGCTTATTAGCTTCATTTTTGCCCAAAATAATAATACTAGACTTTTTTGAATTGAAACCAAAACCTCTCAATAATCTGGATCTTTTAATTCGAAACTTATTAAGTTAATTAAATTAAATCATGTTTTTCATTTTCAAACCTACAACTAACTTGAACTCTTTGAATTGGAATTACACAATAAATTTGTTAATAAGTACTTTGAGGAACATTCATAATTCAAATTAAATATAATTAGCTCAAAAGTTCACAGTCACACATAAAAAAATATTCAATTGTACATATATATTTTACTTATTATTTCCTTCACAAAATTAATAATTTTCGACTTCCGAATAATTATTTTAAATTTGCTATAGATAAGTTTATATACCTACATTTATATTATGTACGTTTTTCAACAATTATTAATATAATTTATTGTTTATTATTATTATTGGGAAATAAAATATAATAAACTTATACTTAAATATAATTCATCAAATTTTAAATAGACGGAAGAAAAAATAAGAAAACTAAAATTAAAAAAAAAAAATATGTAGATACAGATACCTATAAAAATAAATATTTGGGAAAAAAAAAAAAATTCTCTAATTTAATAAAAATAAATAAATAAAATAGCTTGTTTGCTGAAGAGACCACACGCACTCTAACGTATGTCAAAAAAATTAAGTGTTTTGTTTTATTATTTTAGTTTTATTATTAACTTTGGTACATTTTCATTAATAATGCTTCAAATACTTACACTACAGATTTGTTAAGCTTTTAGTAGGTTGCGAATATTTCTGTGGCCACATGACATAACCGCTTAAGTCGAGTTAGGCGGTTATGATTTTATTATTTTCAAGTGTTAGTCATATGATTCTACGCCTCATATTTGGCTTTTAAAAACTTAAAATGGTTTTAAAATTCTATAATCTTCTCAAATTAGGTTCCATTTATCTTAATTATTCGATTTCAGGAAAGGATTTTAAACTTTAAACTGCTCCCCTCAAAAGTAGTAAAATCGACTTAGTCGATTATGCCATGTGGCAACATATTTAATTAAATTATAATTAAAAAAAAAATAAATTCGTGTAATAGTTACAAAATTACTTCAGATTTTAACTTTTATAATAACAAAGTACAGTAGGTATAACAACATAGTAGGTATACGATCACAGAAATATATGAACAACTACGTAATAGAAAGCCTTTCGTGTTTATTTTGGATAATTTTTCCAAATTTCAGGAACTATAAACTTGGTTTCTTGTAACTCTTCTACATAAAACTTTTTCGTGATCCTGAGGGGCTAATATATACAATACATATTACTGTAAAATCGTGGATAACTAACTTCAGCTTTTACATCTTGATTATTTTTAAATATCTCTATTTTATGACCAATATATTTACATACCTACTTAATTGTTTTTATTTGAAATAAACAAGATTAATGTCTGTATTTAAAAAGATTAAATTTCTTTTTAATTATTTTTAATTAAACCAATTCTAAATTACAATTTATTAAACAAAAAAATGTATCTCATCATTTTCAGTTCAAAAGTATATTTGTATTATTTGTTATTCATTTTAATAAAAATAAGAAAATTTGCGGTTAAATAATGTACAGCTTAATATACTTATTTATAATATATTTCTATTAATTCCACTTAAAAAAAAATGAAATCGATTCATTGTCTTTATTCCAATTAAAAAATAAATGCAAATAAAATAACAAAATTAAATATTTAACCCACTATGATATGTATGAAAGTATATTATGTTCATATAAAAACATTGATCTACCTACTTTTTGTAGTTTGATATTACTCTCAATATTTAATTCATTTTTATGTTTTTTTTTTTAAATTCCTGTCATTAATTTTGGCGCAATAGTTGGGACAAAACAAATATTGTACATTTTTCTTTTTTTTTTGAAGTTTAATGGTAGTTTATTGTTTTTTAAAATCTTGACATAATTTTATTTCAATTCATTCAAAAATTTAATACCTACTTAAAATCAAAAAAATAAACTGTTAAATTTTACAACTACGTAAAACTACTTTAGACGGAAAACATAGTTAAGTTATATTTTTTAATTTTATTAGATTTCTCATGTTTTTGATAATGTTGCAATTGTTCTTATTATTAATTACTATGTATTTTGTATGAATGTATCTGCCCAGCGTACGAAAAGATAGTTACTAGGTATATTCAATTCTAATACTTAGTAGTTTAGATTTTCAAAATTTTGGTTTTGGCAATTCCTGAATCATTTTTGTGTCAAAAAAAAATTGTACAAAATAAATAATTTTCTTATTAGTAACGAAAAAATTTTAAGTGACATCATCTAAATTAGCAACAGAAATTTATTTTATATTGTTTTGTGGTAAAATATTTAGCGTATAAAATTAGAAACAAAAAGCAAACATTATTACAAAAAAAAAAAAAAAAACAAAAAAAAATTTAAGAAAAGATTTATGAGCAAACTCTGTTCATGATAGATTAATTTTAAATATATGTACTTATGTACAAAAATTTGAATCTTAATTTTATCAATTTCACATCGAATCGAATTCAATTTTGTTGAATGATTCAATTATCGGTTTAATAAATGTACCACCTAAATTAATCTTTCTTCAAGCAAAACGATTTAATGGTAATTAAGAATTAATTTCAGATTTTAAATTACAATAAAAATTTGTTAAAAATACATATTTCTATGTGTTGAAATTAGTTAGTAGGTACCTACGAATTTAATGGCAAATTTCAAATATTTTCATTTAGGTATAGTTTTTATTTAAATTTAATAAATTTTTCTAATACACCTACAATTCAATTTTTCTAATTCAATTATATATTATTATATTTTAATTGTTAATTATTTACATTTTTCGCTATATATTTTATTTTTAATGTGAATGAATTTATTCACCTATATTAGGTACCCAATTTTCGTTACATATTATTATTTTCCATTATTTTTTTTTTTTTGCTGAACTAATAATTTAATGTTAGGTTAATGTAAAAATTTAAAATAAATAAAAATAATAATAGGAAAATAAACGATAAAACATAATAATTAAAAAAAAATATATATGTATTATACGCTAATCCGATAAATATAGTTTTTTTTTTTTTTAGAATGTAATTTACACACGAGAAAATTCACAAATTTAATTAGTTTCAGCAATCACCAGTTAATAAAAAAAAAAATTATTAGAATTAGATGTAGAAAATTTGCATTTTGACTGATAGCTAAAAATAAATTTGAAAATACATTAAATTTAAATTCACTAGGTACCATAATGCAGCAATTGTCTATGTAGAAATATTTCCCTACAAAATTTATAATATCGTGAGACTGCTGCTGTATGTTCTTACCACTAACTTTTGTAATTATGCTTCTCTCAGTACAATTTTTGACCATAGGGGGCGCTATACGGACATTTAAACAAGTGATCACCACATTATGGATCAAACCATCTGTCGATTTCTCTCTCTTTAAAACTTTTAAATATAATTAAATATATTTTAATTCATCAATCAGATTTGAAGTAATCCGATCACGTCTTTTGGTTCACGGCGGACCACATCGCAGTGCAAACCCCTAATTTTCAAAATTTTAGTTAGGTATATACCTCGCTATATACCTACATACAAATTTGATTTGACTGACAGTAGAAAAAAACAAAAAACTTACATTACAATCAGTTTTTTTTTTTTTTTTTTAATTTTTCAAAATAATAAATATGTCTAAAAATAAAATTTAGAATTATTTTCTTAATTCCATAAAATAAATAAATAAATTTGTCGTATACCTAGGTAGATATTTTTATTTTGATTTTTCAAAACGAAAGTTTTTTTAAAAAAAAATTTGAACAGTTCTAAAAAAAAAACGATAAATGTTTTTTTTTTTTTGTTAAAAATATTTTTATTTTTCTTTTTGAATGATTGTTATTTAAAGTAAAAAAAAAAGGCGTCGTTTCTTGATAAATTTTTGCGATACTTTTTTTTTTTTTTTTTTTCAAATAAATTTCATTTTTGATTTAGAATTCCAATAAATTACTCATAAAATAATTATATGTAGTTTCTTTTTCAAAACATAAATAAAATTTGATCATATTTCGTAATCGGTTGCTTTTTTTTTTTTGTTCATTATTAATGAAATTAAAAATTTTTTTCTTTAGTTCTTACCACCTAAATTAGAACTTAGAAAAAAAATACCTAATTTAATTCTAAAATAAATTAACAAAACAGTGGTGGATCACACAAGTTAGTCGGTCTTATGTTGCAAGGCGAAAGCAAATAATAAATATTTTAATTTTTATTATATTGTCGTGGTTAGTACTTAGATGGGCGACTTCTTGGGCGTGTTGTTGATATTTTGTTCGTTGTAAGAATATCAAATTGTAAATCCACTATTTTTTGTAAATGGCAAAAACGTCACAAAGAAATTTTAATATTCTTTCACTGATCGATTGTTAAGTTGTTAACCCAGACAGATGAATTAACTAAAATGTTCGCTGAATATTGATTGGGTCCAGAGAATTTTCAAATCATATGTTTTTAATGCATTTTCTTAATTTTTTGACTTAAAAAAACAGAAAATTATAAAATTTTGTGTTGTAATTTTTCTCCATACTGACTTACATTGTCCCAGAATCAGACTCTGGAATTGAAATTATCTTTAGATGGTAGGCACGTACATTATGTACTTTATAATATCTTTAATTTTTGAATTAAAAAAAAAAAAATGAATTTTGATATTTTACATGATCTTGTTTTTTTGTAATTCAATTCCAACTTTATTAAATTTTCAATGAAGCATACTGAAAAATTTTTCACAATCGCGCCTTATTTGCATAAACTTGCCGATTGAATTACAACAATTCTATGAAATTATAACTTTTAAATACGAAATAAAGTAATTAAATATCCCAGATTTTTAAAGTAGTTTTTAATTAAATTATAGGTAGGTATATAAAAAAAAATATTTTCACGTTTTTCCAATAGCTTTAGAATAATAATAATAAAAACAAAATAACGTTGAAAAAAAAAAAAAAAAAACCAAAAAAATTGTCATCAAACAGAGTAAAATATGGCAAATATTAATTAAATATTTGAAGAAGTGAATTAAAAAAAAAAAAAAAAAAACCAATAAGAAAGATAATTAGATAAAAAAAAAACTTATTAGGTATATATTTTACAATTACTTAGTACAACAAATATTTATGATCTTTAAACGGCGGCGCAGGAGTGTGAGTAAACTTTAGCAATTGCGGTTGCAATAAATATTTGATGAAACAATTTATTTTATCAAATGAGTTTTGTGATAAATATATGTTCTCTGTATAATTCTATAATATTTATAGGTATATACTAATTTTATAAATCTAATTTTCATTCTACTAAGCACGATAATAAATTCTAAGAACTACCATTGTATGCCAAAGTAATTTTATATTCGTTTTTTTTTTTTTTTCTGAATACAATTAACATTTAAATCAAATTAAATTAATATTTAACATAATGAACTGAAATCAATTACATATCATATCATTTCAATTTTTTGGCCCAAAGCATAATATAATTTAAATTTATTTAAAACAATGAAAACGTTTTAATAAAAATATATGTATTGCATACATGTATTATGTAGTAACTTTTATCAATCAGTCGACGATTGAACAAAATTTATTTCATCTAATTTTAAAAGTTGAAATTATATTTTTGTTATTATTTTGAGAAATTAATCAGAAATAATATGAAAAATTGTAATTTCGCCTTTAAAATACAATGAACAATGAACCATGACAAAAGATCCAACAGCCGATTTAATGTTTCGAAACTCAGCACAGAACACATTGGAACACACATAGAACACTTCTTTATACTAACGAGGCATACATTTATGAAGCTTAACAAAAAATATAGTTGGTTAACTACCTAGTGTAAAAGCTGACAAAATCCCGTCGAGGTTGTTACAGAAAGGGTTCTGAAGTTATTCGAAAATTAGAAATGACTTTCTTGTGCTGATTGTTAATAATCTCGAAAAGCGCCGACTATGTAGTGATACTGATATTAGCGACGTATAACACTTAACAATAGGTAGTGAAGTGAATAAAATGATGTAGCTAGTTAAAGTTAGCTTTAGAATAGCACATGTGCGAAAGAGATAGAATTATTAGGGAAATAGAGGAAGGAAGTAGATTTAAATAAACGGAAGTTAAAAATAATTATTTAAGATTATTCTAAAATTGACCAGCGACTAGTAAGGATGCATTAACAACGGGCTTCAGCACAAGTTGGTGAGATTTCTGATTTTTAAAGTAAAAGGTAAAAGGGAGGTTTACACTAGTTACCTAAATAAAATGTGGAAATCTTATTTAATAAACCCGTCACTAAATTAAAAAAAAATAAAAATAAAAAATTATAATTCTTTTATAATATATTTTTTTTTTTTCCTATTTGTTTTTCCGCAAGTGAATATTATATTTTTGCGCTAATTACTTTTTGCGGTATTTTATTCTACATTTACGTATTTAATAATTTTATTTTTTTTTTTGTTTTTTCATTACTTTGTTATTACTCTGGCATAATTATTTTATTTATTTTTTACAGATAAAAAGCAGAAGGAGGGATATGAAAAAAATGTTAGTTAGGTACTTTTTTTTTTTTTCTAATTACTACCGTATATTTAAATTACTGAGTGTGTAGTGTTGATGAAAAAATATATATACCTACCTAAGGTAGTCAAAAAAAAAAAAAAAAACAGAAAAACAAAAGCGAAAAAAAAAAAACAAAATGGAAATAAAGTAAGGTGTAGTATATTTCTATTCTTAATTAATTAAATTTAACACTTTTGAAAAAAAAAAAAAAAAAAATTTGTTTTTTTTTTTTGTCTTCGTGATAACGTTTTTAATTCCCAAGGTTGTATATACATTTTTCTTCTTTTTTTTTAATTTCGCTAACAAAGCGTTTTTTCTTCTTTTTTTATGCTATTTTGTCCGCACATTCAAAGGATTTGCGCAATCACAAAAGCAGAAAAAAATATATATATACACGTATATATAACCAATTTTTAATCTTCTGCAATAACGTATTTTTTCAATTAATATTGATAAATTATTGTAGAAATTGTTAATAAACAAAAAGAATGAAAAATAAAATATAACATCTATGCGACAAAAAATGAAAATATTCAAACCTTGCATATATTTTTAATTAAATAATTGTATAAAAAAAAAGTGTTTCATAAACTGACCGAAAAGAGAACCTACAACTCAATTTATTATCAATTAAGAGAAAAAAAAATTGCAAGATAAAGAAGCGTTATGCAATTTCTTTTTAATTTTATATTTTTTTTTTTTGTTCTTAAACCACAATAATTTTCCACTTATTTAGTTATTTCTTTTATCCAAGCATTGTTGTTATAATCCGGAAATATGGTAAATATGTCGTATTGATAAATTTCTATCAAAGCTCTAACTGTTTAATTCGTCATAATGGGGGGGGCAGACAGTTGCCCAAATGGCATTTGACAATCTGACATTTGCCCACGGACATTTGACAATCTGACATTTGCCAATCCAATATTTGAGTCCCCCGTTCCTTATCACACCTTTTCCAAATTGAAACAAATTTATTTCAAAGTTTATGGGTAAATTTTTTCAAAAAAAAGTTTTTTTTTTAGCTGAGTATAAGTTTTGTTAAATTAAAAAACTGGACAAATGTCAGATTGACAAATGTCCGTGGGCAAATGTCAGATTGTCAAATGTCATTTGGCAACTGTCCGGGAATGTCATACCTAATATGTTTTTGGATATAACAAAAGTTGAGTTATTGAAGCGCAATTTAAAAATATAATTAATTCCATCAATTGTTTGAATAAAACAAAATTAGTTTTGAATTTTTTTAATGAATTTGAAGAATTCCATTTTTATACTTCTAGTTAAATTTGAAATACACACCCACATTTCATATAGGTAGGTATTCTTGAAAACTTTCCAAAAAGGATGATGTTAAGATCGAGCACCACTACACTTTATGGGGAAAAGAAAATTTACGTTACCTAAAATGAAAACAATGAAGAAAAATCGATATGTATTAAGTTCTTCGAAATAAATTTTAATTCTTGTTGTAAGGTAGGTATCAAATATCTAGGTAGATATATACTCTACAATTATACAATGTACAATACTTTTTTTTAAGCTTTTTTAAAGGATAGTATTCATTCACCTTGTGATGATAATTCTTCAGTTAAAAAAATAAAAATTCACAATTTTTTTTTTTTATATGAATCTTACCATTATTATTTTCCCAGTAAAAAAAAAAATTTTTTTTTTGTACTCTGCCTGTTTTTAATTTTTTTTTTTTTTTTATTTCTTTTTATTTTTTTTTTCTGTGTATATGACAGCTCTCTTCTCTAGTCTGTTTACTTTTTTTTCAGTTTTTTTTTTTTTCAACAATAATCGCCGTGTTGTAAAAAATTCTCCATATAGATTGTGTTTGAATGTATTTGTATGCCGCAATGCAGATGTCAACTACATTCAAAAAAAAAAAAAAATTCTTATATGAAAAAAAAAAACAATTGTGAGAGAGAGAACAAGGTGAACAAGACGGACGGTTTTTTTTTTTTTTTTTTGAATTTTTGTTGTCATCACAAATACACAAAAAAGAGGACAGGTGACGAAATTAACGAAAAACGAAAACTTTAAGTAAAAAAGAAAATTTTTAAGTTTTTATTTAAAATGCTAAATTTTTATATGAAAATAAAAAGATATTTGATAAAATTTTCTTAAGGCCATGGAAATTTTTTGTTATGTTCGTCTGAATTAAAAAAAAATTTTCTTTTTGTTTTTATGTTGCAAAAAAATCTTGATTCAAACAAAAATGTTTTATTTTTATTTTTTTTTTTTTTAAAATACAAAAAAAAATGTAATAAATAAACTAATAAATAGAAGAAAAATAGAGAAATAAATTTTTATAAAATTTTTTATTTTTTTTATTTTCAGGTTAGAATTTTTGCGCAAGATTCTAATTTTGAAGAAGTTTTTTTTTTCTAGGAAAAAGAAAATGAAACAAAATCTTTTCATAATTTTCTTCTTTTCTTTTTTTTTTTGTTTTTCAAACTGATTTTCTCTGATTTGAAATTAAAAAAAAAAAAAAAAAAAAAAAACAAGGAAAAGTAATAGGTAAATTTTGCATGCATTAATGAAATTCTTTTTTTTTTTTATTATTTTTTTGAAAATAAGTTCAGTGCGTTGAAAATAGCGATACGAGTTACAGGGGGATGGCTATTTATTTTAATGTAGGTATCTGCTATACCTACTATTTTATTTTTAGATCATCAATTTTTGGTTAAAATTACAATTGCGAGTTTTTATTTATTTCCAGAAATTTAATTATATATAAATCTTTTAAATATTTGAACTAGAAAGTTTTTAGGAATAATTCGATGGCTGGATTATTGTATTATGGTTACAAGATATTTTATATCATTCAACAGTTTCGATTAAAATAATGTAAAGATTTTATTAAGGTTAAGTAGTTAATACAGTACATAAAATATAAGAAAATTGCAGTTTATGTATTCTTGTCTTTAAGATGTTTATTTCACCTAAAGAAATTAGGTAGGTAGGTACTACAGATTTTCAATTTTATTTTACATCACTATCACTATACAATCATTTTTTAATTTAAATGATTGTGCCCTATCAGACTAGGTAGGTATAATCGAATCCAAGAAAAAAAAATAAAAATAAATTACATATGTATGAATAAGTAAACAAATTACATAATAAATAGCAATATTAAAAATCATTATTACCTAGGTAATGAAAAATAACAACTTACTTACTTACTCATTTATAGCTATCTGAACATAACAAAAAATCTGTCTTAATCTATATTAGTCCAATTCTAGTAATGTTTTTTTATTAGTACCTACATTTATTTTCCTTATTATTGTTTAAAACACAAAAATAGAATTTACTATATCATATATCTAACCCAAAAACCTAAGTTTGTGATGAAAAATATTACAAAAATCGTATTCTTCATTCGAGTGACATTATAACTGATTTATTAAACACTAGATGTGATATAACGTCAAACAACGCTTCCAGTGGGGCACGGCGTATTAAGGTAACACGTTTGAAATACTATAACATCAAGATAGCATATATCGTCTAGTCTCCAATTCAGTTCATTTATATAGAAAGAAATAATATATGTGTCCCCTTAATAGAATTTTTGAACCTAGAAAATATTATAAATGTAATAAGGTAATGTAATGTATAAAAATCAAAGATATGTCAAGTGATTAAATGACAATCGTAAAAAATATTTGCTATACCCCAAAGGATTCGAGATAAGGAATTTTATAATCAGTCGCTAATTCATAATAACACCCTTGTTCATAAATAATTTCAATAAGATAAGTTTTCCGGACATTTTAAAATGAAAATTGATAAAAATATTGACACTGAAATAACTTTATGTGATAAGAAAATTTTTATTACTTTGTTTTTTTCGTTAATTTACCTAATCCTAGGTATATATTTTGTTCCAATTTCAATAGAAATTATGAGAAAAAACCAAATTAAATTTCATTTGGTAGGTATTATAAAATCACAGAAAAAATATTTTAAACCATAAAAACTAACTTGAAGACTTGAATTAAGTTTCTTTTTTCATTGATTTTATATTTTATTTAATATTTAAAAATGTATTTTATATAATTTTATTGCGATTTTGTAAGGAAAACCTTTTTTTTCCGAAATGGAAAGTTTATTAATTATATGATCAGTTTTGATATAGACTTCCTATTTCCAAACTTATTTATACTGTGTTTTGATAAATTCTGGTTGAAACCAACGCAGCTGAATTAACAATAACTCACTCACTTTTGGTCAGGAGAACGAAGCGAGTTTTGATTCTACCCTTTATTTATCCAGCAAAACCAAACGAAGTAAGTAATAATACACCCTAATTAAACCAATGTTTATAAAGGAAACACCCTGTTTTCCAAATAAGAAAAAAAAAAAACGGGAACCATAAGTAAAATAAAAATGAGAATTATAAAAAATAAGAAAAAAAAAAAGAGACGCTACTTTAAAATTCAAAAGCAGTTTTTTCACACAAATAATTTTTTTTTTCTCGTTACAATAAAAATGATTTTTATTTCGAAGAAACAATTTTTAAAATGATTCATTTTTTTTTTATTAACTTTTTTCTTCTTTTTAAATCCAAACAACAATTGAACTTTTTTTTCCTTCAAGTTTTTTTTTTTTTTTTTTTTACCTCAATTTATTCTGTCGAAATTTTTGAGGTTATGTTAAAATTTTCCTATTTTCAAAATACATTTATTTTTTTTACATTTTTGACAATAATTTTTTCCATTTTATTTAGAATAGAAGGACAAAAAAAAAATTAATCTTTTTCAATTTAATTAATTTTTTAATTCATATAAAAATTTGTTAAAAATTGATTTCATTTTGTTGAGAATCACATTTTTTTAAGTTTCACAAAAAAAAAAAAAAAAAAAAGAAAAAAACGCCCGCCGCAGCAAAAATTTGGCACAAATTCTTCCAATATTTTTTTTCTTTGCAACAATTTTATTTTTCCTAGATTCCTTTTAGTTTTTATTTTTTATATGGGAATATTTAATTTATTATTACCATTTTATCTAAAAATTTGTTTTTTTTTTTTTTAATTTAAATTTAAAAAAAAATTAATAAAATTTTCTTTTTTTATATTATATTTAAAATTGAAAGAAATCTTTTTAATTAAAACTTTACAAAAAAGTGAAAAAAAAAAGAATTCCTAGTGAATTAATTTATTTATAAATATTTTTTTTTTTTTTATTTAAATTTAAATTAATTTCTTATAATTTCAGAATAATTTTTTTTTTTATTTCCAGAGATAATTTTTTAAAGCACGTCTACTTTCCGATACGACAAAAAACGAAATAAATTTTTTTCTTTCAAATGCAAAAAGTACTTTTTTGCTTTGCCTGAGAAAAAAAGAGGCTTGCTTGCTAATTCGTTATGTTTCGTTGAAAATGTTAATCTCCCCTTTTTTTTTTGAAATAACGATAAGAATAATCTGGATAGTGACATGTGCCAACGACAACCCTAATTCAATATATTTTGTTTGCGAAGCTTACTTTTAATAATCTTGTGCAAAATATTTGATAAAATGATCATAAAGGTACAGACCAGAAATAATTCAGCAAAAAAAAATATTATCTTCCAATCAATAAACTATTATAAAATTATGTAGTAAACACAATTGGGGCGACAGCGACAGCGACTATCAACAAAAAAATAGAAACCATATATTTGTATGAGAATGAACACAATTGAGACAACTGGCGACAAACGACATTGTCGCCTGGCGACATATTAGAAATTTTTCTATTTTGTCGCCGAGCGACAACGACAACCATATATTTTTTTATTTATTTTTCTATTTGTTTATTTTTTTCCTGTTTATTTATTTCGTCGCCGTAATTGTGTTCACTCCAGTAACATCGCTGTCGTTGTCATTGTAGTCGTCGTCGTTGTCGCCCCCAATTGTGTTTACTCCTTAAGGCTGAGTTTTTTTTATTTATATCTATTTGTAAAAATTTTGCGCAATATTTTTGGAAGATCCTAACTTAAGTCTATTTGCGATGCGTCAATGAATCGAAAATAAACTGTGACACAGGAATACTACATGAGCGAAAAATTACTTCAGAGTTTTAAATTCATGGCAGTTTTTTTTTCATTGTTTCAAAAATTAAATAATTATTTGTGCCATTACATGGAGCGTTATTTAAATTGCAAATTTGATTTTATTTCAAAGCCTATCAAATTTTAAGTATTTTAATTAAGTTTTTTCGCCAGCGAATACTAACTGTGAAAAAAAGTTTTGTTTCAATGCGGTAACCCTATTAAATTGCAATTTTATGAAGCAGTATTTAAACGAAAAAAATATAAAAATATAAACTGAACTTGAAGTAGGAGAATAATATAAGGGGTAATTTTAATATTGGAAAAAATTGAGACAGAAATTTTACAACTACATAAAACATTTATTTGATTTCAACAATTCATTCATATTTTAATTAAAATTTTACATAAAAATTTTTCAAATTCAAATACCTACGAATTTAACATATACCTATATCTAAATGTGCGAAATACTAAAGTTTAATACTTACTTCTTTTATAAGCTTTCATTGTATTGTGTAATTATTAACTTTTTTTTTTTTGTTTATTTCTTGTTGAATATCTTTTTTCCAGTCAAAAAAGTATCTCAAACTTATTATTTTGTACCAAAGAAAGGGTGAAAATATATCTAA
Source organism: Hybos culiciformis (assembly GCA_964007475.1). Classification (NCBI taxonomy): domain Eukaryota; kingdom Metazoa; phylum Arthropoda; class Insecta; order Diptera; family Hybotidae; genus Hybos; species Hybos culiciformis. The sequence continues at coordinate 87,886,721 of OZ023274.1, forward strand.
GAAGTAATATATATGATTTGAAAAAAATCATTACGTATTCTTTATAATAGTTTGTGAATGCAGGTAAAAAATACATAACAAATTTTTAATATGTAGTTATGTAAAGGAAATTTTTGCAACTGATCCTCATCTCGCGAATTGATACCCCTACATACAATTCAATCAACTTCAACATATCCATATAACTCTTTTTCGTTTATCGTTTTTCAATATTCAAAATATTATACCTAAGTAAGGGCAAAATGTCAGAATCGTTTCAAAGTAAGTTCAAATTCATTCTATGCTTATTACGTATACAGTATAATACATATTATATACATTATGTATGTATCTAATACTACATATATACTATACAAGAAATGAAAATAAAAAAATATTGATGATTCAATTCCTAGTTAGTATTTTATTAATGGATTTTAATTAAAGAAACTTCGAAAAATATTTAACCCTAAATTCGTACAAGGAATCTGATGTGGAATTATTTTCGGTCAGTCTTCTATTTAGGTATCCTTGCATTTAAAATATTCACATTTCTTAAAACTGCTTATTACTAATGAAAATGGTTAAAAACAGTAGTAGCTCCTAAAGCGTTTGAGAGGATGCTCTTTAATGCTTTTTTTTGGGTTTTAGTAATAATTGAAATAATATTAAAAATTTATGTTTTACAGGTAGGTACTACTATTAATAATCCACAATTTTATCAAACACTTAATGAAATCAGACTTATATGTTTAAACATACTTATATCAGACTTATATGTTTAAACATACTATTCAAAAGATAAAATTGTATTTTCAATAATCTATTAATAAAAATTAAAGTTCTAAGAGCTTACAATACAAACCTCGTTAAAGTCCTCCCAACAAATATCAAGTAATACTAAGAAAGCAGTAAGATATACCAAATTATGTGAGCGGAATGGTCATTAATCTGGCTCAATGCAAGTAATATTCGAAATGTTTTCATATGGTATTTGTTGGATGTAAATGCTATGTTTTATGGGATGAGTTGAAAATTTTACTTTTTCATACCAAGTTCGTTTCCACGGAAAATAAAATGAGTTGAGTTACGTTGACAAGAGGCAAAAATTTCAATAAATCATCGCGTTCAAAAAAAAAATTCAATAAATCATTGCGTTGTAGCATATTTTAGAGCTCTCATTTCTTAATTTTTAATAAAAATAAAGTAAAATAATATAAAAAAAATAATTGGTCGACTTGACATGTAACTTTTTGAGTTTCGTATCAATATCCATAGCTTGTTATAAAAAATTATAGTAACTGAAGTTTAGGTTTCAAAGACTTCATAGACAAAACCTTATTCTAAGCAGATTTATAATTTTGCGTATTGGCCCTGCCCTCTGCCTTATAAATGAAGTATGGAGCTCGTTTGCAACAGCTCGTTTTTTGATTCAATAAGAGCATTCAACCTAACCTAGGTTGAACATATTTTTTGGTTCCTTCAACACCATTATACCAATACCACAACTATACTATATACGACATAAAACTTTTAATCAAAATCCAGACCCTATAGTCCGAAACGTTTGGGGTCTTATCAATTTTTAAGTCCCTCTAATCGACATGTATCTATCCAATACACTAACTTTACTCGAAATCCAATAAAACTTTTTAAAAAATATAAATATATAAATTTTATATGAAATTTTTTTTGAACTCTTTACTGTGTGAGAGGTTCTAACTTCCAAACCCAAAATTATATAACCTCATTTTTTTGTCCACGTGAAAGTAAACGAGAATTTGTCATATTTTGGTATTCAATCGATTTTCATAAACTTTTTAGGATCAAAGTTAAAAGGAATGGACTTTTTAAAATATAAGCATCATCTTGAGCTGGAAAGAAATAATTTTGTGAAGTTGACATTTAGATTATTTGAATTTTGAGCAATCAGATTATTATTTCTCTAACAAACAACATTAGTTTTTGAAAAATTTTGAGTTTTGATCCAGTCCTACAACAATCCGTTGGTTAAGCGCTGCATAAATCAGAAATACCGGTTTAAAAGAGTAATTGATATTAAAGGTCTAAATTTAAACCTTCAGAAAATGGAATTAGTTTTCTTTGCAACAAGAACCAAATATTTGCACCAAATATACCAAAAATTCAGTGCTCAAACTCCATTCGAAATATTTGAATCTTATTTTACACAGCAAACTGAATTGAATACTCAAATAAAAGTGCTTATCGTGAAAGATACGAATGCTTTCTATGCGTTTAGGAGGATGTTTGCGACATATAAGGACCATAAACTCATTACTCATATAATAAATTGGCAGTACATGGGCTTTTACGGAGTTGTGGACAGTTTTAAACAACTCGACTTACCTCACAAATCTTATAGTGAGGCTTCACAATGAAGAAAAAATGTTGGTACTACGGGCCAACAGGCCTAAGTGCAAGGGAATACAGGAATTCCCGACCCGCTACAACCTAACCTATTCATCCCATCATACAAATACAAATTACACACGAGTGCAGCGTTTTTGATAAGTTAGCTCAAAAATCTTAAATAGAGCGAAAGAACTTAGAGTTATTCAGGTACACAATGTGATATTAGATATTTTTGTAATTAAATATTATTTCATCCATGTGCAAAATATGATTAGGAGTTTTCAGCAAAGCAAATTACTCATTAAAGAAAAAATCTGAAGATCATAATATCCTTTTTCTTTCTGTATGTTTAGGACATACATTTTTAATCTTTTACAGAAATAAATTTATACTTAAAAGTTTTTTTTGTTAGGCAAATTTAAAAAAATAAAAATTTTAATACAAAAAAAAAAAAAAAATACTTACGACGCGACAAAAATAGTTCTATGTATTTCTTTTCCATTTTCATACATCATACATGTACTGATATGTACATATACAAAATCCTTTTTTGTTTTCATACACAAAATAGAAAAAAAAAATAATATTAGAATATATATTTTTTTAAATAACATAATGCTCATTATTACATGATTTGTTTTTTTTTTTCTCGAGTAGAAACAAAATTTATATATATGTATAATAATCTGCAAAAAAATGCAATAAAAATTAAGGAATTGAAAAAGAACGAGCTAACTTCTTGATAATTGGCTAGTGTAGAATAAAATAATGTTTGCAGTCGTTTAGCTGTTAGAATTTTGAAATTGCCAATAAGTGCACAAATTTTGAGGAAAATGAATTCCAAATTTTAGTCAGAATGATGGTCGAATATTTTTTTTACATATAAATCTGAAACATTTAGTTAATGGTAAACCACCGACGACGATACATGCGTCAAATTATACCTAGTGAAAATCATTATACCTATATTGAAAATGAAGCCAGCTGTATATATTAAATAGATTCTATTCTTTTTGGAGTTTTCAAAAAAAGTTAAAAAATAACTAACTATATGTCACCTTTGAATTTGTTTTTAATTTTTTTGCCAACGCTTGACAACTTAAATTTTTAGATTATTTTTTATTGACTTTGAAAAATTTAAAAAAAAATTAAATAAAAAAACCAGTAGAAAAACTTTCATAAAGAAAATGTGTAAAAAACAAAAAAAAAAAAAAAAAAAAATCTTTAAAAGAAAATGGTTTTTTTGCCGCAATGCAAAATTTTTCTACAATTTGTCGTCATTTATGTTTTTTATGCAGACAAAATATAGTTTTTAGTGTTTTCTTTCTGGTTGTTTTATTTTTTTTTTTTTCTTTTTTTGTATTTTCCGTAGAAAAAGTTTCAATCAAAATGCGTCTTTTTTGTTTGTGAATTTTTATTCTGCCTGGTACTACTATGAATATTTTATATATGAGCTTTTTTTTTATTTATTTTTATGAAATAATATAATTTTTTGTTTTTTTTTAGCATATAGCAGTATTTTTATGGGGCTTCTTTCTTCATTTGTGTTCTTTTTTTTCTTCTTTTTTTTTTTGTTGCGAAAGTCGGAAAAAAGTACATCATTATGTATATATGTAAAAATTATGTAGTATTATGTGTACACACCAGTTTTCCCCAGCATAAAATTCAAAAATAAAGTATCTGCATTTTATAACGTTAGCTTGTTGTTTCTATTTTTTTTTTGTTATTATATATTTTATTTGATTTTATAAAAATATATAAATATATATATTATATTTATAATAAAACAGTACAACTGTTAGGAGGATACTAGGAAAAAAAAAAAAATTAATAACTTAAAAAAAATGTATCTCTAACTGTGTGTACATAAAAAAGTTTATAAATTCAATTATTACTACTATTATTATTATTATTATAATTTTTTTTTGTTTTGTTTTTGCAAAAGTTAAAAGCTAAAAGATATACGTCGTAGGGAAAAAAAAAGTTCATATATATGTTGTAAAAAAAAAAATAATAATATATATACATATATATATATTTTTTTTTTTTAATATATTTGATACATTTTGCGTCGACATTCTGGCGACTATTCATAGCAAGAGATTAGAAAATAGGAACTAAAAATTATATTAAATTAATACAATTTTCAACAAGTAATTAAGTTTTCAACATTGCACTATAAATTCCTAAAATAGCTATAAAATAAAAATTCATGACATTATTATGTTTTTTTAATTTCATTTAAGCCTGGTATATAAAATTACGTCCTTAGAATACGGAAAATTTTTAATTTTTGGAAAACATCATTCCATAGGTTGAAATAATACAAATAGCTAAATAATTTTTTCCTAAGTAGATAATATCAGATTCATTTATCTCAAAATGAAATGTTTAATTTAAGGCTTTAAAAAAATGAAATGATTGAGATAAAAACATCCAATTATATTGCGTTAACTCAAATAAATTTTAGATACGACGATATGATATAGACAGACTTTTTGTATCAATTCGAAATTTTGATTTTTAACTAACTGTTGCAATCAATAATAGTTTTTTAATGTTGAATTTTAAACGGGTTTTCCTCTAGCCTGGATCGATCAGTCGAATTTAATTTCTCAAGCAAATATGCTTTATTTTAAGTTATCACATTTTGAGTCACAGTTTATACCTAATTATCTCTGAATTTACTTATTTCACACATCATAGTGATGTAAATTCGAATATCACTAAGGAATCAAATTATAGCAAAAAATATCTTTTTCAGTATAGAAATTATCATTTCTCTTTCTTTATCAAAATTTTAATTGATAACGTTATTACAATCCGTTGGATTTTGTTACAACTGATGAAACAATCAATTAAGCCTAATGTTTAGAAGCAAAACGAATTGTATAAGCTTTTCAAACATATACTTTTTTGTAGATGTTAATTCATATATTCTACTTACAATGTACGAAATTAAAATTAAACACAATATGAATCAATTAACCTTATACAAAATTCATTAGAGAATATAACATGTTTCATTATACATACAAATTCCAAAAAAAAATAAAAAAATATCCTTGAGCAAAAAGTAATTTTGAAGTATAAAAGCAAGTATGAAAATGTAATTTTTTAAGGACATCTAAAAATATAGTACAAACTTTTTTTTTTTTTTTAAATGATGCAATGCAAATTAAATTTCTCACTTTAAAAAAAAAGGAAAGCTTCTTTTAAAGCCTAAACAATATTCATAATAATAATAATGTATTAAAAATAATAATAATAATAATAATAGCAATAATAATAATAATAATAATAATAATATGAATTTAATTTAATTAAATTTTATAATAGGTTTTTCTTAATTCTTTTTGCAACATGGGTGGTGGTCGCATTTTAAATCATAAAATGAAATTATAAAATATTACGTTTTGGAATTTATATGTTTATGTATGTGTTGTATGCATACAAAACATGGAATATATATGTATATAATATATAAAATAAGATATATTGTTTAAATTTGTCGAATAAAAAAGAGATTAATGGACTAGTGGTAGTGTTAAATCATTATAACATAAGAATATTATTATTAGGTTTATTATTACATTTGATAAGAATCAATTTTAGCCTTTAATAAAATAAATTTTATATATATTAATTAAATCAATTTGAATAATAATATAGAGTCTCTAGTTTTTATTTATACTTTACTTTTTTATTTATATGGTTTTCATTTTAATAAATATTCCAAAAAAAATGGGGTATAAAAATTTAGCTTGAATTAAATATTTTCGATGAAAACTTTATCAGCAACTCGTATATATATAGTTTCAAAGTAAACTCAAAATTTTTAAGTATAAAATTTTGGCCATTACCCCAAAATCAAACGTAGTAAACTACTTTAGGAAAAGTTTAGTAGTATTATTATTATTAAAAATATACGTAAAATAATTTTTTGAAAAATGTAATGAAAAATGTAATTGATAGCGAATGAATTATAGGACGGTCAAACGAAGTGTTAACAATTTTATAATTCTATTTGGATGGACACTTATGTGAATATAAGTTGTCATTTACAATACAAAATGCCTGCTAAATCTAAATATTGATTATACATATTCTGCTATTTTATTAATATATCAAATTGCATAGCTATAATAATTTTAGCACTGTAAATTTTTTTTTTCTTTTTTAATGCAAATACATGTACTTGTACGAACATATTTATACTTACACTTAGCACAATAACTGAGAGCTAATTTAGTGTATGTATAAATTACATTTAAAATTTTTTTTTTTTTTTGTATAACAATAATTATTTCTTTCTTAAATTTCTTATATGGCAATGGGGCTAAAATTGGCTTTATGAAATAAGCTTCAATTGAAAAATATATACCTATAGAAATTGTTATGTTGTGTTTTATATTTATATTGTTTTTTGAAAATAGAAAATGCAGGAAAAACACTAATATATGTTAGTTTTATTTTTTTTTTCACTAACGGCAAAATTCTCAGGGGCAAATATCGTTAAAAAAAGAAAGAAAAAAAACAATATCGAAAAGGAAGAGAAATAATTTTTTTTTTTTGTTATAGAGCTTGCGCGCCATATATTTTAGGATACGCATTGCGGCTGTGAAAAAATTTCATCAACATAATATTTTCTTTGATGTCTCTCCGTTAAGTGGTATATTATGTATATATGTATATATAGGAGTTTTATGCTGAAAAAATTTCGTTTAGTTTTTCATTGAGGAATATACTAAATACACTATAAAAGAAGAAAAAAGAAAAGAAAAGAAAATGAAAAACAAAAAATGAAAAATTTCATATACTATATATATATGTGTATATTAGACTTTTTTTCTGTTTTTTTGTTAAATTATTATTATTTTTTTTTTCCTTTTGCATCATAAATATAAAAATATCATCAAATTATTACATAGATTTTTTAACGGTCTTCTTTATATATATATATACAGAGTATATGGTGAAGGTATTATATATATACACATTTATGATACTTATGGAAAAAAGCAAAATTTATATGTTAAAAATTTAGGTTAGGTTTTCGTTGTTTTTGCGTTTTTTAAGAATTTTTATTTTTATTATTTTTATATTTTTTCTATATAACGTAATTATTTTTGTACATGTTTTTATATATACACAGATATATAATACTCATATATGTAATATAATATTTGACATAATATAAATATTTTTCCTTAATTTTTTTTATTTTTGTGAAATATTTTTTAATATAATCAAAAAAAAAAGAAATATTTTATTAAACATAATAAAAAAATAGCGAAATATTTTTATTGTCAAGTCAAGTCACTGGGTGGTTAGCCTCTTATGTTTTCTTTGTTTTCAACATAGAATTTTGACCAAGGATAAATAGTAGTACAGATATAAAATATATATAATAATAATTGTAAAAGAAATGACAGGAAATGACAATACAACTAAAAAATATTTATACATATAAATTTGGAAGATAACATAAAATATAATAATAAAGTTTTCACATAAATATTGTGTGTGTTGTTCCCCTAAAAATTATTAAAAAAGAATTATTCCGTTTCGGCATAAAAATTTATTTTTGATTGGAATGGAAAAAAAATGTTGTTAAATTTTTTTTTAGATATAAAAGTCAATTTGATTTTTATCATCATCATCATCATCTCAATGATGATGTCAGTCAAGGTAAATGTTAAATATATTATAACGTTCAAAATCAAAAATTAATTTTTCATCATAATATTGTTTTTTGGCAATAAAGTAAATTAAAATAAGCTTAAAATAGTATTTCGAACTATTCACTTTCATAATATTTCCATAGCATTAATATTTATTTTAAATATGTATTTTTATTGTAACGAAATTTTGTGGTACATATTTACTACGTGCGAATATATTTTATATATTTGCCTAAAACTTTACATAAAATAGCATAAGGGAGAAAAAAAGATTTATTAATCAGCTGTGCTGATCTGTCGAAAGAGTTTTGATGAACAGCGTTTCCAGTAAACTGTTGGGAAATCTATATAATCTATATATAAGTTGCTGAACAATCTATTCAAGATTTGAATTCAATTAAATACAAATTTTTAGATCAATAATGTAATTTTAATTTAAACTTTTCTAGTTATAGATTATAGCGTTATAGGGCACAAACTCTGTGTTTATAATACCTATGGATATAAATTATTTCCTACAACCTTTTCGGTATGTTTCCAGAGCTGAGAAGCAAGATATAAAGTGCAAGGTTGCAACATAACATAATCTAAGCTTTTTATTCTCCTTATAATTAATATAAATTTGTTATCTCAACATTCTTATATGATAGTAAAAAATAATATTGGGTATAATTTGTACAAACTTCTAAATTAAAAAAAAAAAAAGTAAATACTTCTGGTTCAAGTTATGTATGAATTATATAATTTTTTCTAACATTATCATTTTTATACTTTAAAGTGTGAAGTTCAAATATATTATGCTCTTTTCAGGTATTTTCAATGATATTGATAATATATTATTATTGTAAACACAATCAATTTATAAAAGTTGCTCAACAATCAATAATGAAATATAATATTTAAAAAAAAAAAAATCATTAAATAATTGCATGTCATACCGATATAATTAGCTTCATTTTGTTAATAAAATTTAATAAATAAAAAAATATTTTCTAGATTATATTTCCATGTATTATGTATACGAATATACATATATAACTTATTATTATGTAAAAATAATTATATGTATATTTTTGAAATTCAATAACTTTTTAAAAGTGATAAGATCTGAATAATTGTTATATCAATAAAAAAAAAAACATTTTCTTTTCATAAATTTTTATGATTTTTATATAAATATTATAAGACTTTAATATTATATACATATAGTATAGATACTTATATATATATTACAGTCGGGTTTTTTTATACGGATCAAATTCATTTTATTTTAAAGTTAAATTCATATTTCAATTTTTACTACATAATAGATACAACATAATATGTAATATTATAACTGGATTGTAAATGTTGCCAAACATTTGATGATAGTACATATAATAATAATTCTGATGAAAAATTTCTGTATTTATATTTATATCTTTACAAATTTTTCTAGTTTTTATTATTATATCAAACTTTTATTTAACTTCAGAACAAATTTAGTGATTGATTTTTCACCAATACAATACATATAGTTAATTCAATTTTATGGTACATTAAATTTTATGATACCCTTATATTAAAAAAAAAATAACAGAATAGTGCCCAAGATTTTATTTATAGCCATGGCTGAGAGAAAATTTTACTTTCTTTTTTATTATTTTCTACTTTTTAGTTAAAAGTTTGTTTTTAAAAACAAAATTTTTTACTTTAATTTTTTTTTATTCAAAGAATTTGATGAATTTCTTAAAAACTTCAATATGGTTTTATGCTGTATTTCAAGGTATAAATCGTTAAGTTTTTGTGGAATTTATCCACATTTTTTTTTTTTTTAGAATATTATATAGTTCCAATTACGATGGTACTTGACTGCATTTGAAAATATTATTACAAAAATAAAAATAAAAAAATAAAAAATGTGTAATAAATTATATACTATATCATGTAAATAAATGTATATGTAAGATAGATATTAAGATAATAAATTTATAAAATGTATAATAATGTAGGTACAGAAATAATATTTATAGATCGATACATTTGTTAAGTTATTTAAAAAAAAAAAAATATTAAAATGTATGGTTTGAAAATTGTAACTAATACTCGATATTATATTAATAAAATTCTTTCATGAAAATTCTAGCAATGTTCTAAGAATAAAAGTCGATCATTAGATTTCTTAAGGTATGCTAATTGCATATTAGTACAAATATGTATTATATTTTATTTATATACAAATCTTTGCACATTAAGAAACAGTATTAATGTAGATTTATGATTGCTTGATTGTTGTTTCCGAAATTTTTCACTATCTTGTACTCGTGCTCTCTTTTATTCATATTCAAATCACAAACCCCAAATTTCAAAAAAAAAAAAAAAAGAAGGATATAAATCCTTGTTCAACATAATTCAGGAAATGTCGTTTATGAAATTACGTTTGCTCTAAAATTTTCTGTATAATCAATTCAAGCTACTAATAATTACATTATTTTTATTCCAGCAAAATGAATAATTTAGATTTATCGTCGTCGTCGTCTTGAAATAATAATGGTTTTCTTTAATAATATTCACGAAAAATAAGGAAAATTTTTTATTGAATTTTTCTTGGAAAAGAAAACTTTGTATAACGTTGTACGGAACATATAAGGCATATTTATGAACGAGATTGAAATACCATAAAATTTTAATATAATATAATATGAAAAGAAAAATTTTAATTTGCATAAGGTGTTTTGTTAAAAATCTGCCCCCAATAGACTTGTGATTATTATTGTCATATATATAAAATTATAATGTTTTAAATTATAAGAATGTTGGACATTATGTAGGTGCACACATACAAATTTTAATTATCAAAAATATTTTTAAATACTTGAATTTTAAAGAAATTTTTTCTATAAATTTATCAAGGAAAGAACATTTCCCATAAAATTCTAATAATAACCTTTATTTAATGTTTTATGTTATTATAGAAAGCACTGTGATTCGAAATATATAGGAATATTTTTTTGATACTGTAGTTTGGTAAAGTTTTTTGTTTCTAAATATTCATTAAAATATTCTAAGTAAGAACGAACCTTATTCAAAAATTTTCCTAAATATAATATTATTATCTTTTTTAGATATGTTCACCCTATTTATGGGAAATCGTTTATTTTTAAAAAAGAGAAAAATCCCAATAATTGGATTACAATGTTTTTTTTTTTTATTCTAGAACATAAATATTACACCCCCCGTACTTATTTTTACACAATTATTATACGTTCAATATAACAACATATGTACAGTGTTGTGCATATCAATTATACCATTTTGTTCGTCCAATTTGGTGCATTTTTCATTAATTTTATATTAATCTTATTTAAAAAAAAAAACCTTTTTTCTATTTTTTTGCTAAGCTTAGCAGTGCAAAAACTTACCAATAGATATGGGAACGCAAATAATTATATCATTTTGAATTGGGACACTGGCTGCAATGAAGAAAAGGTTAAAAGAATTATTTCAAAGTAAAGAAAAGTAATTTGTATGCTATTTTGTTATGCAGAACACTGTATATTATGTACGTTATGTGCATAATATTTATATATTTTTTGTCTAACCTACATAGTTAGTAAGCAATAATAGTGTACACAATCTATATAGTATATACGCTACGTACAATAATATAATTGTATACGATGAAAAAGATGATGGTGTGGAAGATTTTAATTTTAGGTAAAAGGTGAAGTATTTTTTTTATATATAGGTATAGGATCTACCATATAATAAAATATATATATATACTGAAAACGTAAACAAATGAATCAGAAAGCTTAAGAAGCCTTGTAAAATATCTTATTATATGTGACTATATAATATTCTCATTATGGTAATGGAAAAACTTTTTCTTTTAACGTCGTATTTTTTTTAAATTTGTATACCTACTTATAATGTTTGTATATAGTATAATATATTATACACATTTCCTACATAATTTATCTAATATTATTTCAATATAATTAAGTACATTTTTTCATAATGAATATTTGAAAAAAGAAAAACAAGATCAAAAAATATTTGAAATCAAAATAAAATAAAAAAAAAAATTTGGTTTATCCTAAATGAAAATTACAACTCACATTATAGAAATGTGAAAACAGATAAAAATTAGCGTTATATAGAAAAGTTAATTGTTCACTTATCTAATTAGGAAGTGTAAGTTATTGTAACAGTTCAAAAAATTGTATGAGTATTTAAAAAAAAGGTAAAAAATGCTGCAGACAAGCTTAAAATTCTTAGCTCGTGAACAGTAAAAAGTTTACTAGATATAAAAATTGTGTTTCTTAGTAAAATAACGCATTAGTTAATACTGAAAATACATTTTTTTATTATGAGTTTGATAAAACCATTGATTAAGAATACACATATAAATCTTTGTATTCTTAATCAATTATTAATTCGTCATTTTTTACAAATTTATCGATGACAAGATAAATATTTTAGTTGTAAGAAGTTTGGAAATAAATTCAATTAAAAAAAAATTTGATTAAATTTCTAGCATTTTTTAGATATTACGAATAAACGAAATGATTAAATACAAATATTTGCTATTTCTATTTTATTTTAAAATTAAACATATATACATTTTAATACAATATATTTACCAAGTCAACATTTTCACAAATTATTTAAAAGTCTAATTAATATAATTATAAAATTTATTGAATAACAAATATATATATATTACATATTTGGACATTAATAAAGTTTAGGTATGTTTATTTAAATTTTTTTACAAATAGCTTCAATAAAATTAAGTTCTCTACATTATGAAACTTTATTCAAACATATAAAATATAATAGTGTATAATATTACAAAATATTCGTGTTTTACTTAAATAAATTGCACTCACTCTTTAAAAGATAATTATCTTATCATTTGTATCGATAAAACAAATTTTTTTTTTGTTTCGTATAAATTACATGACAAACGAATAATACAGTCAATTCTCATAACTTTAACAAAAATAACAGATAAAAAGATTTAATGTTAATAAATAAGCAATAAATATAGTGTTATATACAAAGTTAATTTGTTTGCATAAATAATATTTTAATCCGAATATTTAACTATTCGTCTGCCAAATCAAATAACAAAACCAAAGAGAGTGAAGATAGTTTAGATTAATAATATAAATATTATAAATACAGGTATATGGGTATAACATAATTATATAATCTTATATGTATATTCAAAATGAAACTTAGAGTTAACATGAAAACATGAACTGCATACTTGTTTTGTACATGTACTAAAACATAGATACAGAACATTTTGAAAAGTATGTCAATGATGCTCAATATATTTTGATGTAAATCGCGAGAAACTATAGAACTCAAAACTTATTGACTTGGTGCAGAAATTATTATTACGTTTTATACAATTAGACCTTTTTAATATGATTATATATTTAAGAACTTAATACATTTTGTCGTTATAGGATTCGATATTTCAATATAATTATTTGTCCCTATAAAATTTGTAATGAAAAGAGGCAAAGCAAATGATATTTAATATTATTATGTTTTTTATAGTGATAAGATCTTTGGACATCATTTTATATTGGTTAAAAAATTTTTTTTGATAATTAATAATCGACTGTATCGAATATTTGTAAAATTTTTGTATTTGTATTGAAATATAATTCTTTTTATGTTATTAAATAATCACTAATTGAATTTTTATCTGCGATTTTTTTTCCTATATATATTTCTATACGAAGTGTTTTATTTATGTACATAATTTTTTTCTTAGAAGTAAATACTGCATTATGACAAAACATATAAATATGTTCGGAAATTGAAAATAAACCGAAATATTTTCATATCAGTTAAATAAGTATGATTAAAGTTGTGATAAGATTGTTTAATCATAAAATTTGAATAAATAAAAAAAAAATTAATGATAAATAATAAGCTTATTGAATTTCTATATACACATATATAATACTTAATCATTTAGTGCGTCCGGTATTTATTTTTGAATACTCAATATATTATGCTTTTTACATTTTTTAATCATAATATAACTCTTTTATAAAATAATTAACGAGAACTAAAAGATTAACTCCAAACAGGTATTATACTTTTTTGCGTTTAAAAATTTATCTGGATTGGAAGTACTAAAACCGTTCCATTAAATACTGAAGAAAACTCAATAAAATTATAATATGAAGAGTGTGGACTTCTTTGAAATTAAAGTTTATACGTTTTCCTTTATTTAAACTTTTATTTTCTTTTTTAATTCTTAATTTAAGGTCTCGAAGATAAAAAGTACCTATATATATTAATATTCATTATTACATATAATTTAAAATAATTGTAAGTACTCTCGTACTTAGTTCTTAGTATTTTTAATTATTTTTTTCTCAGAAAAACTTTATTATCAAGGTTTTTTTTTTATATTTCAATTTTAAATTAATGTCTATTGTTTTTGAAACTATATATAGACTGGGATTCAATTCAAAATATTATGTGTGTATATATTTCTTTTTTGCATGTTCGTACTAAATTTTATTTTCTTGATCATAAAAAACCATTGCTTTTTTCTAACTATTTTTATAAATAAAATACAAAAAAAAAAAATTTTCCATTTATTTTTATTTTTGGTTTTTCTTTAAGAAAATTTGCATACGAAAGGAAAGGTTGATGGGTCAAGGATGAAAAATGGATAAACTTTCACATTACATCAAGTCACATAACAAACAAAAAAAATAAAAACTAAAATGAAATGAAGAAATTTAAATTAACTTTTTTTTTATGTGAATTTCTGTAAATGTTATTCTTTTTTATTTATATTATTATGAAAGTTTGTTTCCATTTTGTTTTCATTTTTATTTTATTATTATTTTTTTTTTTTGTGGTAATGTGGTCGATAAAGAGTCATTGTGGTAACCATGACATCTGGCATTCTGACGTGACAAATATTATAAATAAAAATACATCATACAATGTAACTTAGAACAAAATTTTTCCAGTCATGAATTTGTTTAATATCTGTAAAAGGATAAAAGCATCATTAACTAAACAACATATAAAAGAAAATAGGTATATCAAAATAGAAATAAAAAAATAGAATAAAATATAGGTAAGTTTTGATATGATTGGTATATATGTAAATGAAAAGGACATTAGGTTAAAATACACATAATTTCAATTGATCAAGATCTTTCTCTATTTAAAATTTTAAATGTACAAGGTAATATTATAAATATATATAAAACAATCGCAAATTAAAATTTTCATATCATTTCTTCAGAGTTGAAACCTTGGACTCACTCATTCTGCCAGTTTCACCGACCTATGCCAGGTGAGGGTAAAAAGTTCAGAATTTAAGACCTTGCTTTCTTGTTCTATTTTTTGCTAGTTCTTTTACATGCAATGAAAAATAAAACACTACAAAGAATTTTAAAGTCGGGATTAATAAATTGATAAAATATTGGAAAAATATTGAAAAAAAAATATTCTTTATAAATTCTGCACATATACATATACATCATAATTCAATGTTATTTAATTCAAAAAAAAAATCTTGGCTTCAGAAAATTTTTCTCACTTTAAATTTTGCATTGATTAGAAACGAATTTTTTTTATTATAAGTTGATTGATTCCTTTGAGAAAAACAAGCCACACTAATATTGAATTTATTTCCTTATTATTTCGTTTTACTATTTAGATTATTTTTCAAATTAATCAAATATATTATATGTATAAGAATTTAGATGAAACTAAAAAATAAAATAAAATTAGGTATCAAGAGATACAGCTATCGCACAAAAAAAAATGCAAAATCCATAGTTCAATACATTGAATTAGCTCCATTTTCATTGTTGAATATAATTTGAAACATAAAGTTTCTAAATACTAAAAATGTATGTGTATAGAACGGTATGCTTCATGAATTTAACACGGCACCCATTTACCAAATTTGGATTTTAACATTTTCAGTACATATATACTTATAAACCAATTTTAATTGTAATCCATTTTCAAACCTGTGCTCGACGTAATCAAACAATCAGGGCCGGTCCGTCTATATGTGCATAATGTGCACTTGCACAGGGCGCCTAACGAATAGGGCGCCAATCGATTTGTAGTCAAGAACATGCAAATACATTCGAAATTGTCTACTGTGCTACTATGCACAAAAAAACTCTACTCAGAAAAAAATCAACACAGTATACAATTTTTTTTGTGTACCATGAGCGCCTAATGTGCAAATAAAAATTCAGCATAGAATAAAATCAACATCTCTAATATATAAAAGGTGAACCTCTTTAATGACTTTGCTTGACCTTGGCGAAGGAAAAGAATGTATACGGATGAAGCTGAAGAAACAATTTTAGATCCTAAGCTAAGCTTTAAAGTTAACTTTTATTATAAAATTTTAGATCTAGCTATTACTTCCATTAATGAACTGTTGAAAGCTCACAATAATTTGTTTTATTTTTTATACAAATATAAATGAAGCTCACAAATTAGTAAATTTAAAAAATTTATGTAACGAATTAGATCTTGCTTTAAGTAATAATGAATCGAAAGATTTGAATGGAAATATACCAGGATATATTAATTTTATCTCCGTTTGTTAAAGCACATCAATCTAGTTTAGATGTACTAAAGTTTATATTTAAATCTCATTTAGAACAACTATTTCCAAACTTGGTAATAGCTATTAAAATTTTAAATACTCTGTAGTAGCTTCCGGTGAACGCAGTTTTTCAAAATTTTAACCCATCAAAACTTACTTGCGAACGACTATGACACAAGATAGATTGGTTTGGTGGATCTATCGATAGAAAAGGAATTAGTTGAAGCGTTAGAGTACGATGACATGATTGAAGAGTTTGCAAAATTAAAAGCAAGAAAAGTTCAATTTGTATGACGTTGCTGTTTATGGAGATTTAATTTGTATAAATATGTAAATAATTTTTTGTATAAATTTAATGAACTAAAAATTGTAAATATTTTTTTTGGTATATGTATATTTATTTTATTTCGTTAAAAAAAGCGCGTTAATATAGTCTACCTCAATGGTGACATGGAAATGACTTATACTATACTTGTAGGCGCTGTTTTCAAAATCAGCACAGGGCGCCGAATCAGCTTGAACCGGGCCTGCAAACAATGGACATATAGCATATCCATGTTCAAACCGTGAATGCATAATTGCACAAAGCGTAAAATTAAAAAAACGTATTGGTAGCATAAAAGAGTAAATGTTACAAGAATAAGAAATATTTTCGTCTGCAGGGATGTCCTGTATTCTGATTTATGAAGGTTGTGCTTGCGAGTGACCTAAATTACCTCTGTACAATAATTTACAATTCATTAACAATGTTAATCATATTTTTGTACAAATATTGGCTTTAATCAGACGTAATGAAGTGTATAAATACGATTCTATTACATTATTATTATTTTTATTACTTAAAATATATTTTATTAATGTGTAGATACTAAACACATAGTCATATAATCAATAACTGACTTTTTCTTAAGTTAGAAAATAACATAAAATTGTCATATAAAATTCCATGTCAGAGAGGAAATTAATATCAATTTTATTGACATGGGTGAAATAAATTGGTATTTTTTTTTTATGGAAATAATATTCTCAAAACACAATGTTTTAATAAAAAATTAAAATTTATCTCAATTTGAATGTATTAAATATTTATTTGTAAAACAACTTAAAAGTATTTAATATTCTTTAAAAATTTAATTTATCCGTCTTGTTATAGATTTTTTATGAATAAAAATTGTAAATAATAACTCATGGTTAGCTGGGCGTATCAAAATTTACTTAGTTCCGAGTGGCAGACATAATTTATTATTATTATAATTTTTTAAACTAATAAATTATAACAAATGTATATAGAACATTAAAAGTTATGTAACTATTAATTTCATACATTAAGTTGTTTATTTTTAAAAGTAAAATGTTTACAGCTAATCGCTTTGCTAACAAGAGAGGTTATCTGGAGAATACGAAAAGGGGAAAAATAAGTTTAATTCATATCTGTATCTAAGTATATACTAAGACCTAACTAAATATGTTTGCCTTGCGTGACTGAGTGCCTGGTTTTCGAAAATCTACTCAAACAAAATTTTCAATAAATGGGAATAAACCTTTTAGATTATTCTTAATATTTTTGGATTTATTCGCAAAATTATTTATATAAAAAAATAAAGAAAAGAAGAGGTTTTCAAAAATGTTTGGAGATAGTATTACGTAAGTGTGCTTATGGTACCCACAAAACTAATTTATTAACACAAATTAATTTTAAGGATCCTCACATTTCAAAAATATTAAATTCTTTCCGCTTTTGTCAATCAGGTGATTGCTTTATATTTCAATAATCATCTTTAACAATAACATGGATTTGAATAGCTGTCCATGTAGTTAAAAATTTTCATGATGGATATAAATACGATTAATATATGAATGTTTTTAGTAATTTAATTATAACTTTAAAAAACTTTTTAATAAAATTTATCTCTAATATAGTTTCTGTTAAATTATGACATTGGTCTTTTCATGCAACTAAAATCAATTAAGAATTTAAAAAGTTAATATAATTTACATAAATGATAGTAAAGAATAAAGAAGAAACTGTTTTGTGCATATAGGTACATATAAATTTATAATCCAAATGCATAAAATTTGATGTGGAGTGTTTGTTAAAGTAACGAGGGTTTATTTGCCGCTGTCAACTTAATTTTTTAATATAAAGAACTCTTGCAACAACAACACTAATGTCCCAAATGAGATGACATTGGAAAAGCGTTTAGAAACAAACTTATAATATATTTTTTAAATATTATACAAGACAAACGTTATAACGATTATATTGCTGAGTACACATTAACTCAACAAAAAATGTTTAAATTCCGACGTTCAGTAAGATTCTGGTAGTAAAGTATAGTAGACTTTGACAATTAAGTTAATTTTGAAGTGGATTTGTGTATTTAGACTACAAACAATTTGTTCTTTCCTAGCCACATTATAAAAATAATGTATTTACATTGATTTTTTATTAAAATCGTTAATTACTTAGATTTAAATATTCTTTTTTGGTTAAAACATTAATAATAATTATATAATATTATAATAATAATAACTCATTTTCCACTTTAATTTATTTACATATTTATTAGACAAAGTTTAAGGAAATTGTTTGTGTAAAATACGTAGAATGACACTACAGTGTTATTATGTATATAGGTGCCGACAATAAAATAATACTGTTGAATATAATTTTAAAATTCGATAAAGGTTCCAAATATACTTAAAGTTATATTTTTTTTATATATTATATATTTTAACTTTATCTAAGCTAAATTTTAGTTTTAATATTAATATAATATCCAAGACCAAACGAAAAATAAATTTTCAGATAGGACCAAATATATTTATTATAAATATTTTGATATCTAAAATAACTTCGTCATTGACCACTCCTTGACCTAATAAAAGCTGTATTGCAGTCATAAGCTACCGAGTAGTTTTATACATAAAAATCGAAAATGAGAAAATTCGATTTAAAGTTTTATAACTAGTTTTACGTTTATTTCTCAAAAATTTTAAAATAATACGCATTTAATTTGGTATATACACTTAATTTTGTTAATGTGGGTTAAAAAATCTAAAAAAAATAAAATATTTTATAGATTTTATATAGAAAAATAAATTTGATGATCCTAGGCGGATTTTAAAGATAATTTTTGAAATTTTTTATAATTTTCAAAAATTTCTTAATGCGTCTAGATTAGTTTGTGATTTGTGTCTTGATTGGTTCCAAAAAAGCCGTCGCAAACCGTAAATATGCAAATCGAAACTTAAAATTACACCTTTATGTAAAGATTTTGGTTTATTTTGAAAATATTATTTAATCATAACTTAAAAAAAAAGGTATGACCCTTTTTGCTAAAGATTTGAATGGATGCAAATCAATTTGAGACAAAACGAGGCCCAACTACGTATATTTTATTTATATTTTGTGTTCCAACCTCAGTTAAAACCAACTTTCTTTTATAATTCAAAAGGTATATATACGATTTTAATGCTTTACAAAAGTATGTAAAATTATATTATAATTATTATTTTAAGTGTTTTATGTAAATGAAAAATGGTTTTATAAAATAATTATGTATTTATCATATTTTCAGGCATATACATTTATGTAGGTAGGTATAATTTAACCACAATTGTTGCACTTATTCCAAAGTATATACTGTTGCTCGCACAATTCAAATAAAGCATATTTTAATAAAGCATGAAAGTACAAAAATATATTTTGTGGATTATGTTGATAAGATACAGTTTTTTTTTCCTTTTTTTTATCCTTTTTTTATCCTTTTTTTTTTTTTTACTTTTTTTTTTTGATACATACACTTTTTTGATTGTTCTTTTTTTTAAGCAAACAAATAATGAAGAAAAAAATGTTTTTTTTCATTTGAAATGATGTTTACCCAAAATCTAAACAAAAAAAAAAAATCAAATAAATAAATAAATATAAAAAAAAAAATAAAATAAAAAAAACTAAATATAAAAAAAAAAAAAGGATATTAAAAATTTAGGTTAAATTATTCGCTGTTAAGCTGACATATTTATATCCTAAAAATCCCGAGAGCATAATTTCATTTTTTTTTTTGTTCGTTTTTATATTTTTATTTTTAATTTTTTTTTTTTTTTAAATATCCTGGAGATAGGCAGACAGGAGAAATAATTTTCTTTTTTTCTCCCAAAATATTATTGAGGGAATATTATTATTTCTCCCATTTCACTTATACACACACACACAGAAGAGTTCAATATAGGAAAAATTGAGAAAAAGGACACTATATAATAATATTGAAAAATGATTTTCCTTGAATATACATAATAATATATATTGTACAGTAGTATATTATAGATCTAGGTATCTAAATGAATAATAAATTTTTTTTTTGTCTGTAAATTTTGGGTTTGAATTTTTTTTTGTTTTTTTATGTATTTAAAATAAAATTGATAATATTTTTCTTGACGTATTTACTTAACTGACCCGTAACATAAAATTTTATATAGGGAATGTCGTCAAAATATAAATATATGTATTGTACATATAAGTAGGAGAAATTATATTTTATTTTTAGAATCAAATTTTAAATGAAAAATAATATACACAAAAAACAAAAAATTTAATAAAAAACACATTTTTTTTTTTAGAAAATATTTAATATATAAATCAAAGGAAATTTATCCGGTTGTATAGGTAGTTACATATATATAAAAGGATAATGTAATTATTTGGAAAATTGATCAATTAGTTTTGTTTTTTTTTTTTAACAATTTTGGTCGAAATGTTTGTTTTTTTTTTTGCTAATAAATTTTCTTATTAGGGATTTCTATATTAATGTGATGTGGGAGTCCCGAACATTATTTGACCCAAAATTTAATTGAAAAACCGTTTTAGATTATTTTGTAAGTTTAATTTAGAAGAAAAAATTTCATTCACTACCTACACACCATACTTTAAAATGGTATAAAACTTATTAGAATTGGTTAAGACTATAAGTGCTGGAAATCCGTTTAAAATATAGTTTTGAAAAGATTTCGAGCACTCTTGCCTTCACCGATTCTAAAAAGTTTAATTCTCGTACTATTTTAAACATGAAACAGTTCGGAGGTAGTAAATGAAATTTTCTATTCTACATTAAACTTTCAATCAAATTTTAGCAAAAAAACATCTTCTTAATATTTTTGCTATAATTTTGATATTTCTTCTCAGCTTTCAGTTCTACACAATGAAGAAAAGGCACCATTTTTGTCACTCTGATGAATTTTTATCAAGTTCGTGGCGCAAGATTTTTTTATTCAATGGTTTCGGTGTATTTTATATTAAAAAAATTCTTCTTTAAAAAACTGTCATATCATGTAAGGAAAAAAAAATTTTTTTTAACACAAAATCAAGGCCTAATTCCTTTTTAAAATACAATAATGCAAAAAAAAGAAAAAAAAAAGAATATTTCCCTTGTTAAAAGTTTTTTTTTTTTTTTTTCAAATTTATCATTTTTCTCAGAAAAATATAAAATAAATACAAAAAATTTATTCAAAGCTTATATTAGAAAACTTTAATATCTTTGGTATCTAAATGGTAAATAAATAAAAAAAAAAAATACACACAATACTGTTATAATGGTTATGTACTTATGTGTGTAAGCGATGATTATCTTCTTTTTTCTTTTTTTGTTTTTCTTCCTTTTACAACATTTAACATACAACATTACAACATATATATAGAAGAGAGAAGTATGTATGTTTTCATTATTTAAAAAATAAAATAATTTTTGAATCATCCAGCAACAAGTATAAAAAATTTTTTTTTTTTGTACATATAGTACGAGCATGCGTTCTAAGAAATCGCTAGAAACTAATTTTTATATACATAAAAATTTTATTCTACAAATCTACACCATGTATCAGAAAATAAAATAATATTGTTTAGTTGCGAAAATATTTTGGTTTTTTATTTTTCTCAAAATCTAATGACAATATAGGCCCGAAAAGAATTTGCAATACTGAATTTCAAATTCCTATATTGTTGTTGTGAATTTCAAATAAACGTCCCTGAACGTTGTATTTTACTGTCAAATTCTTAATTTCAAATTCTTTTCGGGTGAAGGCCTAATATTAATTTTTTTTTTATTATTTAATATTTAATATTTTTTTTTTGACATTATTTTTATTCATAGCATTTGTTGTAGCTCCACAGTTATGTTTCAAAATCATTTTTAATTAAGTATTCACAATATGCTCTTCCTCTTTTTATTATTATTTATTCGTAAATCAATATTTTAATTTTATGCTCTAAATCTCACAAATACAATTATTATGATAATTTGCAATATTGTTTAAAAAAATACAAATCTGCCGCAATTTAACAAAATCACTCTAAAAAAAAAATTGTATCTATAGTATATTAAAATTGATGTTTATGATTGACGACTTGATTCAAAAATTCTCCAAAAGCTTCAGTCAAATTAATATGAATTTAAACTTATACAATTAAACAGTTTCTATCGACAGCTTGATCTAAGTTTCTATTGTAAAATGACTAAAGTAAAGAATAACTAAAATTTTAAATGCGTCGTCTATAATATAAAAAAAATATCAATCTAAGCTTCTATTGACAGCTTGACCTAATCAATTTCAAAAACTTTTAATGTTATGTAAACTCAAGACTCTTGGCTTTGTTATTTTACAGTTCTCAAAATATGAAATGGAAATATTACCGAACTAATAAATGTCCTTCTATGTTAAAAGTTTTCTTTAAAAAAAAAAGAACTCAAAGTTTGAACAAGAAATATGTTTGCTATTTGCTTCCAGATACTAACTACAGAATGTCGGTTATTGCCTACAACAGTATAGTATCTTAACAATTTGGTTCTGTAATTATACGGGAGAATCATGCTTAAATGTATAATATGTATATAAGAAAACTTCAACAAAAATTCATAACAGAAAAAACTTATATATATTTTAATGCACAAAAATGCATAAAAATTATTTTTACACAATTTGATAATTTTATTGTAGAACAAAGAAAATTATAATATATGTACGTAAGTTTATGAAATTCTGAAAAAGGCAAGGCATTTTTTTTTTTTTTTTGGCAAAATTTCATTTTAATATACGCCCCAAAAAAATAATAACTTTGATTTAAGTACGTAGAAATATTTTTTTTTATTTTAGATCTCATTTAAGGAAGCCAATTTCTTTACTGACTTCTTCGACGATTTTATTTTCTCCGGATGAATTTTTTTCAACATAGAATTAAACAATATGATTCATAGAGGGGCTCCAGCTCAATTTTGTATTCTTGCCTATTATTAACTGCGCTTTTATGTAAACAACCAAAGGAAATTATGTAATATCGGAGATAAAAAACAAGTATGTCACATTGTAAACTTTTTTTTTCCAACTTTTTTTCCCTATGGTAGTAATAGATGCAACAATCAATCATATCAATACTTAAACCCTTCATCGTTTATTCTTAATATGTATTTTCAAAAAACAGTTTACCATATTGTTTATATGATGTGTACCAAATGAAGGTCGACGACGCGAAATACCAGTAAATCATCTTCTTTACACAAAATTTAGACTTAATATCCAATTAGACATTTCATACTTTATTATCTCTAATATTTTTGATTCCGTTGCAGACATTTAAGGAGATTAATTTAGAGATAGTCTACATTTTTTCAGTTACATATAATTATATCTAAATACATTAAAGTGTATATGTACTGTATTATTAAGTCCTTAAAATTCAACTTTCATTGGAATGTCGATTATTTCATAGAATTAAACCATAAAAAAACTTTCTCTAGCCAGAATATTATATATAAGTATATTTAGCATATTATTATTGCACGATGAAAAATTAATGCAATTTTCTATGAGATTCCTCTTCAATTTGATTAACTAATTTTACATTCATAGTGAGAATTTTTTTTTTTATATTTATTTTTATATTTATTTATTTTTTTTTATCTGA
This sequence comes from Hybos culiciformis, assembly GCA_964007475.1. Taxonomy (NCBI): domain Eukaryota; kingdom Metazoa; phylum Arthropoda; class Insecta; order Diptera; family Hybotidae; genus Hybos; species Hybos culiciformis. Next base: position 87,911,322 of record OZ023274.1, read on the forward strand.
AAAGGATAATTTATAAAAAATTTAACTAAATTATATTGTACGAAACATTTTAAGCAAGTTGATTATTATTCAAATTGCATTCAAATGTAACTTTTATTTTAAAATAAAAAGATAAAAAAAAAAAAAAAAATTGGATTAAATTTGTTATGTAATATACGTAATGCAAAGAACATCAAATTCAGAGGAAGAAAAACAAAACAACAACAACATAGTGTTTTCTTCATCTAACCATCTATATTCATTTTATTTTAATGAATCATTTATTTAGTTTTCAGAATAACAATAATGCTTCCCGACTTGTGTAGGGAATTATTTGATTAGAATTTTATTTTTATGATTATATAATTTAGATTCTAAACTTATTCATAAATATTTAAATGTAAGTTTTTCAGGGCGTATATATTTTGAAAATATTCTAAAAAAAAGTAAAATTTAAAGATTTTTATTAAATAGTCTAAAATTGAGTATAGTTTTCATGCAAGCATCATAAATATGTGTACCCACACAAAACTGAAAACTATTAAAGTTATATTTCTATACTCTTTTTTCGATATCTACGGCTTTACTTAATCATTTGATTCTCTTATATTTAATTCACTATTCGAAGCTCTCTTAAATTAATCACTTTTAATTTTAAATATACATCTAAAAATCTTATTTTAACTTCTTAAGACAATTTGGTTTTTTCCAAATCGGATTTTATATGTCTTTCATATAAAATTTGAGATATAAAACAAAAAAATTTAATAATTTTTCTTGATAAATCTGAACATCCCCAGACTAAGATGTAAATATGACTTAGTTATTATTCAAAACTTAAAAAAAAATATATATATTTATATATAAAAGAAAAACTTTTCTCTTTTCCATTTATATTTATTATAATTTTATTTTTCTGTTTTAACTGAGATAATACAAAAAAAAAATAAAACAAATTTATGGTCCTTTCCCGCAATGATATAATTATATATATAATATGTATATATATATATATTTCAAGTTATAAAATGTTGGTCAAAGAAACATTCCGTGGTGGCATCACATTTTTGTCAAAAAAAAAATTATGTGCGCTTTTTTTGAAAGAAATAAAAAATACCAGAAATGTATAAGAAAAATTATTATATTTCCTACGAAATTCCTTAAATTTTCAAATAAAAAAAAACAAAAATTAAAACATTATGTATTTTCTGGTTCTGGTTCAGGAAGAACATTCTTGAAAAAATATGCACTATAAAGTTTAATTTTAATTTTTCGTAAGGATTGTAAAACTAATATCCGGTTCGAAGGACCGGTTTATAAACTTATTTAAAAAATTAATAAATTAAAAACTATATACGTGTATAATCATTATTGTTTACTTAAGTGCCCTGACTCCGAAAAATGGGTTTTAGTTTTGCTTTGATTGTAGGCCTAATACAATCTTGGCCGAAGTAATATTTGGATATGTTAATAAAGGTGAGTGAGTCTGATTATCAAAATTTTAAAAATGAATGAAAGCTATTAGAACAAGAAATTTTCTGAATATTGTTAAATATTATTTGAAAACCGAAAACCAAAAATTACAAAAATTTATTTATATAATAACAAAATCTCTTTTCCTAGTTATGAGCCCAATATATATATTTTTTTTCCCACTATGAACTAGATAAAAAATGAAAAATTATTAGTTTTCTTTTCTTTTGTGTTTGCACAAAAAAAATGTTAAAAATTTTATGAAAAAAAAAAAAAATAGTTAAAAGAAAAGACAAGGAAAAACTGTTAAAAAAAAATTTCTTTTTTTTTGTGTAAATTTTGGAAATTGCGGCGTCATTTTCATTTCCTATCCATTGTTCCCATTTTTTTTTTTATTTTATTTTCAACGATAAGAAATTTTCTTTTTTTTTAACATTTTCAGTATATAATTTAAATAAGTTTTTCGTTTTATTTTTTTTTGGGTAAATTTAATATAACTTTTAAAAACTTCTTTAATTTTCATATTAAAAAACAGTTTTAAGTTGAAAAATTAGCATGCAAGGACCCCATATATACATAATGTATGCCTATGTATATAATGTATTTCGTTTATTGTCATTCTTTTTGTAGCAATTAATAATAATGATCTAAGATAACGAATTATAAGAACTCTATAATAATAAAAAATAATTTGACTAAACCACATCATCCCTTATGTTGATTGTTGATATTAACATTATGTTTACAAATTTAATATTATAATTAATTAATGGTATCTAAGATCTTGTTAGTTGTGTAAAAATTTAAAAATAATATTATTTTTTATTTTCTGTCATTGTACAGTAAGTAGACTGTAGACAGAGTGTAGATGGTATACAGGTTAGCATAAAATCGTTAATACTTTAATTTAAACAAAAAATTCTGGGATAGAAAATAGAAAAAATGTTTTGATGATCCACTACAAGCCTACAAACATAATCAATGATTTTTATTTTCTTCATTACATCGTTTCAAAATTACACATTTTCCAGGCTATATAAATTCATATGTAACATCATTTATATCTGATTGACTAATTACATCCCCATGGTCACAATATGTACATAATAAATTAAACTTTTGGAGACTGAAGAACATAATTAATTTCAAACTTTAAAAATTCAAAACCTAATATATAAAGTCAATGGATATATGAATGAAATTATTGTGTAATTATGCAAATAATAATTTCTATATTACAGGAACAGGAATTAGCTATTAAAAAAAAAAAATGTTAAGTAACAATATCAAAAAATTGTTAATTATTTCCTAATCATTATTTTCATAAAATTTAATTATTTATGTTGTATATATTTTATACCCTACGTACAGATTACTGTAATGAAATTTAATGAAATCTGACAGTTATGAAATTACAATATTTCCGGTTGAATGAAGATTATTCAGCGTATAGTAGTATAGTTAATATATATATATGCAAATTAAATGTAGGTACCATTTTATTTTAACCTTAATTTATATCCTTAACAGTGGCGGCTCGTGGAAGTTTTGAAAAAGGGTGCTGCAAAACATAAAAACCTCTTTTTTATAATCATAAAAGTTTTATGATATATACCCACCCATACATGTTATGTATATGAAAATCAGTTTTGAATATTCAAAACAAACAAAAAACATCCCATATGAAAATTGTGCTGCTTCTGAAGCAGTGCATTTTTCTATACATTCAAAAATTTCATCACAAAAAAAAAATTTCCCATATTTGTTTTTAAATTTTTCAGAAAGTATAATACAGCCGCACTGCTTCTGTGACAGTGCATTGTTTCTTATATTCAACTCATAGAAAAAAACTTAACAGCAATAAAAATGTATTAAATTATTCATGAAAATAAAAATCCCTGCACTGCGAAATTTGCAGTTCCAAAAATTCTGTTAAATTGATTTCTGCACCAATTTTTAAAAGTATTTTCTAAAAATATCAAAAGCCTGAAAGTAGGCTACTGTTGTTTATTAAAATTTTAGAGAAAATTGCATAGATAGCAATTTCAACTAGGAAAAATTCAGAGCTAACAAACATTTTTTTTATAAGTTCAATTTTTTGAAATTTCTTGAGGGTGCTGCAGTGTCGCAGCACCTATGTACGAGCCGCCGCTGATCCTTAATATACAATTTTTTATATGTATGCAATTATATTAATAAATTAGCAGTACATTAACTGAAAGAGAGCGGAATTTTTGAAATTGAGATTAAATACATTTAAATTAGATCCTAATTGATATTAGGTTGAATGATCATAATTCTTAATACATTCTAACTTAATTGATATTATTTTCAAAATTTCAAGACTAACTATCTGGTCAATAGATTTCGGTAATAAATTTTTATTAAAAACTATCTACTTTTAAATAATTTCTGAATAAAATAGATTACAAAAATTTTGATACAGTTTCCAAAGAATTTAGAAAGTATGTATAATTGAAAATGGTATGCTTGGAATTAATATATTTCTAAAGATTTAATTTAATTTGATTTAAGTTGCGAAATATTGCTAATTGATCAAAGTTTTTTTTTATGTCAGCAAAAAACTAAAATAATATAAATTTTCTTAAATTAAATTAAAGAACAATATTTTTAATACTATATAAAAAATATACTATACTATATACTATTTAATGCTCAAGAATTATAGAAATTTCTTTCTTTCTTATAGAAATTTCTACGTAAATAGAATAATTCTATTTTTTTTTTTTAATTAAATTTATGAAACAGTATCCCTTGCTGAGATAAAAATATTTATATAAAAGTATGTATAATGCTTTTTTCTGTAAAACAGATGGTTCCTAAATTCCAAAAATATATTTACTTAATGTGTATATGATATGTGTATATGATATGTGTATATGATATGTATTATTAATCCAGTCCAGACAATATATTTTTCTAATATTTGTCCGTTCCGTTAATTAAAAATTATTGAAAAGACGTATAAGATAGCTGAATTTGGCAAAGATTTGAAAAACTTTATAGAATTTTATATATGTATATGGTAATAAATGTTCCTCTTAAAATTCGAGTCAAATTATCGATAGTTTCAATCGAAATTCTTGCAAGAATAACTTAGAAATACTTATTTGAATTTTGAAGTCGTTTTTGTTATATAGAATAGAATACAAATAGAATACAAAAAGATAAAATACATTTAGCAATAATAAGTAAAGTATGAAAAAATGTTTCAATGTTTAAACCAACGTAAACCAACGTATTGGGAAGAATTTTAATGTCAACTAAAAATAATAATTTCAAATACCATTATAAAGCTAGTCATAGCGACCTAAATATATAAGCCTCAATTTTAATAATCAAATTAATTATTAACAGTCTAATTTTATTTTCTTAGAATGTACAAGAAATTACAAACATATCTTTTTTTTAGTGTTGTTTTTTTTTGATTTAAAGCGACATTTAATTATATCAATCAAAAATATTTGTATCACAATATGTTTAATTTCACTTATGTTTACCACATCTGGTGGTATTCTCTTAATAAGTAACAAAGATTAAAAAAAAAAGTATTTTTGAATTATTTCCATGTAACGAAAGAATATCGTAATTACTTTTAAGGACTTGCTTAATTATTCTATATATTTTAAATTACACATTGGTGCATGTTAAAATCGAACAGACAGAATAAAGGAAAACTGCTTTTAATATACATAATAGAATTTTATTTATTTATATAATTTTGTATTCATATAATTTAATTAACAATTTCCCATTAATATACTTAAAATTTATTTATTTTTTAACTTCAACAGATAATTATAATCTATCATAAAACTATCGAATTATAAGTTATAATCATGGTTAAGAAGCACAAAGAAGTGATAAGTAACAAAAAGATAATTTTCGTTAAATGAAATTAAGCTTTTACAAAATTATGCAACCTATTTTACATACACTACATTACACATTTCATTACACACAACCACGAACATACGTTACAAACAATTACATTTTTGTTTCTTAAAAGTTTAATAAGTTAAACTTTATACACAATCTAGAGAAGGAGTTTGTTAATATATTTAAAGACAATTTTGAATATTCCTAATCTTCGCTGAAGTTAAAGATATTTAAAAGATTATAAGACATTGATCAAAATCATTGGTAACAGCGAAATCCTTCAATTTCGTGAAGGCCACATACCATTATTTCCGTATTGTTATATGATTGACTGCGTTTAGAGTTCAAAATTTATAATTCTATAGAGAAAAATACTAAAACTTCAATATACTCGTAGTATTCCATTTTACGAATTTTACGTTATTGTTTTTAATAATTTTTCAATATACCCAATACAAAGAAACTTTGTGTGCTGAGTAATAGTTGAACATATAAATAGCAAGACATTATTTTGTGTTATTTTTCGGTTTTTTTTTTTTTTTGCAGAAAACCACGTACTGATTTCTTAATGAATTTTTTAAGTTCTTGATATTATGTGTAAACTTGTGTAACCTAGAATCAAAAGGTTTCTTTTTCATCAGATGAACTTACGTATCATGTAGTTTTTTTGTTTTCTTATATTTCATATATTTGTAATATTTATTTGAAAATATAAATAGATATTTTCGGAAATAAAGTCCAGTTTCTAAATTAATAACGTCGATTTTAAATTATGATTTTGATTAGTGTGTCTGTATCATTTACAGCTGTTTTTAAATTATGTTTCAGAACTTTTGGTCGAAAAATAGATTTCTATTTCAGTATTTGAGACCACTCTTTTCACAACGTTTAAGTAATCAACTTATTTTTCAACAAATTAAAATAATATCCTTTTGATCCTAATTCACGCATTTGTTGTCTGAGCACATTCTAAAAAAGTTTCTTATTATTAGGTATGTTTATTATTCAGAGTATGCAATTTTATTAAGCACTTATCCTTTACTGTATGAATACGTGTTTCGAACAATTGCCTCATCATTAAAATCAATAGATCATTTTTTACGAATATTGTTATGATATTGTTCTTTATATATTTATGAATTATCTTGAAATTTCTAAATTTGATAATTCGAAAAAAAAATTTATTGTTTTAAAAGAACTTGCTCCGTCCCAAACATTTTTGTCCCCATTTTATACCATTTTAAAGTATGAAACCGTCCGGAGGTTGTGAATGATATTTTTTTTCTAAATAAAACTTTAAAATAATCTAAAACGGCTTTTCAATCAAATTTTGGGACAAAAATGTTTGGGGCGGAGCAGTTCTCTTAATGCTAACTAAATCACACTTATAGGTAAGCATTGTTGACAATCATTTGTAACTCTTATTGCCTACTACACAATTATTATTCAAGTCAATGTTGGGTTCGAAATATTACTATGATTGCCGAAACTTTAATTCTAGAAATTCTTTTAATAAGCTATTAAGTTATTATTGTTTCTAGTATGTAGTCGTTTATAGAAATTAAATGATTGGATATTTAATATCATAAAATGTTTTATCCTCTCGGAAATAAGACAATTTTGGCGTTAGAAGTACTTTTTTCAATATATTTTGATGTTTTTACGAGGAAATGATGAACGAAAGGTAATTCAATATTTTTTTTCTCACATTTAATAAAAAAATTGAAATTGGCTTTAAAAACAGAACTATGTTCATATAATACAATATACCAGAATATTTGATAAAAAAAAAAATCTATGATTGCTGAAACTTAAGTTCTAGAAATTCTCTTAATAGGTTATTATTGTTGGAAGTCGTTTATAGAAATTAAATGATTGGATTTTTAATCTCATAGAATGTTTTATTCTCTCGGAAATAAGACAATTTAAGCGTTAGAAGTACTTTTTATTTTGATGTTTTTACGAGGAAATGATGAACGAAAGGATAATTCAATATTTTTTTTTCCCACATTTAAATTGGAAATTGGCTTCAAAAACAGAACTATGTTCATATAATACAATATACCAGAATACTTGATAAAAAAAAAAACTACGAAAAATAATAAATAACATTTTTATTTAATTATCTCTGTAGAATTTTAATAAATTCAACTTTTATTAATTTATTTTCTTTTTGCGAACAGATATTAAAAAAAAAAAAAATCTAATTAAAAAATTTATATTCAATGTAACAAAGTTATGTTAATTATTTTTTCATGTTATCTAAAAATAGAGCTTAAGTCAAAATAATATCATGCAAATATTCAGAAGAAAATAAAAGACAAAAAATTATTAGGACCCATAGAAATGTAAATAATTGTTTTTGTTTTTTATTAATAAAAAAGAAAATAAACAAAATTGTTTCAGTTCTGCTTCAAAATATATAATAATAGTGTACTTATTATAAAAGGTATACGGATTTCGAATGACAGTAATAATGAAATTTTTTTTAAATAAGTACTTAAGTACTTAAAGAAATTTAATAGAATAAAAAATAGCCCTAGGCTTCATTTATATATTTATTTATGGAAATTTATTATACATTATATGAAAACTTCGCAATTTCGTTAGTTCACTCTTATGTCAACCTTAATTTTTTTATCGTCGGGAACATATAACTATAACATTAACTATAACTACATCATAACTTAAGAACTCTGTGCGGATGTAAATATTGTAAATACGGAAGAAAAACCAAATAAAAAAAAAAACTTTTCAGCTTATAACAGGGGTGGGGAACCTTTTTAGATATAAAGGCCGCATTCACGCCAAACACGTACTGCTTCAACGTCACACCCATATTTCGTCAAAATTCCCAGATGTGATAGAACGAGCTTTGGAGATTCGTTTTCAATTCTCACCTCAAGAATTTGGAATGCTCTCCCTTCAAAATTGTTCAAAATTGACGTTTGATTTACGACTTGCGCCGCTTTAAGAAGAGTGTAAATGATTACCTACTGACTGTCCCACTTTTTAATCCCGTCTAAACTTCCTATCCCCATTATCAAATCCATACTTCTTTAAGTATAAAAGGTATCCCACCTAGTGATTTGGTAACTTTAATAAAAAAAAAATAATAATAAATAAAAAATTGACTATGTCCATTTCCCAAGAAGGCCGCACATAGTAGTTTTAATGCTGAATATAAGTAGGTATGATTAGATTCTTAGCTATACTTTTTATTTTAATATGTATATATTTGCATAATAAAGAAATACAAGCACAATAAAAAGTATTTTGTGAAAAAAAGATAAATAAGAAGTTTAACTTTAATGAAGTTTAATGCCAAGAAAGCTGCATTTTACCCTTTTTTCAACCGGCCGCCTTTTATCCTCCAAGAGGCCGCAGGTTCCCCACCCCTGGCTTATAATTTCATTGGGAAACAAAAATTGGTTTTTCTTTAAATGAAATTAAAGAATTTGTTGTCTGCAGGAAATTGTATTCACTATATACTATTGATATGATAATGTCGAACAGTTTTTTTTTTGTTTTTTACCAAATTTATGTACCTTAGAACAATTTTGATTAAAATTGTCTTAAAAACAACCATAAATTTCTTTCATTCATGACATGAGCAAGTTAAATTTTAAAATAGAGATGTCCCAACATTCTAAAATTCATGTAAACTTTAATTGGAAATTTCAAAATTGTTATTATCGTTATTTTAGGAATTTGTTTTTTGTTTTTTTTTTTCTCTACCATCAAAGATTAACAGCAATTTCGTAACACTATTTGAATACATTATCGGATTTTATTTTAATTTTTTTTTTTAAATAAAACTTTTTTAATACTTTATGGAAATTAAATTTGTTATATGTGTGTGTATATACGTTATTTTCATTTTAAAATAGAAAAATGATAAACTTTCATAAGCATAATAATGTATGTTTTGTTACAGATAATCAAAGTGGATGAGAAATTTAGAAATTAAACTTTAAAATTTTCATTTTTGTAGTGGGCACATATTTTGGTTTTTGAAAAAATACGTACTTAAGTGTAACGAAAATTTTGAAAAATATGAAAAAATAGACTCTTCAGTGTAATTTCACATACGGTTATCGAATGATAGAATGTTAAAAAATAGATATATTAAACACACAGTTTTCGGTATTCTGACGACATTTTAGATCCCATATTGAACTTTTAAAAATTTTATGGTTGCCTGAAAATAATAAGATTGCATTATAAGAAACCTTCACTCCACGATTTCATATTTCAAAATTTGACATAATTTTTCGCTTTGGCTCTCTTTTATGACTTTATTTTTGCCATATTGATAACTGACCGACTTGGAAAATAATGAAGTTTTTTTTTTTAACGTTAAAAGTTAATAATATTGAAATAAGGTAAAAATGATACAATAAAAATAAAATTACGTAATTATTTACTTGACAAAGCAATGTCATTATTCTCTGATAAGGTTCAATGTGTATATCCTCCATTCAATTAAAGTAATTTTTCCAGAGTATCCTGGTAATTTTCTTTTTGTTTATTTATTTATTTTTTTTTAAAGACTTTTCCATAAAGAAGAGAATAATGTTTCATTTTGATGAAAATTTATGAAGCAAATAAAAAAGAAAATATTTTATAAGTAAAGACAATTATTTTGTAGAGACCTTTAATTTTTGGAACAAACATTATTAGCTCATATTTTTATGTCTATGTTTTAAATTTGTCTTGTTTTGTTGTCAATTTGTCTGTTAAGTTTTTTATATAATAAATTTTTAACTTTGTGTTCTGGTATATGTTTGCTCAAATGTATAAAAAGCGAATTTTGGTAGATCCTTATTTTGTAAAATATATTTTTTAGAATTATTATTTTATTACTAAAATAATTGTACTTTGTGCATTCTAATTTCTAGATAAGAACCTACAATTTTTTGTGACATTTAAAAGATCAGACTAATTAATTAAAAATTCGAAAATATTGAATTCGGTGTTCTTTCTCACTGTGATCTTCAAATTAAAGTGTTTTTCATTCAATTATACTATTTTGTTTAATTATACGTTATTTGAAGAACAACAAAAATTTAATTATGTATTTTTATAAAAAATATTTTTATCAAACAAAAAGGTTCATCGACTTTTCAAGGATACTCGAATTTTTTTTTTAATTCCTTTTTTTAATGTACCAAAACTGTTAATTTAATTGGTAAAGTTTTTCTAACTTTTTGGAAAATTTTAATTTTGTTCCATATTTGAAAATATAAAAGAAAAAAATAAATAAAATATATATACATATAAATAAAATAAAAAGTTTTCTTTTATTTCTTCAAATAAGAATCCCTTAGATAATTTTTATAAAAAAAAATTCATCTTTTGTGCTCTCGTAAATTCTACATTTAAAGTTTTCCTTTAGATATAGTATATTTTCGTTAAAATCTAAGTGAAACGTGATTTGTTTTAACAAAACACAAAAATAAATTAAACATTAAAACATAAAACGCGAAACACCAAAAGCTATATATATATAATATATATTTTTGTAGAAATTTAAAAACTTTGATGAAGGCATGTTCAAAGTATATTCGAAATATTATAAAAAACAAATTTATTTTATCCTTTTATTTTTTTTAATTTCTTATATATTCGTTTTCTAAGAAATTACTTTTCTTAAGCTGAATGCGAAAAACTAAATAAATATTGATTTATAAAATAAATTTAATTTTTTTTTCGTACAACTTAAAAATTAGGTATTTTGATTTATTTTTAAATGAATGAAAAAAAAAATGTTTAATGAAAATATAATTATTGTGTTTATCATCAATTTTAGATGTCATCCTCCATCAAAATTTATATTATTCACATAAAATGGATTCAGTTATAAGAAATTTTCCGAATATCGTTATACTAACAAATGTTAACAAAATACTTAAATCCTCGTTGTATCTTAAATAACTAAAATTTTAATTATATCATGGAAATTATATTGGAGACTCTTCTATGTTGATGGTTAACCTCTGAAGCTATATTGTGGATAAAACAACATACAATCACATCTATTATTATTGTTTGAACTTATTTTCTTTCTTTTTTTAATCCAAAGGTAATATCAAAATAAATTTAATAATAAATTTCTTTTCAAGCGAATATAATAGGGATGATTTAATTTAAGTAACATTAGAAAAAATGTGAATATTTATTTTTCATTAGACTATTATGTCTATTGTCTTTGGAGTTCATATGAAAAACTCTCTAGAGAGGATTTAAAAAAAAGAAAAAACAAAAACCACATCAGGCTAATTTTTGATTATACAGGACATTCAAAAAAAAAAGTATCACAAATTATCATTCACCTTCTTTTAAATAAACATGTAATTAAAGAAATTCAAAATTGTATATCATATAATTATATTTAATTAACTCTCAATACAGGTACACACTATAATATAAAAGAAAAAAAAAATATGTATTATTATTTATTGTTTTTATCATTAAACAAAACATAAATAAATTTTTATTAAATTTATTGTTTGATCAATATTTATTTAATAACTTTTACCACTAAAAAAAAAATATAAAAACAAAAAAAAAAACATAAAGTGTATTAAATCATATTTGGAAAATTGGAAAAAAAATATATAAATTTATAGGTATATATATATATATTAAAAAGGATTTTTTACTAAAAAAAAAAAACAAAATAAGAAAATGGTAACAAAAAAGAAAAATCCAAAAACAATAATAATTTTTTGAGGTTGTGAAAATTTTCTTAACAATGTTTATTATTAAAACAAGGCACGTGCACTCTGGGGTTTATCAAAAATTAATTTTTCATCAAAAGAAAATTTATTGATTTAAAAAAAAAAAATAAAATCATATTGATAATAAAACTGAGAGTATATAGTATCTGCTGATACATAAAAGAAATAAAAAATATTTTAGCTCTGAATACATATCTCCTAGATATATAACATGTATATATAAAAAATATAATAATAATGAAGTTATTTCCACAAAAAAAAAACTCTATCACAAAATTATTTTTGTTTATATTTTCATAACAAAAAAAAAAGAAATATCTGTCAATATTTTTTTCTAAATTTCATTAAGATTTAAAAGAAATAAAAAATCCTTAAATCCTGGACATATCATATTTTCTGTCATAATAATCTTTATCAAATTAAATGGATAAAAAAAAAATATAATTTTTTTTTTTTAAAGAATAACAAATACAAATTTTTACTTTTTTATCGTTCTTTGTTTTATATAGGAACTATTATTTTACTTTTATACTATACAAGTGCGCGTATGAAATTAACTTATGTTTATGGCATAAGAAAATTATTCTATGCTTATGTTTAACGATTTTTTAATTCTGAATGAGTATGTTAGTTCGATAAACGAATTCTCTAAGTCTATTTTGAGTATTCTCATTTCATGATAATAAAAAATTTATAACAATCAAACGTTTAGCAAATAAACTAAGCTTTATTATATTATTTTGATAAGATCTTAGACTCTAACTGCTACATGCTTTTAATTTTAATCTTTTTTAATTTTAATTTTAACTCTTTTTCTAATTATATAAATACTAAATTTGTATTTATTATTTAGGTATTATGTTTTTCAATAATTTTTGATATCTTAAAATTTTCGAAAATCATTTTACATTCTTTGCGAAACATTTTATTTCATCAATCCATGAAATACTTAAAATTATATTTTTTAATAAAATCTTTTATTATCCTTAAATGAAATGTAAATTTAGCTTTTGATCATTAAATGATTTTCATTTATTTCGTTAATGCAACCATATTTGTAAAAAGGCCTTTTTTTTTAAAGAGAATTTAGAAACATTTATTATATATTATGATTTTGATCCTTATATGTTCTGTATAAATATTTTGTGAGTATTATCAACTTTACTTAGAAAGAAAAAAAATCAGTCATATATAAATAAAGGCTATAAATGATGAATTTTGGCATGAAAATGTAATAAAAGCAATAAATGGAATTATCGATTTACCAAAATACATAATCAACGAAAATATATTGTCTGGTATCACGAAAATATCTTGTTTGCATATTATACACGCATCAAAAGACAACAAAATAAAAATAATAAAAAAAAAGGAAAAAAAATAAATTTATAAAAACATATTATTATCCTTCTAATATGGGTTTACTTAATATATTTTACAGCAAAGCTATTTTAAGGCCATATAATCGTGCATCTATTTACAAAATTTTTATTTTAGAAAATTTAAAGAAACCAATAAATTCAACGCATTTTTCTTCTATAAAAATCTATTGATTTTATCGCAAGTAATAATTCAATAACGCGCGTAAGTTTAAAATAGCTTATATAGAAGTAAAAAAAATGTAAATTTAATTTAGTGAAAAATACAATAAATAATGTAAAATGCAAATCAGGATTCATCAGTCTCATATTGAATTATCCTTCTATCTTTCCACCATTAAAAAACATTTTTTTACGTAAATATGATGACGAAATTTCAAAATTTTTAAATCTAAATCATCGAATCCGAACTATTAACAAAGGGGTATAATTTTCTCATGCTGCTGTTAAACTTTGAGGAGGTGTTTCTTTTATTATTATCTTTAAAAAAATTCTAAAAGTACACACTTATTCCCTTAGTGTTGCGTTTTATTTGTTTTTTTTTTTGTTATTCTGAGCCTGCCAAAACATAAAACTAATAAACCAATAATTCAAATTAGGAAATTATTTTTTTTTAATTTAGTTATTAATTTAAAATTAATTATTTTTTATTTTACTTGTTTACAATAAATTAAATAAAAATTACAAAACAAATTAAAAATTGTTTTATTTTGCTGTCAAAATAAGTAGAATATAAGTCATTCGACTTGTGTGGACTTATTAGAAGTCTGGAAAACATATTATGGAAGTATTTTCAAATATATACAATGTAAATAAATATAAATTCAGATATTGTGGGATTATATTCCAAGAACAGTAAATTGAGAGCAACATCAATAAGAAAGCTTATATGTGTTAAACATTGTTGTTTAGAAAAATATTTAATTTAGTTTTCGAAAAGATATTAAAAATATTTCTTCGCGTCAATAATACGCATTATAGCCTTTCCTTATTTTCGACACATGTTATTTTTTTTTATATACGTGTATTATGTATGTGAATGCACGAATCTAATATAGCGTGATAAAAACACGCAAATATGTAGCAACAACAATTATGAAATTTAAGTTTCATGATTTTTTATCCTTTTTCATTATTTTGCTTGAAATACATGATAATAGTATATACTATCACTATGTATAAGTTTGATATAACACAGAGAGCATAATATTTATAAATGTATATAATAATTCATATTTATCAAGGATATGTATGTATTTATTTTCATTTTTTTTTTTATTATTTGATATTTTAGCATAATAAAATGTATAATAGAAGAAAGCTTGACATTTTTATAACCCTTTGGCTTATATTTTATAGCCAGAAAATATGTAACCATTATTCAAAATATAAATTTTGTCGTATAAAATTTAAAAATATAAAAATATGCATAAAAATGAATAAAATAGGCATAATATTTTTAAATTTAAAAAAAGAAGGAAAAAAAAAAACAAAAACGATTCGTTCGAATTATTTTATTTTTTTTTTATACACAGAAACTTAAATGAACTTTATTATGCTGTTACAATGTACATGCTATTTTCTGTTATTATTCTGATATACATATAAAATATTCATATTGTGTATCGTAATATTTAATATACGAAACGTAGTGGAAACTAACATTATATAGAAAAAAATCTATTCTATTAATAGTAATTTATTATTAAAATGTTGGGAAAATCAAATAAATAACATGTTGGATAAAATGTTAAATATTCTAAATTATTGTCTGTATGGTATTTATTTTCATTCCAGAATCTAGAGACATAATAACTAACTATAATAACTTCGATAAAATTACATTAAATCAAAACAATTTTTATCATTAAGCTTAGTTTTACTTTCACAAAGCTGTCAACAAAGTCCGTATAAATATTGGTATATATACATTAATTTTGCTTATTTGATTTAATTCCAGTAAATATATCATAAAGATTTCTTCAAATATGATTGTCATCAACTGTCAGGCAATCATTAAATTTCATCCGTATCATTTAAATATAAGTATTCAGGCATTCTTAAAATTTAATTTTCTCAATTTAAAAGAAAAATTTAAATAAAAAATGTCATTAAACAATTTTTATTTTAAATTAATATAAATTTAAAGATTTCATTAAAAATACTTTGGAAAACCTTTTGTAACCAAAGACAATTTCAAAAAAGAAAAAATATATTTATTTTACTCGAAGGAAACATAAAATTGAAAAAAAAAAAGGAATATTTACAAAGTTTGAAAAAATGTTATCCTTTTTTTTTATTTTGGAATCAATTTACTCGTATGTGCTTAAAAAAGAATTTTTCTCCTAAATCAAAAAATTATTTAATATATAGGTCTATGTATATAAATGTATTAGATATATATAAGTATTATATACATATAAGTATTTCTTATTTAAATTTCTTAAATATCCTTGTTAAAATTTTTTTCTTTCCCTTTATTATATTTTATCCTAATGCAGTTGAAAAACTTTTTTTATATTCTTGCCTTAGAAATGTATATGTACAATTGTATTACGTATATACATATAAATTAAAATATATTATTATAAAATCTTTAATAATAATAATAAAATTCAACAAAAATAAAATAAAAATAAAACAAAATGAAATAAGAAGTCTGCATAATGTTTAAAAATAAAGCGCTTCGTTTATAATTTTTATTTAATTTTTTCTTATTATTTTAAGAAAGACCTTCAAAAATAAAAAAAAAATATATATATAAATTTTATTTCATATTTATTCTTTATATTATTTTAAAATGTATTTGTAAAATAAAGAAGGCTATAGCGGTTTGAAAAAAAAAAATGGCTTTCTGACAGATAAATTCAGTGTTGAACTTAAAAAACGACGCTTTTGAGTTTTTGATTTTTAATTTTCTAAGCTCACTATCTAATTTACTTGGAACATAAAATTTAATATGTATTAAAAATTTTCGACAGCGCTACCAACTTAGGGGTTTTCCCCCCAGATTTAGGGTTTTTTTTTGTTGACAGAGGGATTTTTAGGGGGTAATTTGTTTCAGGGGTTTTTTTAGGGGTATGATGTATGATCTTAAAAGCGAAGATTTAGATGACATTTGTAATATTTTTGATTGCATTTCATAAGATACCTTATTTGCTAATTTTATTATAAATAAATAATTTTATTATATAATTTACGATGTGCGTTATATATTTTTCTTCAAGCATCTATTTGAAATCCTTATAGGTATATAAGTATAGCTGTTATAATACCTATAAAAAAAAAATTTAGGGGTTTTTTAGGGGGAAATTTTATTTTTTTAGGGGGAAACATTTGAAAAGGTTGGTAACCCTGATTTTCGGAAAAGACCAATTCTTTATATTTATAGTGCGAACTTAAAATCGCTAAAGAAGTTTTATTCATTCATTTCATTTATATATTACAATTACGTACCTTACGTTTAACCAATTGCGCCTACAAGCTATTTAAAATAATATAATACATATAAAAAAAATTAGGTGTTAAATTTCAAAATTCTATGAAAAATATGATTTCAAACAATATTTTTGGAACTTTTTTAATAGTGTGTAGTGAACATTTTTTATATTGTAGGCGTTTATTTTATTCAATTTTGTCTTTGTAACCAGATATACTTTTGAGTTTAAGATATTTTTATTTGTTTACATAATCAATAATAGCCTTTCCAAACTTCGGGATTAAATAAGGATTCGCAAATGTTTATAAATAGTTGAATTAAAGGAGGTTTATCATACAAAAAATTTAGTTGATTTAAAGTTGAGTTAAATGTGAGTTAAATCAGATTCACCTGATAAATTAAATGAATAAGTCCTGATATGTTATGATTACGTCAAAAAATTATCGGTTGGGCATGTACGTTTGAATAATTAAAAAAAGAAAAAACAAAATGGCTAAAAAAAAACTTAAAAATAAAATAATTTTTTTTTTTGTAATTTTTATTTTTCGAATTTTAATTTTAAATTAATTAATTCACTTATAGAATTTTTTTATAGAATTTTTTAATTATTTTTGATTAAATTTTATTCACTAATTTTTATTTAGAAAATTAAGAAAAAAAATAAAAATAAAAAAACAACAAAATTAACCCGGGTTAAAAAAAATCATGGTGTGAACACCAATTTTCAATTGAGGGATATCCTGATTTAATTCATGAATAAAATTCTTAGTTTGGAAAGCCTATAAGATGATATAACCATTTGATAATATTATTATTGATGAGCATAATTGTCGTCGCGACATGGATATGATTCATTAGATTTCTTGCCATCGCAAAAATTTTTGAACAAAAAATAAAATAATGATTTGTCTTTGAGGGAAAAAGAAAAATTATTATAGAAAAAAAAAAAACATCACTAATTTCAAAAACCAAGAAGCTAAAAAATATCACAACTTAAAGTGATGAACATAGAGAATTATGTATATATATAAAATTTATAAAGTCGCACTGCGTAAAAACCATTAAAAATGGAACCCCTGAATGGATGTTGATTATGACAATAATGATTTTTTTTTTGTCTTCTGCATTTAATAACACACTACAACTAAAAACACTTTTTTTTTTATAGAAATATTATACATACATTGTATGTACATTTATACATATTTTTTAGGGGACCTCAGTTTTAATTATTTTCTTTCTAATTTATATAATATTTTCCTTGAATATTAGACATACTATATCTCAAGTTCAATAACGGCAAAAGAAAAAGACTATAAGACTATATTAAATAATGGAATATTCTTTCTTTTTTTTTTTAATATTTTTTTAATTAAATTTTATTCATAACATAATGACAATGATATTTTTTTTTTTTGTTTTCGAAAGAAATTTGATAATTTTTTATTAAGGAAAAAAAAGTTTAGGTTTGATTATGTAACTTTAATATAATCATAAATTAAGATTTATACTGTAGAACAAATTTTTGTACCAACTTTACATATAAAAAAAAATTAATCCCACGTGCAGCTCAATTTTTTTAATTTACTCAACCCAAATAAATAATTATATATAGAAAATCGAGATTTATTAACTTTTCACTTAGTAAACATTTTGCACTCAATTAATTGTAGCATAATTATTTTTTTAAGTCCTGCGACATCAACTTTAATTTAGTACAAAAATTCCTTGTGCAGTTTATGATATAATATATAAAAAGTTTTATTTTTGAAGGGCGCTAGACTTAATATCTGAGTCAGAGGTGGACCTGTGGCCTTATCACTTTAATTTGGTTATCTTGCTTTCGTATTATTTTTTTTTAATATACCTTTTCATTATTTTATTTTTTATTTTTAAGTAAAAACGCTTTTTTATTAAATAATTGCATTCAAAATAAATTGAAAAAATTTTATTTATTGTCTTAAATTTAGTTTTTTGGGCTTCTAGAAAAAAGATAGTAATAATCTATAATAATACATATATTTCATTGCGAAGAAATAAAGTTATATGCAGCTTGCTTACAATTTTCGACATTAAAATTAGCTTCCATGTTAAAATGCTTCTCCATCCCTAATCTAAGGAAAACAAATATTTAAAATTCTCCTCATTCGAAATATTAATATTTTGTTGATTTACAATAATGTTATAAGTTCGACGATTGCAAAGTCCAACAATATGAACTTTTACTGAATAAATAAATAATTTTTTATTCTTATATAGCAGGGGTGGCCAGACTTTATCCCGACAGGAGCCGATATTACAAAAATCAGAATTGTCGAGAGCCGCAATTATAAATTGTTTTAAATATCGTCGGTCTCATGCAAAAATCACGAAACTGAAAAAAAAAATACTTTTAAGAAAATTTTTTTCGAATTTTCTTTAGTACGTTTTGGTACTTTCGGGAAAATAGAAATAGTCTTGCGGATAATTTATGAGTTTTCGACTTCTAACTTTGAACATATTAAAGTTTTTTATAATTTTTCTACAATATTAGGACAAACGAGACCGACGATATGTTAACTGTCTTTATTGTCATTTTCATTTATCTTTATTTTCATGCATAATTTTTTTTAAAAAATTCGCATGCATGTTTATTTATAAAGAAAAATTATATGACAACCAATACATTACATAAGAAAACGTTTTTTTTTAAGTCGTATTTTTTAAAATTAATTTTTAAAAATATTTTTGCGAACGTGGCTAGAGCCGCAGGGAAGAAGAACGAGAGCCGCATGCGGCTCGCGAGCCGCAGTTTGGCCAAGTATGTTATATAGTATTATCGTTTTTATATCTAATTAAGTTAAAATTAAGTACACTACTAAAATTTCTAATTAAAAGTTAATTAAAAGTATATATTGCAGGTGTCATAATTATCCACAATTCTAGAATAATTAAGAAGGAGAAAGAACAAAAAGTATCACCTAAAATGACAATACAAAAAAAATATATATTTTTTTTTTACTTTGTTACATTTATACATAAAAGAAAAGTTTTACATAATATCTCTAAGATATCTTAACGACAAAAAAAAAATAATTATAATTTAAGCATGCTGTAAAATGACTCTAGGACATTTTCTTCTTCTTGCAAAAAAAAAAAAACTAATATTTCCAAACTTAAGTATCTACAAAAAAAAACTTAAAAAATTATTATGGTTGATAAAATTTCTATTACATTTTTTTAAATAAATTTTTATGATAAAGATATTAATTATTATATATTTCCATGAGAAAATTCCTTTATATTGTATTTAATCCCCACCCCAGTTCTCTTTCTTCCACAGAAAAACAATAATGACTTATACCAACTTTGAAGGTTTTTTCCTTTTTTCCTTTTTTCTTTATTTTTTTGCACAAATTATCTTTTCAGCGAAAAACTTTCAATTAATAAATTGCGGTTAAATTATACCCTAATGAATTTTTTATGCCACCTTAAGAAAAGAAAATATACGATCAAAATGAAAATAGACGACAATTTAGTTCAAATGAAAAGTTTTTAAGAATTTTATGTTTTTTTTTAAATCAAATATTTATTGATAATGTTTTTGAGAGGAATTTATGTTGACAAGAAATGAGAAAATGTTTGATACTCATCGTGGCATAATTTGACAAGATATTATTTGCTTGTTATACTGATAGTGGTGGTAGGTAATAGTAGATTATTGTATATGTAAACTAAATTTGTTATTAATTAAGAGTTCTGTATACACAAAAATACATTGACACGAGTCAATACTTATATCACGAGACCGAAGGTCGAGTGATATAAATTGACAAGTGTCAATGTATTTTTGTGTAAATACAGAACGAGTTGTATAACAAATTTTGTTTACATATCCAATATACTGTTTTAATGCGTAAGGGAGAGGTAGTTGCAAAGAGAGAATATTTTTTCTTCTCATTTTTTCTCATTTTTTTTTTTTGTATTTGGCTGTATTGAAATATTGTGAGAGATATTATGTTTGTTTAGGTATTACGTAATATTCAATACGAAACATCTAAATGATTTCATTATTTACGCTGATGCATCTAAATTTTTTCATTATATACGCTGATGCATCTAAATTTTTTCATTATTTACGCTGATGCATCTAAATGATTGCATGTGTATTGACGCATATAATACTCCATTTAGTGATCTAAATTCTATAGGACCAAATACAACATAACGATCCCCAACGCATTAAAATGATAAATTGAATAATTAATATATTGTATGATGATACCTATAGTTTAAATGCTGGTTAGCGTTTGTGTTACTTTTGATCTTTCAAATTGTATTATGATGCTTGAGACGTTATTTGGTCATGAAATTAAGGAGTTGCTATTCAGTTTACTTGAAATTAGTTAATTTTTCTTTGTAACTAAATAATCTTGAAAATTTTGAAGACATTTATTCAAAATCAAAAAACGATAAATTCTTATTTATTGAGTTGAGGAAGGAAAAAAGAAACTACAAATATCCACAAGAGGAACTTAATCATATATCCGTGAACCATCTATGTAGATATTTTCCGAAATCCTTTGAAAGAAAATTGATTCTATAGAAAGTATAGTTCGTAAAACCTAAAAACTCGAATGAAACTTCCTTTTTAGTTTAATTAACTTTTAAAGCCAGTTTTATTTTCTAATACAGATGTAGAATTTATATTTAAGTATATTTTTTTTTATTATAATGTTTTAACCGCATGTAAATTGTATATTTAATGCAGTTATGTTTTGTCAATTAAAATGAAAAAAAAACCTTAATATTTATTCTAAATGTTCTTGTAATGTATATACAATACAAATATAGGTTTATTTTATATAGTAAGTATATGAATAAAAATAAATAAAAAGAGCCACGCAAATTTCTAATACTGAATTAGCTCTACATATAATACCGATGGGAAATTTAATACGTAGAAAAAAAAAATAAACCCAAAAGTATGTCCTTAATGTCAATTTAACATGAAAATGCGTTTAATATTATGATGCAAAAACGTTTTAGTTATATTGTTTATGGAAATATTCTCTCTGTTGCTATTAGACAACACAATACACGCAATACCACAGAGTACAGATAATAGAAGTTAGAAGTTTTTTTTTATGTTAATGTTCAAATGGTTTTTTATCAATTACGTTTAGCTTTCTAAAATTTAGGCAAAGTAAAAGGTATACAGAAACAGTATAGCATAATAGTTAGCAAAAGAAATAGTTACATTAATTGAATTATTTATAAATTGATACTTAAAAAATTTTTGTTATTCATTTCAACTCCTTAACAAAATTTTCGGCCTGTTTTATTTTTATTCAGTTCTTAAATTATACTAATTAGATTAATTAATTAAAATGTTTCATTTTACTGAACTCGATAGTTTGTTACGTATCGAGTCATTCACAAATTATCCCAACAATGGTTGTGGCAGTAATCAACAAATATTTTTCTACACATTTATGATTAAAAATATTTTCTTCGCACAGTCGGTCTGAAACTAGTGATGATAAAAATTTTAAACTAAAATTTTTGATTTCCGTAAGAAGGTAAAGTTTTCTATTACTTAATTTTGAATATGTGGATTTGAGAATTGTTTTTCATTTTTGAGATTTGCTGACATAGGATTTAATAGGATTGAAAGATAATATACAACAAGAAAAAATTCTGGTGTTACATTAGTTAAAAAAAAGCTTGCGAAAAATTTAAGCACTATGTACGTGCGAATACTTATTTTCACGGAGTGCTAAAAATTAATTTTCCGGATGGATTTTATTCCAGGAACAACCACATTAAATCAAATAAAAAACAGAACCTTTTAACTGATCAACACAAAATTAATATTTCAGAGCAATATGAAACTTTTCTAAGAATATACGAAAAAAGATACGTACACTATTTTTTTAACACTGATTTTATGTCCTCATTCTCACCATAGTTGATTTTGCAGTTTTGTAGGATTTAAATTTTTTGTATTCTTATAGTTATTAATTTAACGATTTTATTTTCTACTTTTTATCTTATTCCATTCTAAAATAACAAAAAAAATATTATATTATTTTAACATTTCGAACACGTATTGAGTTTCCACTAGGGAAAATTATTCTAAGAGATTATACACGTATTATAATGAATGTTAAATGTATCTATTTTTTATGTGAATGACTCATTCATATCCTTATATTCTTTGTATTACAATTGATTCAGGGACATGAGAATTTTTCTATAATTGTATCAAATCAAACAATTTCGGAACCTTTAATATCGAATTCTACAAAAATGGAAATAAGTTTTTAGATCTGTGAATATACAGATTTAAGAATTTTTATTTCAAAAACAAACACCTCAATATTATTAAATTTTTTAAAATTCAAAATTATGTGCTCGGACATATTATCGATTTCACTATGACAATCTGTGAAATATTTCAATGTTTATGCTTTTTGGTGAAAAATTTTTTTTAACTTGAAATCTATATATAAGACATATCATTTGGATGTTCTACAATGCATAGCAACTTTATTTAGTATACAAATAAATAAATAATGACTATTATTAGCTGGTATCAAAATAGCCTTTAAATAATTTGATTGTATGTTAAAGTTGGGTTATTAATGTATTGTAACACACGTTACTTAAATACAAACGGTGGCTTTTTTTTATAACCAAAAAAGGTAGATATATACTATATAGGTTGTAGGTATGTTCATTTAAAACAAATTTTATAACTTTATTCAGTTATTTGAATATTAAATTGGTTTAGAAAATCTTTGTCGAAGGTTTTAACACAGTTTTGTTTATAATTTTTTAATTTTATGCATTTTATTTACATCATCTTGGTTAGTTTAGAACTAAAATTACATTAAGTTATGTATACAATGTATGTATGTTATAAGAAACCAATGTTTATATATGTACACAAAACATATTTTTAATATTAATATTTTTTAAATAATAGTATTTAAATTAATTTACTGGACAATATGTCGTGCTAATTGATATCATCCTTCAACAATATAGGATCTTCCACGCTTTCGATTTGGTATAAACAATTATGTAGTATACACATACTATTATAAATACGTATGCCACAATAAATGTTAATTTTCTAATTATTTCAACTTTTTTCCTCAAGCAAATAGGATGATATGGTTTGACTTGGATTTGATTTGGATTCCATTTGGATTGGAGCTTTATGTTAAATATATCATGTATAACCGCTGTAAGTACTGTGTTTAACTATACTTAATTTTATTCATCATACGAAATGTTAAGTAAATTAGGTTATACTTCCCATCAATCTCTAAAGAAGAAGGTAAATGACTAATTAAAAATGTGACAAAAACGAAAATAAAACTATACAATAAAATTTTGAAGAAAAAATGTCAATTTTGTGCCAATTGTTCTTGAAAATACAGATAAATAAGTTTATTCGAAAGAATTGGAAAAGTTTTATTTTATGATTTCATTTTCATTATAAAATAATTTACCAACAATAACATTTGGTAATAAATTTCCGTACTAACGTCTTTATTTTTACTTCATATAATAAATTTTTTTTTTTAACATACATAGTTTGCCTACATTTTTATAACTTTCAAACAGATTTTTTTTTTATTTCATACATTTGAACAAGTTTATAACATTATAATTATAACTAAAGTTTGGGTTTGGATTGCACAGGTCACGCCATTTAGCAAACAAAATAAAAAAAATTATAAATGGTACGAAAAGACATAAATAGTTTTGAACAGAATTCGGGCACTTAACCGTTTCTAAAAACCAATTTTATGGCATTTATATATATGTATATAATAATTTCAAAATTTTACTTTGTAATGGTCTAACTAAAATGACTTTGGAAGTTAGCAAATATTGATTAAAAATTTTCAGTTTAAAACAGAAAAAGACTGAAAGAGCCAAAATTTAGCTTGAGTTGTGAATAAATAAAATTTTTAATTTCAAGAATTAGTTAAACGGCGCAGTGAAATAAGGCCGCGGGAAATAAGGCCGCGATAGGTTTTTTGTTGCGGTCTTATTTCATTTTGAAAAATGGAATAAGGCCGCGAAAAAATCCTCGCGGTCTTATTTCATTTTGAAAAATGAAATAAGACCGCATAAAATTCCTCGCGGCCTTATTTCGTTTTGAAAAATGAAATAAGACCGCGACAAAAAAAAAAATTAATCGGAGGGCTAATTTCATTTTGAAAAATGAAATAAGGCCGCGAGGATTTTTTCGCGGCCTTATTTCATTTTGAAAAACGAAATAAGACCGCGTAATCTTGTGAGGTGAGCACACAGGGCTGTGTGCTCACCTCACAAGATTACGCGGCCTTATTTCGTTTATAAAAATGAAATTAGCCCTCCGAATAATTGTTTTTTTTTGTGGCGGCCTTATTTCATTTTTCAAAACGAAATAAGGCCGCGAGGAATTTTTTGCGGTCTTATTTCATTTTTCAAAATGAAATAAGACCGCGAGGATTTTTTCGCGGCCTTATTTCATTTTGAAAAACGAAATAAGGCCGCGAAAAAATCTTCGCGGCCTTATTTCATTTTTCAAAATGAAATAAGACCGCAACAAAAAAACGTCGCGGCCTTATTTCCTGCGGCCTTATTTCCATCCCCCTAGTTAAACGAGTTTATTATTTGATTCAATATTGAAAGAAATTTCCAGAAAAAATTAATTAAGAATGATAATGATGAAGTATATAGTGAATCATCATTCACAATTGCTCCATGCAACGCAGGTTTTGGTCCATTTGATATTCAAGCAGGGAAGTAGCATCGATTTAGTTCTGATGCAATCATGGAAAGAATTTTTCATTTCTGATTCTTCTTACACATACATATAAACATAAATCAAATCAAGAGAAATGAAATTTATTAAATTACTATTCTGCTTTTACTAATTCTCTGACAAAAACTTTGATAAATATTCCACCTGTATTTATATTAATGCTATTTTGTTTTATGTTCATTCTACATGCATATACGTTGTTTTTATAATATATAAAATAACCTTAATATGCGAATAAAAAAAACATTAAATATATATAAAACATAAAACTGAATAAATTTTATATTACATGTTGTGTATATTTATATAGAATTTAGGTAAAGAAACAACTCCTTAAAAAATCTTTTTCCCTCTTATTAAATCGATAATTCAGGTGAAATATCATGAACAAAAATTACAGTGACAAACTTAACAAACTGTGTGTCCAAAATATCCTTATATTAACTTCTTCGAATTAAAGTGTTGATCCATTTTATTAACACCGTTAACGAAAATGTATTATTGTGATATTTTTAACGTTTGTGTTATTTTTTAATTTTGTATAAACTTTTTTTGGCCAATTACACCAGACATAGTTATATTTTTTAAAAAAATTTATTCTTTATAAAACATTAGTTTTTATAATTAATTTGACGTTTCGATGTTAGGTTCACATCCTCGTTAGAAATTTTTGGTGTTTATTCAGCAAAGAAAAAAGGCCTAAAAAATGACATAAGAAAATTTCTGAAGTGAAAACAGTTTTAAAGCAGATTTTTACGTATTTTTTGGTTTTAAAAATCGTTAACAAAATTCGAAAAAAAATTTTACTTAATCTAATTAATTAATTTAACACTAAAAATTAAAGTATCATCATCAATATCCATTTTCGTTCGTTTCAGCTCAATTAATGATATTTCATTTAGTTTGGTTAGGCAGTAATATAATAATTCCTCAGATCAAAAGGCAGAATGTAGGTAGCTTATTAGGAATCATAGATTAAATTTAGGTAATTCAAACACTTAAGTGAAATTCAAAATGAAAAATTAACACAAATTCCAGTTCGAGATGGTAATCGAACCCACGACCCAACACGCTGGATAAAGGTAATACCACTACACCATGACGGCCGAAAAAATTAATAAATT
The DNA here is from genome assembly GCA_964007475.1 of Hybos culiciformis. Taxonomy (NCBI): domain Eukaryota; kingdom Metazoa; phylum Arthropoda; class Insecta; order Diptera; family Hybotidae; genus Hybos; species Hybos culiciformis. Next base: position 87,938,168 of record OZ023274.1, read on the forward strand.
AATGAATTAATATTTAAATAAAAATAGTGAAAAAAGAGATTTTACATTTAAGGTTTAAGAAGTTGGTGAATAAATAAGTGAATTTTTGACTATACCAATAAAAAGAATTAAAAACTCCTTTTGAATGAAATTGCTAAGTTTTACAATAGTATTTGAATGCACAAAATTGCGCTCTTTAGTAATAATAAGTTACTTTAATATTAAAATATCTATTACAATGTCATCATGGATGTAGGAGAGATAAGTTTTATGTATTTGGAGTCGCCACTGACAAACATAAAGTATTCTTCATAAAGCATTCTTGGCAGAAAGGTGTCTGCATTTTAATTAATTTCTTTTCACCATATCTAACAAAATATATTAAATTCCATTATTCTGGAACCTAATACATATTATGTGTGTTATATTATTATACGTTTATATAAACATATACTTAAATTAACATTTAAATATATTTTTTATAAAAGTACACAAGACTTTTGAAATAAAAAAAAAAATTTTATGCAATTTTAATTTTTTTTTTCTTTATATTTAGATTAAGTACTAGCGTACAGATATTTGTACATACTTATTATACATAGTTATGAAATTGCATAAAAGTGTTGAATTACTTATTTCAAAACTTAAGACTTTATGCTACTAAATTAAGTACACATGTGTCTCCTATACAATAAATTTGTGTAAATGTGCATGAATGTTAGTGTTTTAACTAGTTTTAACATAACTTTAAAACAAAGTTTAATTTGTTTAATTTTTTTTGTTTAAATATTCCAATTTTTTTTTTACACTTTATTAGTGACATCTGCAAAAACAGTGAGTTGATCATCATTTGATTTATATAAACATTTATATTTATATATTCTTTTATCTTTATGTAATATCGCAAAAAAAGAAATTTCAAATAAATTATCAAACTTTTCTTCGAATATAAAAAAAAATATTTAGTTTCCATCACAATCTAATTGAAATATAAAAATACTTCAATTTCCTTTTCTTCCACAATTATGAAATATTAAATTTTTCACCCTAATGTAATACGATATTGTTCTTTTCCTGTTTTTTTTTTTTATATTTAAATTCTTATTACTTGCGATAGTCAGTACTAAGTTCTTGAATAAGTACATAAATGTAAGTATATAACATTTACATAATAAATTTTAGGATAAAAATCTAACAAATTTTAAATTCATACCTGATATTTTTATGTGATAAACTGAAGACTAAAATATTTTCTGTAAAAATAAATTAACCTAAAAAAAAAAATTGTTTTTTTATTAAAACCAACTATCAGCATTTATCTATAATTTTTTTTTTTGTAATATATCCCAGAAGGCATCTTATTCCTAAAATTTACTGATTTTCATGTTATTTAAAATATTCCAATTTTCTGTATTACAAATTTAATGAATTTTATATAAAATACGTAAAATACAGAAATTATAATTTTATACATTAAATATTAGGAAATTTTGGTCCTTTAATAAAACAAAACAGCCTTAGTTGTTTATTATGTTCTTAGAGAATTTCGCACTGAGATAGCTTTGATTGTGAATATGTTGTATAAGGAAAAGTTTCAAAGTAACCGCATATAGTTCGTTTTAATTGAAAAATCCAAAACAATAAATGGTCAATTATTAAAATTTTCGAATATAATTATGCAATCAAATCGATTTAAATATAAAAATGAAAGAAAAACTTTGTGTGATATTCTATCCATGTTCTTTATATAATATACTTACGTATAATAAATTATTTTTTATAAATTTTATTAATTAGATCTAAAAACATTCAAAATTTTCATGAAATTATATTTTGAATTTCATTTTTAACAACATTGATTGATTTAAATTTTAAGCCAATATTAAAACTAAGTAATTTGAATATTGTACGAAAAAAATTTCTGGAAAATATGAATTGCTGAAAAAGATAAAAATAATAAAAATTAAAAAAAAATTGATATATGGTATTAAACACTTTTTTTCATAAATTATTTAGTTATATTTAGAGCAGCTACAGTCATTTGTAGACATTTTTCATCTTTTCAGTGTTTTTTTACCTCTTTTGAATAATTTAAAAGTTCAAAGGTCACACAACTTTTAAGATAAAAGTATCTGAAATTTTTTTTTCTTGATATTTTAGATTTTTTACCAAAAAATATTATTTATTTACATGGAAAATGAAAATTTATTTATTAAAAAAAATATTTACGACCATATTATAAACAAGAGAAAACATTTAAATTTTAGTTAAAATTGGAATTTTTTTTTTATCTTAAAATATTAAAATAATTTCAAGATCAAAATGTCTCAATTCAAAAATATTTTTGTTAAAATTGGCCCCCAAACCACAATCCCTTTTTTTGTTACTAAGAATAAATTTGATAAGGAAAATATATTTAGAAAAAATAAATATTTTTTATATTTTCTAAATATTTTTAAAAGGAATATAAAGAGTTTTAATAAATAGATAGCTCAAGGGTGTGAAAAACATTTTAAAAATTACTTTTATATTGAAAATAGAAATTTCAATTTTATCGAGTTATAATTACCTATAATTATATACAAATCATTGCTTCAAGTATTAAATTAATGATTTTTTTTCTTAGTCAAATGAACTTCTAGGCATATACCATTATATAAGTATATATACTTTAATTTCACTAAAAGGGATTATGTCCAAATTAACATTAGTAATGCATGTAAAACATATAAAACAAATGTATAAAAATGTACAACGTAAGCTTAATAACAATAATAGTTTCAATCTTTATTTTTATCTAAAATTTTCTTCTTTATATTAAACAAAAAAGCAACCAATTTTTTTTTTAAGTTATCTTTGCTTCAAAGTTTAAAATAACGTAAAATGTCATAAATTACAAAATTTTATATGTATTATTTCTTTTTCTTTTTTTTAACCGAAACCCGAAAAAAATGATAAAATATTAAGGGTGTGTTTTAAGGTGGATCCACTGCTGTCAATTTTCATCAACAGTGTATAAAGTAAAATATAATTTTGTTTTACTTGATTTTTCCTTCATCATGAATTTTCTTCTTTAACATGTAATTTAATAAAACAAAGAAAATATTTTCAATTTTTTTTTTGTTTTTGTTAAAATTATGTAAATTAAAGCTCTTTAAGAACCACTGAATATATTTTTATTTTAAATACATTTTTGATAGCCGTTTTTTTTTTTGTTTCATTTTAATTTATGGAATTTCTTGATTGTTTAATTTTTTATTTGAAGAATGTAAATTTTATGGAGAAATTAATTGCTAGTAGAGTTTAAAAAAAACCAGTGGTTAATGTATATAATCAGAAGAAAGTTTAGGGCTGAGAAATAAATGTTTGTTTATTAAGCAAGTTTAAACTTATTTCGCTGAACTTTGATAAAAAAAAAAAAATTTTGATTCGGCTGGCATGGAAAACACTTAAACACCGTTTCTAATTTTTGTTTAATTAGGATGTTTGTGAAAGAGGAAAGCTGATAAAAAAACACATAATAATATTCATCAATTAGACTGGCAGGCCCTTTCAATATTCTAGCATATTACATCAAAATTGATATTATTTTAAATTGAAGTTTATGAAGCTAACTGCACAGTATCAAAACCTAATAACAAAATATTTTCATATATATAAAATTTTTTCTCATTGTTTGTTTGTACATAAAATTTCTGTTGACTTTTAAAGTTATTTATTTTCCAATTTTTTTTTATTTTACACTAATAGAATGTTCCATACCTTCAATTTAATTTCATATTAAAATCTCGTTTATTTATACATTTTTATATTTATATAACATTATAAGACTGACATTTCTTTATTTTTCTTTCTGTCACTTATTATACTTTTGATGAAAAATAAAAGGAAAACAAATTCCTTTTTTTCATCATAAAAATCAGGATTTTCAAATTTTTTTTTTTTTATTCTTCTTTTATTAGTTAACTTTTTTATTTTGTTTATGTAAATAAAATTAAAGAAATTTTCAAACTCATGGAATAAAAATGAATTTGTGGAATTGTAATGTAAGAAGTTACAGCAAAAAAAACGGAAAGGCAGGTAAGAAGCTGGTGAAATTCATGCAGAAATTTGACAAAAATTATATTTACCTGAAATTTAAAAGGAAAAACAATTTTTTTTTTATTTTTAAGAATAAAAAACATTTCAAATGTAAACAAACCATTTTAAAAAGTTCTAAAAATGGCATATCTTGTTGAGTTGAACAAAAAAAAATTACATTTTTTTTGTACACTTCAACTTCTTTAAAAGAATTTTGTTTGCCAACACCAAATAAGAGCTCATAAATTGGATGAATATCTGCAGATAAGTTTATTTAGTTAAATTTGAAAAAAAAAAAAAAAAAAACAAATGCAACAGAAATTTGATTAGGCGGTCTAATTTAATTTTTGAGTTTAAAAATCAAGAAAATATATGGAAATATTTAATTCTGTAAGATTTAACAATCAAATAAAGTTCTACAAGATTTTGTTGACTTAAAATTATGTTTTGATAATATATAGTCGACTAATGAATTATTTTTTTCTTTCATAAACGAATTTAAATTTTTTTTTTTGTACATTTTTGTAGTTCATTGGTGTATTTTATAATTTATATTAATTTTTTCTCAGTTTCTGAAGAAAATTTAAATGCTTTTAGTAATTTAGTCATGGAGATCAAGGTGGTCTATTATTTTAAATCAACTTAATTCGAGTTTTTTAGCTGTAATTCGAGTTTTTTAGCTGTAAATGTTTTTTCTGGACATAGAATTATCAGATATACATAGGATTCTGGTTTAATGAAAGTCGAATTCTACACAATAATCAGTAATGGACATGAGAAAGCAAACGGAATTCATTTTTATTCATTCATATTTGTTATGACTAAAATAGTTTTCTTACTCGTGAGTGAGTGAATTAATTTCATCAAAATACCAAATTTTACAAAAATAAAAGTTAAAGACAAATAATATAGAAAGTTGTGTACAGTAGTTTATTCCACTCATCTGTCAGATTTTTACATAAATTTACCTTATCTGCTTTTTGTTATGCAAATAAAAAGTAAACATGTCACATGTTTTATTTTTCAAGCATCTAAATTTTCAAAATTTAAGGGAGTAGTATCTTTAGTGTATAATTTTGTGTTAAAAATTCAAATGTCGGTAGTATGTTTGTATGTACAATTGTACATTCACATGTAAGAATATAAAAAAAAAAACTTTATGTTGAAAATATCTATCAAAAAGTCGTCAAAGCTTTGAGAAGTAGTGTTCTTGATTTTTTTTTTTTAAGAAAATTCCAACTCTTATGAACTCTTAGAACGTTAAAAGAACTTTTATTTTTTAAATACTTCTCAGTATTGTATTTTTATGTGTATATATTTTATTATAGCACTTTTTTACATAAAGCATATTTGGTTTCAATGACATTTTTGTATTTAGAAGATGAAGCTTTGAAAATTTTTTCTTTATTATTATTATTCATAAACTTGAATTTATAAGATGCTATTATTTTTTGAAGATTGAAATGAACCATAAAAAAAATTCTATAGATAATAGAAATTTTGGGTGAATAGACAGTAGTTTTATAATTTCGTTAGGCCATTTGATATGTTAGGAACAATTAATGTAGGGACTTACTGCATGGATATAAAAGTAAACACAATTTAAAATTAAACACGCATAAGAATTTATAATATTTGAATATTTAACTATTTTATTAGTTTAATAATTTGTTAAAAATTTTGTTAAAATAGAATCAAGTATAATGAATTTATCGTTTTTTATTTTATTTTACGAGATACATAAAATAGATCGGTGAGACGAATTATCGCATAATGTTATAACATACAAAAAAAATACGAATTATCACGCATAAAAATCGATTTGTATGAGATTATGCAGTAATTCATTTAAAAACGAATTATCACATAAAACCAAAATGAATTTGAAAATAAATGAATTATCTCATAAATTTTATGTGATAATTCGTTTTTAAATGAATTAGTGCATAAAATTTACGTTAAAATTTTTTTATGCGATAATTCGTTTTAGAATTTATGTGCTATTTCGTTTTCAAATGAAAATGTTGCATCAAAATGTTGCAGCAAAATGTTGCAGAGAAATGTTGCAGCAAAATGTTGCAGGAAAATGTTGCAGCATTTTTTCCTGCAACATTTTGCTGCCACATTTCTCTGCAACATTTTGCTGCAACATGTCTGCAACATTTTCCTGAAACATTTTCCTGCAACATTTTGCTGCTACATTTCTCTGCAACATTTTGCTGCAACATGTTTCTGCAACATTTGTCTGCAACATTTGTCTGCAACATTTTCCTGCAACATATTTTCTCCTATTCTAAGCCACCCAAATTCTAGTCGCAGCCACTCGATTTTAAGTAATAATTACGTTAAATTTTATTTAATTAGGAACTATAAGTTCATAAAAGCTAGATTAGAAAACTTAAAAAAAAACAAAAAAATAATGTTTATGCAATATATAAGAAAAATATAAAAAAAATATTTTAAATATAAAAAGGTAGCGAAACTGAATTTAGATAATATTTTATTGTTTTGAATACTATTTTTTTTTATTAGTAAAAACATAAAAAAAAATTCGAATTATCACATAAAAATTGGTTTGTATGAGACTATGCACTAATTCATTTAAAACGAATTATCGGATAAGCTTACGAAAAGCGCATACCTCCGATAAATATTGCCCTATTTTATTTGGAAAAGGCAAAATTTTTTTTCTTTTTTTGGAGCGCTTCGCGCGAAGCGAATGGGACGCGTTAGCGGTCCTCTATCATCCACAATTTCTTTTTCATACATTTTGTGCGGACAACTTTCTCTTTTACCCGATTTGGCCTATTTTATGTGGAAAAAGTGTTTCGGGGAACGCCCCTAGGGCTTTTTTTTGCCGCGCTTCGCGCGAAGCGAATGGTACGCGGTAATTATTGGAAGTACATGAATTAACTCATAAAAAAATTATGTGATAATTCATTTTAAAAATTATGTGATATGTCATTATGCGATAATTGACGGAGCCATTATTTGTGCACTAATTCGTTTGAATACGAATTAGCGCATAAATCTGCATTTTTAAAATTTATGCACTAATTCGTATAAAAACGCATTATCACATAAAATGTGTTTTTTGGTTTTTATGTGATAATTCATTTGAAAACGAAATAGCACATAAATTCTGAAACGAATGATCGCATAAAAAAATTTTAACGTAAATTTTATGCACTAATTCATTTAAAAACGAATTATCACATAAAATTTATGAGATAATTAATTTATTTTCAAATTCATTTTGGTTTTATGTGATAATTCGTTTTTAAATGAATTACTGGGTCCGCGCAATAACTCATCGGTCGATTTTGGATAAGTTATATCCGTTTTCAGAGGCGCGTTATGACATTATGGTGCCCTAGGCATTTAAAATTTTTCTACATTAAAATTTACATGAACTAATAAACAATTTTAATATAATAAGGAATGCTTTCTTTAATTCATATACATATATTTCTTTATTGATTTATGTAACCAAATTATAAATAATGAATAGAAAAAGAATTGAAAAAAATTAAAATAAAAGAATTAAATAATTAAAAATGAATAAAAAAATTCAATTATACACTTAGAGCTGGAGTGGCCCACCAAGCTAGCGGAGTTTCCCGATGGGCAGTGCCAAAATCCGTTGTCTGAAATTTGAATGTTTCTTTTAACCCAGCCTGTCAACTTTTTTTTAAGCGTAGAAAATTTTTCTATATATAAAAATTTTGATTTCCCGGTCCTAAATTATTCCCAGTCACAACGATACTTTTCTCACTTTATGCTCCACAAATTCATCAATAAATCAACAAAATTAATTTTTCTTGTGCTCCCTTTCAATACATACTAAAATGTGAATATACAATATAATCTTATGTGACTTGTCACAATCTAAGATTTTTCTGTTTTAAAAGAGTTAAAGGTAGCAGACAACTGAAAATTAGTTTAAAGTATTACATGTAAAAAAATTATTTAGTATTTTGGTGCCCCCCAAATCATGGTGCCCTAGGCAATTGCCTACTTTGCCTACGGTGTAGCGCGCCGCTGTCCGTTTTAACTTATCCGAAAATTGGCCGATGATTTATATCCTTTGCAATGCACATAACTCATCCATCGCTGATAAGTTATGTGCTTTCAGAAAAATAAAACTGATCTGGCAACTTTTTCGGATGACTTAAACCCTTTTTAAAACACATAACTCATCCGCAAAATTATGAACGAACATTGTCGCCACAGGCTGCGGACCGCCCGCCCAGTGGGATTTGCGGCGCCTGGTGGCGGTCAGTGGGATTTGCAGTAGAGGGAGGTCCCAGAACCGCCCGCCCGCAGCCCCCACCCTCCGACCCCCTTCCCTAGTTCTGGGATACCCCCTTTATCCTTTTTAAAAAAATAGGGCCATTCATTGGCCAAAGAGGAAGTACCGTAGTGTTTGTTACAAATAAGCATTGAGGTGGAAACCCACTGCCGCAAATCCCACTGACCAACCACCAGTTCGACCAGCGACCGAAAAAAAAAAACGGAGCTGCGGCGACAATGTTCGCTCATAATTTTGCGGATGAGTTATGTGTTTTAAAAAGGATTTAAGTCATCCGAAACAGTTGCCAGATCAGTTTTATTTTTCTGAAAGCACATAACTTATCAGCGATGGATGAGTTATGTGCATTGCAAAGGATATAAATCATCGGCCAATTTTCGGATGAGTTAAAACGGATATAACTTATCCAAAATCGACCGATGAGTTAAGTACCGATGAGTTATTGCACTTCGCCTGAATTACTGCATAATCTCATACAAATCGATTTTTAGGTGATAATTCGTATTTTTTTATATGTTATGACATTATGCGATAATTCGTCTCACCATTCTTATAGATGTTGTAAAATTATAGGGTTTTTATGCATCATCTTATATTGAAATTAATATAACTGTAGTAAATCCATTTTTTTTTATTGAACTCGCCTGAGCATCCTGTGAGAAGAGTGAAAGATATTTCTGTCAAATTAAGTATACTAACTTGCAATGTGGAATTAAATAAAAAAAGTTATTATTGCTTTTCCATGAATCCATAAATGATAATATTTTTTTCTTTATTTATTTGAATTATATCTGGTATGCTGTATAAATATTATTGTTTTTTTTTTTTTAACATAAAAAGAATTCTTTTTTATCCTGTCTGCACTATGTTATTTTGCTGTTGTTTTTCACTTCATACATATACACATAGGATGTAGCGGCAGAAATAATTTTCTGTATCGATTCAAAAAATTTCATTTTCATTTTCAAACAAAAACACATGAGAACAAAAAATAAAAGTATATTATCTGAAAAATACACATGATGTATGAACATAAAAAAAAATATCTTCTCCATATAAGGGCTTAGAATAAATATGATGTATATTTTTCGATGGGTATATACATATAATATAATATTATGCATATAATTTTTCTTTTATTCAAGTATTATTATTTATTTATTTATAATACAGAAAATAACACAAAAAAGAAAGGAAAAATATCATAATGCTCAGCAAAATGGACAATGTCAATTGCTGCCTTGCAGAGAAATTAGTTTTCTTTTTTTTTTAGTTCAAGGTGTTTTATATGACATTTAGAAAAATAAATTTAATTAATGGTAGGTACATCGTAAATTGAAAAGCTTTGCTCCAGTGGATTAAAAAAAAGGACATCTCATTGTCAATAATGGAATTCATTTTTCAAAAATCAAAATAATCATTTGATCATACACATTGTGTTAACTAAGAAATTAATAATTTGATAATTACAGTGTTCCTAGATAAGAAGATACTCATTTTATTAAAAAAAAAAATCTGCACAACTTTAAAAAATTTTTGATTTGGACATACTTACATAATGATAGTATTCTTTTTTCGCAAATATTAGGCATGTATTTAAGTACATAACGTTTATAATTGTAAAATTTTATTTTTTATTTTTATTGACTTCTTGATGAGATAACTTAGCCCACCGAGTACAATAGTACTATAGTAGGTCTATGTGCGAATTATTTGCCTTTTAGTAAATTGTACATTATTTCTTGGAAATTCTGACGCTTTGGTTTTTTCAGCACATACATTTATTTTCATAATGTATGTATATTATGTACATTTATTTATTTCTGTTTTGTTCTGCATATACTAACATGGGTTGAAAATGACATGTGTGCAGTGATAAGTGCGATTATTTTAATAACTTTTAAGTCAACCTGTATTTAAATTTAAAAGAATTTAACTAATAATGCCATTATGTAACGACCTAAAAGAATTTTAAAAATATTTTTAATACCATGTTGCATACCAAAGAGCACCAATAAGTTTTCTAAAAGCTTTTGAAATATATAGCTATATAGCTATATAGCTATATAGCTATATACAACAACATAAATTCATAAATAGCATACTTGAAAAATTTCTTGTATTTTTTTTTTTTTTAATTCTTTTTATAAATGCTAAATACATTGTTTACAATTTTCTTTTATTCATCCCAAGCTTTATTCCCTTGAAATGGATATACAGTATAGGTTATATAAATATAAGATTACAAACTTTTTGAAATTTGTTATAATAAAACCAAAGGCAAAAATAAATTTCTTTTAAATTAGTGCACTTTTATGTTTTAAAGTAAGATTTACTTCAATCCGATAAGAATGTACATCATTAGATTTTGTTTCGCGGTAAGGACATTAAGATGTTTTTATTCTCTGTGTCGAAACAAAGATTTATACTATATAATAGAGAATTGTTTCACAAAAAAAAAAATTAAAGTTTACGATGGTTAAAAATTATTTTTTGGCCACAATAATTTCTTATCTTAGTTTAAAATTAATATATGTATACTTATTAACAAAATATTATCCAAATTTATAATCAAAGTTTCACGAAATTTTTAGGAAAAATTAAAAATGCCCTTAAAAAAAGTTAAAGAAGAAAATACTATATACATATACTATTATAAAAACTCATGGCAAAAAATGTATGTACATATGTATCATGAAATATAATTTTCTGTTTATTTTTTAGTTACTTATTGTGAATTTTATGCAACAAGCCATTGTGTATTAGAAAAAAATCTGCAAAATATATAAAAAAAAATGTTGCAATGCGCCGGCCGGTAAAATTGCGCATTTGAGAACCCTAAAATGTTTAAAATTTGAAATAAAATTTGTTTGAAAAAAATATCTATTCGAAGAATATGTAGTCGAAGTGGAAATGCATTATTTTTGTACATATAAGTATAAGTGAGAATACAAAATAAGAATACAAAATAAGCAAATAAGAAGAAAATTAGTTTTTAATAAACATCTTTTTCTTTTTAAGGATTATTAAATTTGTGTTATAGTTAATAATGTCTAAAATTCGGAACGAAATAAGTTAAGTTTATAAAATTATAATTTAAATTCAAGTTCTTATTTTATTGTAACAAGCATTGAATAACAATATAATATAATGTGTAACAAATTCTTTGAATAAAAACTCAATATAACTGATGGAAAAATTTAAAATTTCTTTTTCCATTTCAATATTGTACTGTACGTAGCGCTAAAACTTTTTGTATGACATTTACATTGTTCTGCTTTTAGTGGTGTAAAAAGTTAATAAAACTTTAATTTATATATACACACATATATTTAAATTTATTGATTAATGCATATTTATAGGTATCCTTAGAGCTATCAATATCTAATTAATATTATAATATTTACTTTCAATCAAAATTATTATATTTTAGGTAAAATACATGCACCTGATATACAGTACGTAGTTATTTATAATATATTTTTAACTGTTCTATACTTAAAACTAAAAAAAGTATAATTTACCCTTAAAGCGTGAGAAACTTTCCAAATGTATTCATATCATTACCTATAGTACTATTATTATTATTTAGAAATATATATACCTACCTACATCAGTTCCGGCTTCAAGTGAGAAACAAAATATTTGTTTAGTCTTCTCAACCATGTTATATTTTTAAAATTTTTTAACTATTAATCTTCATTCTGTAATTATATTTTAAAATTAGTTGAAAAAAAAAAAAATAATAAATTAGGTATTGTTTTTATAAAATTTATAATTTTTATGTATTGTACAGCAACATTTACAAATTATATTTATTAGTACAATAATTCTAAAATTCAGCCAATTTTTTATTTTCAATATTTTCAATATTTCATTGGAAAATATTAAAAAAAAAGTTCATTTCAGACAGAATAAGGTTGTTTTATTTAATTCAATAATAAACCATACTTATATCTATACTTTATGGTTCAATAAAATTTTTAAATTCAACAATATTTGATACTAATACATGCACCAAATTAGATCCTAACAAATCATTGAGTTGGAAGTTTGAATGCTTAGATGGCTCGTTTTACGTAGTGAGACAGTCCTGTCTCTTGTATTTATTTTCAGTTTTAGAATAAACTGTTGTTGGATATTATTTGTTACGATAATTCTGTACTTATATTTTCATAAAAAATTTATTTGAACTTCACTTATTATTATGTATATATGTAGTACATATATGTATATCCAAATAAGGTTGCACTAAATTTTGGGGAAACAATATGAATAAAAGTTAATTACCTATACATATACTTCTTTTTAATAATACAATTCTCAAATATTGTAGAAGTTAATTTATAAACCAAACTCTTTATTATTTTAATGTAATTTTTAACGATTTACCAAATACCTCTTACATACGAGAAGTTTTCATTATTGCATATATACGGTATTATACTACAAAAACTATAATGATAGCGATAATAAAATTAAAATTGTTTTTATTGAACTGTTAATACAATGAACAAATCTATATAAATATAAATCTGCCTTACCATTATCGTTTCAGCTGTAATCTTGTTGTAAGGGTCTTAATTGATGATTGACTTACTTAACACTTATTTTTGCAACCTGTTTTGTGTAATAATGAAAAAAAAAATTAATAACAATATTAATTTAGATAATTTCATAAGTTTGACAAGTTTATAATTTAATTTTCATTGCAATTATTAATTGTTTAATAGCTGAGTCTTGCATTGAATTGCATTGCAGGATCATAATGTTAGATTTATATTCGTTTTTTATTCCGAATCCGATTATTATCATTATATTAAAATAATAATTAATACCACGGTCTATGTTATTTATTTCCAAATTTGATAAGAAAAAAATTTTCTTCAAATAAATTAAATTTTAAGTTGTCTGTACTTTTTATAAATTCGTATTAAAGAAATTAAATAAGCTTATTATTTAAAATATGAAATATACAATGAACATATACAATGGCATGATGAGTTTTCAAAATCATAATTATTAATTATTATTTATATTCGGTTCATACATATAAATATATTCTTGCTCATTTAGCTGATTTCGACTTTTGAGCATAATCTGAAGGTTATATTTCCTTTGAAAATTGAAAAATAGAATTCTTTATCCAGTCATTATTTGTTTTTATAGAAAATTAAATTGACTAAATTTTTCCCATGTAAATCAATCAAAATATTTTCTAATAAAATTCTCAAATAAGCTATTAAGTATTAAATATATAATAGAAAATCCTATCTTTTTTGTCATATGGTGCTTCTATATGAAAAAGAATGGAAATCATTATAATAGACTAATAATAACAATTTATGAGTGAAAATTTATTTCAATTTATTGATGGAAATCTAATGAAAAGTTAATATACAAAATATTGTAACCAAATAACCTATAGTGAATATTTTAAGTATACATTTAATTTATAATATAGTTTAAGAAAGAATATGAATTATTTTTGGTTAACTAAATTTGTTTCGATTTTTGAATTAAGTGATCAGTATATGGATCAGTATCTTTGCTTACTTACGTCAACTTTTATTTATAAATTTTTTAGTTCATATACCTTACATAATGGATAATGACAGAAGATTTGTAACTTTAAATTCTAAAAAATATTAAATGTTTATATATATTTTTTTTTTTTTTTAATTGTACATTATATGTTTAATGAAAATTCAGAATCAAACAATTGCAACATAAGAATTACACATATTAAAACAGAATTCCATCAAAATTATTATCTGTTATATTTATTCATATATAAGACAAATTATGATTAGATAGAATATAAATAATTATCCAATATATGATTGGGAATCTTTTTGTTAAATGTTTTTGTAAATGTAACTATGTATATAAAATATGTTTGTATTCTTATTTATGTTACTAAACATATAAAATATGAACGAGTTTTTTGTCTCATCAGATAAAACAATGTACACATGTCACATACATGTATTTAGATAATTGTATATGTTATAATATATATACTGAAAAAAGTTGGATGCTCAAATCATACTAATTAATTGGTGAATTTAGTATAGCTCTTTTTTATAGCAATATTATTTGCTCATATGGATGAGCAATATGCAATGTAAAATTTTTCAGAAACTTAACTTGAAAAACTTACTTTAGTAAATTTTTTTTATAACGCTCCTCTAATTAATTTGTAGGTTTTTTTTTTTAAATAAAATTTGATATTTTTAAATATTTTTTTTTTTTTTAAAGTTATGAGAAACAAGACAATTGGAAAAATTTAAATAATAAAGAATATAAATAAAGCACAAGGGCTAATCAAATTTAAAATAAAAAATAAAAATAAGTAAATTAAATTTTGCTTAATCAAAATTAGGAGCAATCTCTTTTTCGTTAAAATAAATCAGTATTGGAACTTTTTGTTTGAAAATTTAAATAATTGAGCTTTTTTAGCCCCGCGACCATACTCTATTAATAATTGGCTTAAAACTAGTACTTAATAACGGTCATGGGGATGGGTTTTAGTTATAATGTCTCTAAATATTTGGTTCTCCATCAAATTTTTTTTCAGTGTACCCAAGAGAACAATAGTACATTTGGGTTATGTATACGTGTATTTATGTATACGTGTATTTAATATCTACGGTAGAGTTGATTTATATATTTGGTTTTAGTTAAATGTATATATGAAGTATAAGTATGTTGTATTTATAATAATGATAATAATAATAATAAACAAAAGAAAAACTTTTACACATAAAAGTAGCAATTATTAAGAAATAAATTTTCATCTTTAGCTTCTCTAAATTAATAAAATTTACTCCTTTTGTGTTTTCATAGCTTGCTATCCCAATAATAAATTCATTTATTTTTAATATATTTATAGACATTTAATGTTGAAAAACATAATTTATTAATAAATTTTCGTAGATAATATACATATATATATAAAATAAAATCTACATATGTATGTACACTAAAAGTAATTATATAATAAAGTAGGTCATAAAAGTTTTGAATTTTGACAATATTAATATGTAATTATATAATGAACATGTGTAATGAAGAGTCAATGCATGTATGCAGATTAGAATAAGCTTTTTAATTTTATTTATTGCTTTTTCAATTTAATTTATCGACGGGATGGGCTAATCATTAAAAGAGTATGCTTTATGCTTATTCCTTTTCAAAAAGAACCTCATAATAACCAATAAAATTATAAAACAGTACACAAAGTGATGCCCGTTTTAAACATTTCTGTTTAAAATGTTTTCCGGATTCTTTACTTTTTTATTTTATTTTTTTTTGTTCGCTCTCAATTTACGTACCAATTTTATTTCAAATTCACTTTCAGTTTTTCCTTCGGCACTATCTGGGCCTCTTCAGAGCTTATATCTCCCTGGCCAGTTAAGAGCTTCTATCTCCGAGGTAAAATAAGAAAAATGATGTGTTAAATTTTGTCTATTTCAGACAGACAGACATAGGAAAACAAATATGTTCAAAAATATGTACCTACATATGTACAATGCTTATGAATATACTAAATTACATAACTAAGCACTTAGAAATTAGAAAAAATATGTTTTCTATTCTAAGCTTAAATGTAATGTAAAACATTGGTGAAAAACATTAAATTTAAAAAGAATTAGTTTTTCTTTTAAGGGATCATTTATTTTTTATGCATTGCAGTTTGTAATTTATTTTAGACTGGGAAGCACGGTCTTCATTTTCAGCCATTTTTTTCCCAAATTATGTAAGAACTAATCTCATGTTTATCCTCATCGATATAGCAACAAAAACTATTGTAGAATAGAATTGAAATACTTCAAAACTCAAAATATTTAGTTCTAATAATGAAACTTTAACTTTTAAAACAACATGTTCAATTTTAGTAATCAATAGATTTTCAAACTTTTAATATGAAAGATTGTGTTTTTGGTCAACACATAATTTTGTTCTCAATTGAGAATGTACAACATAATTTTAAGATAGCTCTAAAATAGAATTTATTTTTGAATGTTGTTAGACTATAATTAAATTAAAATAAAAACACGAAAACAGATTTTTGAAACCTTCCTACTAGTTTGCTGAAAGAATATCTAAGAAAACTCGGTATGAGTCTTATAAACGAAATTTAAATGAAATCAAAATAAGGCAATACTAATAATTTCAAAAGGAAAGCATTAGAATGTCAAAATTTTATTATGATGAGTCCAAAAGATTATTATGAGAAGGTACAGTTATGTAATAGTATTATCCGGTTCGAGCATTGTGAGTATAAAATTTAAATGTTTGATAATATCTAAAGTTGCCCTAAATTTCTGAGTTAAACTAGACCGAAAAGAGCTTTCTTATAACGAAAATATGAATAAGAAGTGGAAGATATTTGACGAAGATGACTTTTAAAAACCAAAATACAACTATATTATGACAAAAAACCCAATATTCTGATAAGGTAACTAACTACCTAAATATTAGCACTTATGCACAAACAAAAAAAATTACTACAACTTAAGTTTGAGTTTTTTCCTTTTAGAATAAAATTCTAATATTGGATACAAATTTAAAATAGAGGCAAAAGCAATTTGAAAATGAATAAATACATTTAATTGTGAAAACGATTTTCTGTATTGACTTCCCGATATAGCCAAGTGGAGTACAAGTGGCAAGTGGAATCAGTAGTTAGAAGTAAATTAAAAATAGCTATGTGTATCACGATAGTATCTATGGCTGTCGACACTCCAAATAAGTTAAGGTTTCCTACTTTATAAACATCTTTAAATTATGCAAACAATTTCAGACATTTCATGCAGAATCTCTGAAGACGAAAGAGAATTCGTTGAGTACGGACGTGATGGGCCAGGAAACTATAATTTAACAACTTAGTATAATAAAAACGTAATTCAATTTATATATGATTTATTATTTTTTTAATTCGCTTTTCTTTTTAAAAAATTTGTAGTGATTTAGGTACTGTGAAATATCTTACACAGCGAAATCGACAAGTTTCTAATAACTCGTTAACTAATAATATTGTATCCAGGGATCTCAAGTGTAAATTTCGACACCTAGAAACTTTTTTGTGAATTTAAAGACTATATGGAGAATTTTACGTCAAATGCGGCTATATTTTTAGTCAAATTCGTCTTCGAAAGTTACACCTGGGATTGTCAACTATATATAGTAGCTCCAGTTATAATAAAAAAATATTCACGCCATCATTAAAATAAAGCAAAAATGCAGTCAAATAAAACGAAGTTCGATAAATAGATAAGAAAATTATAAATATTGCAGAATAAATTGTACATATCAGAATTTTTTTTTTTGGTATCAGGTTAATTTCAAATTTTCCCAGCTTTTTTTTTTTAATAGTAGATTACAACACATGTTAAAAAAATTTGTTATTACAACAAAAAACAAGTTGTGTATACACAAAAACACGTGGACATGAGTCAATACTTATATCAGGAGGCCGTTGGGTCGAGTGATATACTATTCACAAGTGTCCATGTGTTTTTGTGTATATACACAACGAGCTGTATAACAAATTTTATTAACATGTTTTGTATACTGTTTTAATGTGCATGTGAGAGGTAGTTGCAATCAATACATTTGCAATGCAAAAAATAAACAAAAGTTCAAAATGAAATAAGTAAATAAAATTAAAGTGTGTAAATAAAATTTTCTTAAATAAATAATTGACGCATTTAATATACCATTTACCGAGCTGAATTTACGATCGTAAATATAACTTACCGATCTCACATGCACAATAAAATTTAAAGTTCATCTATAAAACATTTTGGTTCTATTGAGATCAACCGATATAATTATATTTTGTACATTTCCAATTATAAATTACAAAATTAAATAATTTGTTTTGATTTTATTCTAAAGGTAGTACGTTACGTACATTTCATTCGTTTGTCTTCTTTATTCATTTAATACTTTTATTAAAAATTATTATGAATTTTGATTTTCCATTAGTGAAACTTTATTAAACAATATTTACCGAACTTACTATATAGTTTTTATAATTTTCCCATCATGTTTAAGTAATATCATCTCACCATTTTCGTTCTAAGTATTTCATAAAAAATTAGGTTATCTTAGACAATTTTTTTGTTTTAACTTTAATTTTGGGGTATTTTAATGATCTTGGCAGCTACATTAGCTTAAAAAAGGTTTCACAAAGTTTATCCTTCGAAACAAAACCATAATGAAAAAATAGGTAACAATTTAATTATTTAATTCGGAATTTGTGTAATGAATTGTGTACAATGAATAAGTTTTCAGATTACATAAACTTTTCGTAGCATTTATTAAAGATTTACCTTTTTCTTTGTTTTGTTTATCAAGAGATTTATCTTCATCATTAACACCTTGTAAAAAAAAATAAATTATTGCGAAACATAAAGTGAGGAAAGTTTAATTCCCATTCTGAAAGAAATGTAAAACACAAATAAAGCAAAATATTCTTTCAACAAATAAAACCATATATAGTATTTAAATGAACGTTATGTCTCTAAGCCTTTATTTCAATGTGAAGCCCGATCAAAACAATAAATGAAAGCTAGAAAAGAATAGTTTTAAAAATATAGTAAAAAATATAAAAATTAAACTTCTTATAAATTCTTAAAATAAGAATTTAAATTCTTTTTTCAAAAAATGTTTAAAAAAACTATTGAGGAAAGATTATAGAAATTTGGAAGATATTATTACTTTACCTACATACACAAAAAAAAAAACATGAAATTTTTAACAATTATTACAGAAATTGCATTTTCAGGAGGAAAAAATAAGGAAGCGTTAGAAAGTCTATATCTGCAAGTAATTTCTGTGTTTTTAGATTTTTAATAAAAGTTTTCTGCATAACAATATAAAAATATTATAAACTGAAAAATAAAAATGATATGAATTTAATTGGATATTTTGACTCATAACATAAGCGATTGCCATTGAAAAAAAAAACATTCGTACAAAATGGGGCATTTGGAAAATATGTATCTGCGTCTCAAAATCGTTAATTTTAAAATTAAATTTTTTTTTTTTTTTTGTATATTTTAGTTATTTTATTTAAATTTGTAAATATAATCGTGAAATGCTGATGCTTGCTGACTGGTTAATATCAGTCCTTATTGTGAAAAAATTTGATACCTTTAGTTTGCAAGAACACTAAATGCTGGAATGATCAATGTAATATGATTTATAAATTTTATAATATAAGGTAGTAACTTTTAAACGTATTAAGATATTTTAAGGTTTAATTCGTTGGATTATTGAAAAAGCAAAAATGTTTGAATTTTCTTAAAAAAAAAAATTATTACAGCAATACGATTCAATTTCGGATCTTATAAACATGTAGCAATCATATATACATAATGTATAATTCTAACTCAGATGCTTTCGCCATTATATCGCAAAATTTGTGAATGTGGAATATTCTCCCATCATAACTGTCGTACTTTTTTTGTACTTTCAAGTGTTTGTAATTCGTGTTTTTGATTAAAAAAATAACAATTTGTCAAAACTAAAAACTAAACAGATACAATAGTGAGTACGGATTTCCTATAAAGGTAACGTATAACCTATAAAGGTGAAATGCAGATAGAGTATTAAAGAGAAAATTAAAAAAGCGGTACATTGCAATTTATTTAATATACCTCCATGACTACATTCCCATTCTACAATCAAAAAATATATGATTCGTATATTTTGAATAACATTTTATTGTTGTATATTCCAAAAAGATCGAAAATTACTTTACCTAAGAGTAAGTTACATCTTGTACATAAATCAGTACATACTACGTACCTAGTAAATAATACTATTATATGTCAAGCAATTATATTTCAATTATTTGATGAAAATAATGAACAACAGCAAACTCCAAAAATCCTATATGATTACAATATTCTTAAAAATAAAACTTTTGGAGAATTTTAGAACTATTATTATTCTTGTATAACGATATTATCAATATCAAGTAGACCATATTAATAGCAATTACAACTAACGAACTTATAAAATCGTTATCACAATTTTTTTTTTTGAAAAACTAAAAAAAATAACGTAACTATACTTAGTGCTACAGCGTATAAACAAAGCGTCCAAACAAAATTGAAACAGACAGCATTAAGGAAGCGTTAGAGAAACGTTTCAATACGTTATTGTTGTAATATTATACATGCAATACTGTGATCCTTCACCATATCATTAGTATTACATTATTTTACTGCTAACTCTTACATCCTTCATCTTTTTAAGTTGTCTAATATATAATGAGGACGATTCGATTTGTCCGATTATTTAAAAAATAAAATTGGCTGATTATCTAATTTGATTTTTAACATAATTTTTAACTGGTCTGTATAATGAATATTCATTTTATTAATAATTTAACTATAATTAAATTAAAATAAAACTATAAAAAAGAATTTTTAATAATATTATCTTGCAAAGTGTGCCTTTAGCAAAGGGAGTTCTTATTTATACAATTCAATTTTTAGAATAATATATTTAAAAGCAAAAAATCGAGTATTATAGTGAAATGAACTAGAGTGTATCCTTTCACTAGGATTCATTAGTTATTAAGAAGAAGTAGCTAATAATTTTTAGTGGAAGTTGTTATTGAATTTTAATTTTTTTTTTTTTATAATGGATAGGTAATAATAATTGTAACAAGTGTTTAAAAAAAATATAATATATAACGAAAGACATTTATTTCACTTAATTTAGTTTTTCCCAAGAATCTTTGTTTGGACCCCAGTTTGCAGCACAATATGGTGGCAATGGATCTGTCGTGGACAAGGTAAGTAATTTTCTGTTATTTGAACTTTGAAAAAATAAACGGGCAAAAAACTATCGTTCCACTAATCTGGAATGACCGAAATGTTTTAAAAATTATTGTTAGTTAACTCTAAAACAGACTCACAAAAGTGAATATTTTTTGTTCGAAATAAAAAATGTAGATTGGCTCCATTTTCACAGTAATTGTGTGTGTACTCAAAGTACATTCTTTTGCTTATGGGTTTTATTTAAAAAAATAAATACGACTTTACGTTAAGAGAAACAAAAAAAAAATTAAAAGCAAAAAAAACAAACAAATTTTTAAATATTCGTATGGGGTTGTTTTTTTATGTTTTGATGAAAAAAAAATCAGGTTTAGTTTATTCGTGATTGTTGAGACTTTCAATGTGGTTAAAACATTTAATATACCTTACTTACAACTGATAAACTTTCAGAGAACTTGCGTTAAATTTTAGCATGTCTTAACTCTTATATAACGATATGTTATATGATGAGTTACAAAACTCACTTGTATGTAGTTTAATAAAGGAGCGCTAAAAAGTTGTTATCCTTGTCTTTTAAGACAAAATATACAAAGGTTTATTACTTATGTTCCAGTTCTATTGTAGTATGTTTTGTTTTTGGAAATTTTGGAGTTTCACAAATAAGTTATGTCGGAAAAGTTTTTATTTTTAATTCGTATTAATAATATGCCTACACATTTTAAGAAGGTCAAATTGGTTCTAAATGTATCTACTCACACGAAATGTATTATTTTCATCACATAAAAAAAATGTCTTTAATTGAGACATCATTATCATTATAATATTAAACGTAAAAAATTATGTAAAACATTTTGTGCATAAACATAAAGTAAATAGATGGAACTGGGGATTTTTTTCTTAAACTTGGCATATCGGGAAAACGTTTTGAAATCGCGACGCCTGGCAGTCCTAGTTGTGTGTAATGAATTTTGACCAAAAGTACCAAGTATGATTACTTTTTCAATTAAAACCCCGCGCGAAAAGGCTGTTATTATAACAATGATTTAGGTCTGCAGTTGGACTGTAAATCAACTTTTATAGCCTTTTCATGGTTATTTATCAGCATTAGTATTTTAAGTTCCATATAATAGTATATTTTATAAAAGTTTTTGATTAAGCCGGACATACGTCAAATAAATAAGTAATCAAATTAAATAACATGGGAATATTTTCGACAAAAATTGCATATTTGTATATAAAAATGAAAATCCGTTTGTGTATATACACTTCTGATCGAATTAATCGATTTGGATGAAACCGGTGGCAATAAAATGGTTTATTTTCCGTAGATGGTTTTATGCTGTTTTTTGCCCATTTTTCAAACATGTTTAAGCTAAATTTGTAAATTTTTTAAAATTATTATTAATAATGACTAGGGTTAGAGCGCAACAACACTCGCACCCGGATCGACCAGTATTCAATAAAAGCTGATAAAATCTGATCTGTTTAAAAATGATAAAAATACTACCAACTTCTTGTTCTTATCTTATTTCCGAAAAGAAAGCTACGAATATTTAAATCTAATCACATTAAATTTTGTCTTTTTATATTTATGAACTCAATAAAAGTAACGTGTAAAAATAATTTTGACTCCTAGAGTTTTTTTTTTCAAGTTAATTTTTCTTTATACATAGGTGACACCGGATATGAAGCATCTCATCCATCCATATTGGAATCAACATCCTCCAATGGACTCAATGTGGGCAAAATTTTTGGGGTTGTTTTTATTTTTTTTATGTATTATGTCATTTATTGGAAACGGAACAGTAGTTTATATATTCACAACGACCAAGGGCCTTCGAACGCCAGCAAATCTTATTATTTTAAATTTAGCTTTCTCAGATTTTTGTATGATGCTCACAAACGGACCAATGATGACAATCAATTTATTCTACGAAACATGGGTTCTCGGTCCCCTTATGTGTGATATCTACACATTCACAGGTTAGTTGCCTTAAATCAAAAATATTATAATGTTAAGGTATTTCAAAAACTTTTCTAGAATTCGAAATAATCCTCAAAATCTTATTATTTACCACATGCAAGGCGGAACTGAAGGAAAGTTATGTTTGTGTAAAAAAGGCAAAATAAAAAAAAAAAAAGCTAATTTTGACAATAATATTTCTCTCCTTTCCGAATGTTTGTGCGATTCTTACAGTTTCAATGAAATAAAACATTAAAAATAACATACAAAAACTTTTTAAAAACTAACATGAGTTAATAATCGAAAAATGATTTGATTCCTTAATGTCTAAGTAAGGTTTAAAAGACAAACTCCAAATATGACCTTAAAATAAATGTCTTTTGTAACTAGTTTAATTTCGTACGGTTAGACATGCCTCGAAAAAAAAAATAAAAATTTTGATATAAAGAATTTTATAATTTTTTCTCCATAGGAGCATTATTTGGTTGTGGATCAATTTGGTCAATGACAATGGTAGCTTTAGATAGATATAATGTTATAGTAAAAGGAATCAATGGAACTCCAATGACAATGAAAACGGCAGCCTTCAAAATAATCTTTATTTGGTCCAATGCCGCCTTCTGGACAACGGGGCCTTTAGTTGGTTGGAGTCGGTAAAACATTTTACAATTTTTAAGTAAGTTTCCTTTAAATTTAGTTTTTTTTTTTCAGATGCGTGCCTGAAGGAAACATGACTTCATGTGGAATTGACTATTTAACTAGAGATTGGAACCCAAGATCCTATTTAATATTATATGCTTTGATGGCTTATTGGACACCACTCTTTTTAATTATTTATTCTTATTGGTTTATACTTTCCGTGAGCTTATTTAAAAATTTTAAACATGATTTCGTCAAATATTTTGAAATTACATTTTTTACTGAACATAATTTCAAATTTCATATTTTATTTTCTTGAATTTTTACGAATCCGAAGTGTTTATTTTGTGGATGTATTCAATGTCTTTTCTTTTTTCTAGTGAAATTCTAAATAAAACTGATAAAATATTTGACGAATAAAATAAATTAACTAATAAAAACTAATTATGTATAAAAATTTTATTATCAAATTAGACTGTTTCTGCTCATGAAAAAGCAATGAGGGAACAAGCCAAAAAGATGAATGTCAAGTCTTTGCGAAGTGGTGAAGATGCTGACAAAAGTGCAGAAGGAAAATTGGCAAAAGTGGCTTTAACTACCATCACATTTTGGTTCCTGGCATGGACCCCGTACACAATTGTAAACTACGCTGGCCTTTTCAAATTTGAAGGTCTTACACCACTAAATACTATTTGGCCTGCATTATTTGCAAAATCTTCTTCTATTGCCAATCCAATTATTTACGGCATCAGGTAAGTTTCGAAAATCTCTTTCCACTACTTCTTTTAAAGAAAAAATAATTATTTGGTTTTTTAGCCATCCTAAATATCGACTTGCACTCAAAGAAAAATGTCCTTGCTGTATATGCGGAAAAGTTGAAGATGACGCCAAAGGAGGTTCTGATAATCAATCACAAGCCACTGCAGCAGATTCTGGAGCTTCTGCATAAGTTAATTTGTCACGGAAATGACAGCATACATAATATTATTATAATTATTATGGAAAACCAGAGGTCTATTTTTATAAAATATTTGCCCTTAAAAAAAGCATTGTCGTAAAAGACTAAAAAAAAAAAAAAAAAAAAACCTAATATGATATAGATTAAAAATTAAAGCATTGTCAAAAAGACCAAAAATCATAAAAAAAAAATTAATAAAGCAAATTTTTGAAAATGTTATTCCGACTTATTCGTTAAAAATGTCAAAGTCAATTGCAATATTTCGAGGGATAATATTTTGTATTAAGATTCGATCTTAAAAACGTTTGAAAATCGTATTCTTAATTCGATTCGAGTGAAAATAGAATTGCATATTCACTGAATTTCATCAAAACACTTATATTTTATTTGGAATATAAATTTAGTAGTGAGAGAGAGAGACTGTTTAGAAAAACTAGTGATGCATTAATAATATATATAAAAAGCCGCCCTAAATCAACTCAAGTCGACTAAACGAAAAAAAATATTTGATTATTAAAAATAACCAGAAAATAAAGTATATATACAATATATCTATCCCTACTTTAAAAACAACAACTAATTTGGCAACAAAAAAAACGTAATTCTATATCGCTTTCCTTTATTATCCTGAATAGCTGGCTGCAAAGATAGATTTTCACAAACAAATTTATATTTCTTTTCTTCTTCCTTCCTTGCAAAAAATTTGCTTTGTATTCCGTTTAAAAATTATCTTATTTTTATTATAACGAAAATAAATATCTTTTTTTAAAGATATTACTAACTCAATTTATTATGTTTATGTATTTGTCTTACAAATATGATTTTATTTATTTTTTCTTTCATATAGGTGATACGCAAAGTAAAATAATTCAATCGAATATCATTATAATGTGGTTAATTCTATTAATTCCCTATTGTATCATTGAAATTTTTAATATTAATTCAAGCGCTCAAAATTTTTATTTTAAGCCATATGAAAATTCTCTAATGAATTGATTTTTAATCTTTATAATATACTTGTGCATTATTAATTAATTTTTCTTCCAATCTTTAAATTTTAGTTCTATAAATTTTTCTATCACATTAAGCTATATATAAAACGAACTAGGCAGCGATGAAATATTTTCAAAATAAGTTTATGACCAAAACTGCAGGATAGGTATACGAGTATTACCTACATATAATCATGTATACATTATATTAATTTTTTGTTCAATCTCTTTTTCAAAAACAAATTTTCAATATCAAATAATGTTAAAATAACAATATTGTAAGCACTTAAATAAATTTTTTATCATATAAAATAAAATAGGATTTCCTACAGCATAATACATATACTTATCTCTGTAATGCTAATTTTCTATTATGGGTTCACTTAATTTCAATCAATATAATAATTAGGTATAACTATTCTGTATCTTTTCATTTGTTTCAACTTGAATATCTTCGGGATTAAAATATTCCATTACACTTCATAACAGAAAAAAAAAATACATAAGAATAAAAGCCTTGCAAAATTCAAAAAAATTGCATACGTTTTTCAAAAATATTAATTTCCACATAATAATAAAATAAATGTGTAGAAAATAAAACTTACATGTTAAATCGTTGTATTGTCAATAATAAATTAATTGGATTGCCTTTTCTTTGGATGAATACTTCAATGGCTTAAACTTAAACAGTTCCTTGACGCAGCCAGTCAGTTCTAAAGGATTCACGTTCCAGGGATTGAGAATTATAGAAATTTTGAATATTTTTCATGTTGGATAACTAAATAACTTTGCCAATTGTACAATCTAAGAGTAAGTATGCTAAACAATATTTATATTATTGTATTAAAATTAAAATACTATTATTGTATAATGACATTCCTTTTTCTGTAAATACAATGTATGTAGAACATACATTGTATATTTGTTTACTAATAAACATAAGTATATTTGTTTACTAGGAATATATGAAATATCAATATGTACAATGTACATGTAGATATTTAATTTGTATGTGCACATAAGCTTAAGCTTGTATAATTATGAACATAGATAAGATATAGTAATAGATGGCCCACTCAAAAGATCTACTACAGCGCCTGGTGGATTTGTGGAGGGAAGGTGAACTAAAAAAATAAAATTTTTGTAGGTGGCAATTTATTTCTAATATTTCAAATAAAATTATTAAAATTCAAATTTGCAGGAAAAAAAGAAGATTATGAATAAAAGATAAATTTATTTTTATAGCAAATTTTTTATTTTCTTAATTTTTTTAGTTCATATCACATTGTGTTCTAACATTTTCACTTAAAATTCTATTTATTTTATTGCAATAATAATTAATTAATAAATTAAATGTATAATCTTAAATTTTTTATTATTATTATTATTATTAATCTTAAATTAACTTAAATTGCAATAAATCCAACTTTGTTTTTGTTTTTGTTTCTTTTTAAATAAAATCCACAATTAAAATTCAAATATATTCAACTTTTTTATTTATTTATTTATTTATTTATTTCTACCAGATATTTATAATTTTTTCTCAAAATAAATCACCTACACGTCCAAACGCTTTTATTTCAAAAAAAAAATAAATAAGAAAAAAAGCTCAGCCGGCTGGGTTGACAATAAAACAAAACGTAAACAAACAAGAGCGCCGCATGTGGTTGAAAGGTGAAACACATTAAGAAACTGAAATTAATTTTGTTCTAAGTGAACCTACCATGATTATGAACACATGTGAGATGTGAATATAAAAAAAAAATTTTAATTTGTTTCTTCGAAGTAGGGATCATTCATATGTTAAGGATTTAACTTTATCATTTCTTTTTACAGCCAAATACGTTAATTAAATACGTTAATTAAATTAAATTTTTGAATTAACGCAAACAACTTTCTATAAGAAATTAAAATTGTGTTCTTATGTTAATTTCATATTTACTTAAACAAAAATATATTGTAATATATTCTTAACGTAAGATTGTGCTTAAGTTTTTATGAATTGAGTAGAGGTTCACCCGAGGTTTGTTTGCAAATTTCTATGATTCAGTTACAGATTTAATATTCAGATAACGAACTTAAAAAAACATCTTTTACAAAAATATTAATTTCAATTACGAAATTTCTGAATGGTCTAAAATTAATCTTATTTTCATTATATTACAACTATATTAATTAAATTAAAAGTGTTGAAGAAGGCTGATGATAAAATTCTTTTAATAAGTAAACCTTTGTCAAACAGAGATCTAGAACATTTCTACAACAAAAAAAAAAATCAAATTATTAAATAGGATAAATTAAACGATAATACCCTTAATTTGAAATATAGAATTTATTTTTGTATAGATTTATTATTGGTATTGTATAATATTTACCCTTTTTCATATATTTATAACCTTTGCAGTTCCAATGTTATGAAGCGAAAAGAATTCAATTACAGCTAGTATAGTTTTCTTTGAATTTTCTAGTTTTTATTTTTAATCGTATAAGTCAATCAGAAAACTTTGAATATCTTTTATTTTATATTTAAAATAAGGGATAGAAAAATATCAGAGACTTCTGACGAAAAACGAATTGATTTCATCGTGCGCAAGAATTTTAAAGAATTTGTAAATGAATCCACATGATCACTTTTATACATCACGTTAATACATTATTTATACATTATTTGTACCAGCTGACCAAGAAAGCGCAGTTAAACTTAATAAAAAGACTAGAGAACTTCTAAGTCCGAAAACAAAATCGATTTTAAAAAATGCATTAAAGAACAGTTGGCGGAATCAAATTTTAATACCAAAATATTTCTAATAAAAATATCATATCCTTAATATAAAATAATAAAATAATAACTAATCCAGATTACATGTCTCCACTCTAAGTATGTACGTTATTTAGTTAAAAAAAAATTTTAATTTAAGAATTGAAACAAAGCATAAATTTAAAATAAATATTTTATTAAAATTGAAAGATTGGACTTATTCCAATTTTCAATATTAGTTAATCAAATAAAGAAATATAAATTTCGTTATTATTGAAAGTGGTTAAGTCTTTTAGTATCCAAAAAATTTGTTTTTCAATGGGTAATAAATTTTGACATTATCAAGATTTCAAACACAATAAACTAGTAATCAGTATATAAAACAAGTTCAATTTATGAACTCATATTTACATGAAATTGCCAATCAGTTACAAAAGTTTGAAATTTCGATAATTGAATTTAATGGAAATCTGATTCCAACAAAATTAATGTAATGTGAAAATGTAGAAATACTTCATAAATGAAGTTTGTTTAAAATAAAAATTTTTCAATTAATGAATTAATATTTCCAAATGTTTTGTGCAATTTAAGATGAACTGGTAAAAAAGTAGAATTCTTAAGCTTTAGTACTTTAGTACTTGATACATTATTTTAATTATACGAAATTTCTGTGGTTAGTATTTATTTTTAATTTTTTGCATAAGAATTTTGTTTAAAATATTTTAAACCCACACATTCTTTGAAATAATAATTATGTGAACATAATTGGATATTTTGAATCTTAAAACTGTTTGCCATTGAAAAATTATTTCATTAATATGGGTCATCAATAAAATATGTTTTACAAATTTTAAAAATCAATATAAGTATTTTTTTTAATAATCAAATTTTCCATTAAAAAGTTTTATAATATTTTTATAAATCCCACCTAGATAATGATTCAAATAAGAATATGGATTCTCGATTATCTTCTAAACAAACTCATCAGAACAAACTCATCATTAAAAGAAAAATATAAACGATTTAACAATCTCTCTTTCTTGTCTATTAGTAATGTTTTGGTACAGTAACCAATATTTATGTATATAGAAACATAAATATTAATATAGTAGAAACCAATGGATGTTAAGAAGAAAAAAATTATCAAACTTATTCTATTAATTCGGACTGTTAGTCTTTTAAAAGAAAATATTCTTATTAAACAAAACAAAAAATAAGAGAACAAGTGCTATTTATAAGTTCCAAATATATAAATTCTAAATTTTAAAGCTAAATTGTCTGTAGTTTATTAATGTTCATGGGTACCAAAAATCAAACCTTAACAAAATAAATATTTATAACTTAAAACATAAGGTCATGTATATTATGCAAAAAGTAAGTTTTATAATTAATACAATTATATAAATTAATCTATTTCTATCGGATTCAAGTTATTAATGAAAACAAAAATTAACGCAATGATGCTAAAATTCGGTTTTGTTCGGAATTTTTTTAATGGTAGTAAATTTATACAACATAACATATCGTTTTTTACTTAATTTTTAACCGGACCGTATATGAATATTCATTATATTCATATTTTAAAATAATACCTAATTTAATTATAATAAAAGTATAAAAAGAGGTTTTAACGAAATGTTTTTGTAAAGTGTGCCTCTAGCAAATGGAGGTCTATTAGATTTCTCATTATAAGGATAATTTATATAATATACATACCTGGATATATGTATATAAAATAAAATAAAAAGCAATCATACGGAAATGAAATAGAGTGTATCCTATTTATAGGATTCATTAGTTATTTTTTTTAAGAAACAATAATTTTTTTAATAATCCAAATTTTTGAAAAATGGAGAGGTAAAATATCAAAAAAAAATTATTTTTACAATAAGAATAATTAATGTTTGATTAAAATTAAAAAAATATTAATATAAATGTATTGTACAGTTTTGCGCAAGAAGCTCTACTTGGACCCCAGTTTGCAGCACAATATGGTGGTAATGGATCTGTCGTGGACAAGGTAAGTTATATTTTGTTATTTCATAGATCAATTCATTATGCATTTATGCATATAAAATACCTTCAAAAATTAATAAACTTCGTCAAAATGTTAACTATAAAATTATTAAGTTATTTTGCTTCAGATTTCATTCTTATTCAAATGAAATTTTCATAGAATAATTATTAAAATTAAAAGAATAATTATTATACTTTGTTTTTGCCTATAGAAATAGGAAATTTAAGTTGAAATTTTTTTGTAAATAAATAAAAAAGTCTTCCTGACTCTTTCGTGTAAGTTTTTTAGTTTAATTGCTATTTTTTCTTCACAAGTTTCCAGCGCAAACCTAATCGTTAGTTAACCCCAAATTTGTGGTTTTTCTTTGTCAAAATATTGGAATTTTTTTTAACATCTAGGTATAACCATTGATTGTATAACTCTATAACTAAATCTACTTACTAACATAGTATGTACAATGAAATAAAAAAACAAATAAATAGCAAAAATAAATCACTCTAATCTCTAATGTACATTTTTGAAAATTACTATTTTCTTGAACTAAAATTAGTTAATAGATATCTGACAATTTATCATCAATAATTTTTTCGAATTCAAAATAAATTTTAAATTATAGGTAGAAGGTACTTAAAAACAATACTCTAATATATATTGAATAACGAAAAATTGCAAAAAATAATTTAAATTGTATTATAAAGTTAAAAGCCATATAATGTTTTTATGGTTTTTAAATTATTGTCATTTAATTAACAATTTTGGTGATCTTAATTTTAAATAGCGAACACGAGTTATGAATTTACAAAATAATATAGTAAGGTGAAACAGTTTTTGAGCATCAGACAAGCTGTACGTCACTAAGCCCTTTAAATTGTATAATTTTAAAAGATACATTTTCAAACAGGTGACACCGGATATGAAACATCTTATTCATCCATATTGGAATCAACATCCTCCAATGGAATCAATGTGGGCCAAATTTCTGGGGGTATTTTTATTTTTTTTATGTATTATGTCATTTATTGGAAACGGAACTGTAGTTTATATATTCACAACGACAAAATCCCTTCGAACGCCAGCAAATCTTATTATTTTAAATTTAGCTTTCTCAGATTTTTGTATGATGCTCACAAACGGACCAATGATGACAATCAATTTGTTCTATGAAACATGGGTTCTCGGCCCCTTAATGTGTGATGTCTACACATTCACAGGTTAGTTAGTGGCTTTAAATCAAAAATAATTTATGTTTATTTTACAATATTTAAGAGAATGCGAAATAATACTCGAAAAGAAGAATTTTTCAAACGTTCTTACTTCCACAGGAGCATTATTTGGTTGTGGATCAATTTGGTCAATGACAATGATAGCTTTAGATCGGTACAACGTAATTGTAAGAGGAATTAATGGAACTCCAATGACAATGAAAATGGCAGCCTTCAAAATAATCTTTATTTGGGTCAATGCGGCTTTCTGGACAACGGGACCTATAGTTGGTTGGAGCCGGTAAAACATTTTTGCAATTTTTAAGTAAGTTTCCTTATAATTTAATTTTTTTTCCAGATGCGTACCTGAAGGAAACATGACTTCATGTGGAATTGACTATTTAACTAGAGATTGGAACCCAAGATCCTATTTAATATTATATGCTTTGATGGCTTATTGGACTCCACTATTTTTAATATGTTATTCTTATTGGTTTATACTTTCCGTAAGTTTTTATTTATATCGTACATTTTACTTATAATCGTTTTCTACTCTTAAAAAAGATTTCAAAAAAATTTTCCCTATCTATTATATATAT
Organism: Hybos culiciformis; assembly: GCA_964007475.1. Classification (NCBI taxonomy): domain Eukaryota; kingdom Metazoa; phylum Arthropoda; class Insecta; order Diptera; family Hybotidae; genus Hybos; species Hybos culiciformis. Next base: position 87,970,470 of record OZ023274.1, read on the forward strand.
TTTTTGATCGAAATTATATGGCTTTGTATTAGGAATTAAAATTTGCCAAGAACCAATTCTGAATTACTTTTTTTGATGAATATTGTTCAAGTATTTTTTGCGATTTGATTCATTTTATCTTCAATCGCTTCAATATTGACAAAGAAAAAAGTTACTGAAATCTAAAAAATAAATTGATTTTAATCAATTTTGTCAGGCCGTCTCCGCTCATGAAAGAGCAATGAAAGAGCAAGCTAAAAAGATGAATGTCAAATCATTGCGTTCTGGTGACGATGCTGATAAAAGTGCTGAAGGAAAATTAGCAAAAGTGGCATTGACAACTATCACATTCTGGTTCCTTGCATGGACTCCATACACAATAGTTAATTACGCTGGTCTCTTTAAATATGAAGGCCTCACGCCACTGAATACTATTTGGCCTGCATTATTCGCCAAATCATCTTCAATTTACAATCCAATCATTTATGGCATCAGGTAAATGCTTTGCCTTTATGTAAAATTCTTCAAAAACCTATAATAATTTTTAAATTCTAGTCACCCTAAATATCGTATAGCACTCAAAGAAAAATGTCCTTGCTGTGTATGCGGAAAAGTCGACGATGGTGGATCAGATGCTACATCACAAGCTACAGCTGCGGAATCAGGAGGTTCCGGTGCGTAAATTAATTCTTATGATTACAATATTAGTATAAATCATTGAATGTTATAAATTTATTACTACGAAAATGATAGAATCTATTTTTTGAAAATATTTGTTATTAGGAAATGCATTGTCGTAAAGACTAAAAAATTTAAAAAAAAATGTAACACTAAATATGAACTTAAAATAAAGCAATGTCAAAAAGACTAAAAATAAAAAAAAAAAATGCAAATTTTTGAAAATATAAATCCTGTCTTATTTATTGCAACAACATATACATTTTCTTCTTGCATCTTCACAGCTGTTATGAGTTTCGTATTTTGAAAATCTAGTTTTAAACTTATTATATTCGTTATTTACATAATCATCCTTTATAACAACGTTGTTATTTATTTATTTTTTTAATTGAAATAAATATTGTACCGTCATATTAAATTGAGGAGCTCTGTAAGCAAAAAAAAGCATGAACGAGTAGACTCCGACTATTTTGCAATTTTTATATATATTTCTACCAACTAAATTAATTGTTTGTAAGTTATTGTAATTTTTGCTGTAAATTTTATGACATATTATAAAAACAATGTTTTTAATCTTTTTAAAAATTTTAATCCTTCATGTTAATGGTATTATTACATATTTTTAAATGATTTTATTTTTATTACAAAATTTTATTTAGTTCAGAAATTGTGTTTTTTCGGTTGCAACTGATATTTGACTCACTTCTCCGGACCAACGCGAATATATTTTTGAGAGCCGAATACTCCTTACAAATCGTATTTTTACATGTATTTTTATAAAAACCGCCGAAGTATGAATATGTGTAATAAATTGCAATAAATTTCAGGCTTGTCAAATATTTCGCATTGACTGAATTAATTTTATTGAAATTTGGAAAATTTTTCTAACATAAAATAGGAATATTATTTTCTAACAATTTTCTAAGTTCAATTCTAAACTAAACGATTTTAAATTTATTTTCTTCTTTTAAGTGCATTTTCAAACAATAAAATAGTTTTACTTAAAATTATTTTTTTAATTTATTTATATTTTTGTTTTTCTTTTTTTTTACAATTACATATGAATTTGTAAATAGTAAATATTTACAAAAAATAACAAGAAAAATTTCAATGCTAAAAAGAACCATAGAATTTTAAGAACAAGAAAATTATAAATATTGCATTGTGTAACCAAAAAAGGTTTTTTAACTTTGCATAACCTTCCTTTTTGAACTACTTATATGTGTTTTCTTTATGTTAATTTAATTTCTATTTTATTCTAAGAACAATAATTTATGAAAAATTCCATTAATGTCACATTTAATAATGATATTTTACACACAGTCGTGCCCAATTTACGTGTCACAACTACACGCTCATAAAGCACGATTTAAAAGAAGAAAAAGTTTTATCAAGATTATGTAGATATAGTTAAAGAGAACATAATGTTTCATAGGTTTCCATTTATTTTTATTTAATTTAAATTTAATTTGGTGATAAACTGTTTATATGCTACTCACATATATGTTTATAAACTAACTTATATTATAAACTGTTTTTATGTTTGTTTATTTTATTAAATCTGGTATTATTTATTTCCTGAGGAAAAGAGGGTTTTTATTATTATTTTCGTTTAAACGATCACTTTATTATCTTTATCTTCATGTGCAAAGCAAATTAAATTCTAAATTTATGATTTCTAAAAGTAGGAACAAAAATCCTTCGTCTATTTTTAAGATCCGATCAAAATATTTTTTTTCATTTTGGATACCTACCTAAACCTACAGTATATTTTCAATATTTCGAGAAATTGTAAATAAATTTTAAACTACTAGAACTGTGATTCACAAATTCATTAGCATAGTCTTTGTTTTACTTTGATTTCCTGTAATCGTATTCATATTTATGTTTTCTGCCTTAATAAGACTCAAAAACTTCACAAAACTTCTGTAACAAAAATAAAAATAGTCTTATCTCAGTAATATTCTGTTTTTTTAGTGCACAAAATCTGGATTAAAGTGTTTTGATATTAATATAAGTTCGGGACTACCGTGCGAAGTCGGGTATTTCGTTTAGTAATAAATAAAAGAGTTAAATAAAATATTATGTACATAGAAATAACCGAAATGAAACGGATTTAATTTAATTTGTTTATATATATTTTCGCTACTCAAATATCTCAAAAACCCTTTCACTGAAATTACATATGCATACGGTGGCGCGTCGAAACGTACCAATTCACCTTTTTCACCTATGAATTCACGATTATAATATGCATATAATAAGATATAAGATACGATATAGATACTTGTATTACTTTTCTTATTCTTACTACGTAAGTTTTTATAAAATAAAGAAAAACAAAACAAAAACAAAATGTTGTGTTAGGCGCAGACGCCGTCAAAAAAATAAGCCGACCCGTCGTCGCGCCGCGTCTTTTTTCGATTAGTCGACGTCGTTGAATTTTAAGCGGCTGGTCGTGGATTTGCGGCGTAAGAATTTGCTTCAAAAATCAGTCGCGCCGTAAGAATTTGCTTCAAAAATCAGGAAAAAAATTTTTTTTTTCTTTTTTTGGTTTGAATTTTTTACCGAAAAAATTTTTTTTTCGGAATAAAATTTTTTTTTTGCGAAAAAATTTTTTTTTAGGAAAATATTTGAGCCGACTGACTGGGCCGTCGCCGCGTGGTCGTCACGTTTTTCACAGCTCAGTCGCGATAAGTCGTCGTCGTGAAAAAATCTACGGCGTCTGAGCCTGTTGTGTTGACATCCACAGCCTGGCAATTGAAATTTTTTTCCTTAAGAAAAGGAAAACAATAAGAAGTCAAAGTTGTTGTTGTTTAACTCACCACAAAAAAACCATATCATAGTTTTCCGTTTATACGAAAAAAGTTTTAACAAAAGGGGAATATTGCAATCGGAAACTAATTTTAGTTCTAGGGGGTGTACATTTTTGATTTTCAACACTTACTTCTTACCACACCATTAACAGCCTTTCTTTATACTAATTATTCTATGGTTGACATCGCCAAAAGGTGGATGCCGTTGTAGAAAAAACGTCGTTGAGATGAGAACTACTCTGTGTACACTTTTTTTCAAAAAGAGTTTTATTTTCTTATTAACTAGTTAGTAAATTTTTTCCTATGTATTTAGATAACAAACTTCCAAGAAACTAGTAAGTGAAAAATTAATTTGATAGCATTTAAATAATAAATTTCAGTGTTTTTTAAACGATATATAAAAAAAAAGTTAATGAGCGGGCGGCCGTTGTTGTTATAATAATTATTGTTGGCAGTTAAATTTCGTTCGACTTTCGGCCGCCGAAATAAGCGTATGGCGCCCACCTCCTTGTAGTTGTCATTAATTTGTCAGTCATTCTGAAATTAATTCAGTTTTTTAATTTAGTTCTTTCAATAAATTTATTATAGAGAAGAAAAAAATTAGTAAATTAAAATTTTGTGAAAATAATAACCAGACGACGAGTCATGGAGGAAATAGGTAAATTACATGTTAAAAATTAATAAAATAAAAAAAAAATTTAATTCCACTTTATCTGAAAATTATTTTAATTTTTAAATCCACCCATTCCCATTAGACTTAATTTCTTTCATCCAGCAATTTCCTTAAAATTCATCTTCATGATCCTCAATATTCCTGAATCCTTAATCATCATCCTTATTCGAAATTTGAATTTTGTTGATGAAACTTCTCATAAAATTATAAATACCTAAGTTCCCACCAGTCGGCTTGAACATTGGAAAATTTATTTTTTATCTTTTTGACTGGAATCATAGTCAGTGATTGGGATCAAAGCAGTCATCAGTCAGTTGCAGTTCATATATTTTCAATTTTCTTACTTTTTAAAATTAAGTAATTTTATGAAATACCTATTTGAAAAGATTTCGTCTTTTTGAGCGTCTGCTTAATCATATTTTAAATAAATCATTTCGTTTGTTTTAAATTTTTTTGCCACAATATTTTTTTTTCGGTCCTTTTATCAAGTTAAGATCTAAGAAGAGCAAAAAATATCAAAATTATCTTTACAGCAAGTAGTAGGTATTTGTGATGAAGAATAACCTTTATTTTTTCGTGCAGAATTTGAAGTGATTTGATTAAGTCGTCTGTCTTGATGTAGAAGCTTTCTCGTTCAACGACGAACTCTGATTTGTGCAATTAAGTTTTTACTTTGGTTTTTTTCCTAAATTCATAACTAACTAATCAAAAAATGTAAAATATTACATTATTGTTTAGTGAAACACAATTCTGATACATAGTAATACCAACTTTTATTCATTTTTCGTTATAAATTTTAATTTTCTAATTTTTAGAATTACTTGAACGAGTTTTAATGCGCTTAGGATGCGCTGATACTGATGAGAAATTAGAAACTTCAGTTGGAAAATTTCTAGCTCCAGTTATTCTAAAAATTGAGTCTCCAAATGAAACGGTACGATCAAAAGTAATTGAAGTTTTGACACATTTGAATAAACGATTGAAATCCCGATCAGAAGTTAAAATTCCTGTCGAGACATTGTTGCATCAATTTAAGGAATCAAAGTCACCATTTTTACATAATTTTTCAATTATTTACGTCATTATGGGTTATCCACGCTTACCAATTGATAAACAAATGGAATTGATTCCACTTCTATTATCAAGTTTAGAGGGAAAACCGGAAGTCCATCAAGATAAGTCAGTATTTTTGTTTTTTAAATTATGTTATAATTTAATTACAGTAGCAATAACATATACCATCCTTGGCATTATTTTGATAATAAGATTTATAGTTTGAATTAGCATTTTTATAAAGATTTTCACTTTATGTATCGGCCGTCATGATGTAATGGCATTTTTATTATCTTCTGGTGTATTTGGACCCACTTCGTACTAAAATTTGCAAATTTTTCAGTTGTTCATTTATCTAAATGTTTATGTTGTTCAAATAAAAAAACATTACAAAACGTTATTACTAGATAAATTTAATGAATGGTGTGTGATCTTGTTGATAACTTAACCATGTGTACTGTTATCTCTGACCTGTAAAACTAACTCGTTCTTTTTCTTAAATTCTACCTTAACATTATTTTTTTCTCCCAACATAGGCTTTTAACGCTCATTCTACCAGTCCTTGGTGAGATGAAAATTCCTGATGATAATGAAAAAAGAAATGCGGTCCTTGGGTTAGAAAATAAACAAGCTACTAAAAAGCAATTAGTCACCTTATTACAAGATATATTATTATTACCATATGGCGTAACTCAGGATGCAGAATTACCGCCAGGATTGAGCCAATACTCTTTTAAAAGAATTATTGTTAATAATTGGAAAGCTGAGGAATTGGAACAGATAAAAAAAGGAATCGTACGCTTTGTATGCAATGGAGTTTTCAGTAATGTGGAAACTTTTATTTTATTGGTTTTGGCATCATCTGATACAAGATTTAGTGTCGCAACCCCAGCAATCGCAGAACTCAGCAAAATTTGTACAGCATTAGAATTTTCAGATCCAAAAGTAACTGCTCCGTTGTACGTTTTGTTTAATGGTAATAATTTAAAAAATGCTGATCGTAAAACTACTCCTTGTTCAGCAAGAGTTCGTCAAAAGCTGCTACAATACTTGATCCGATGCAGGGGAAAAGGTTAAACATTTTTACTTATGAATTTACATTTTTGATAATGAATGTATTTTAAATTCTTACAGCAATTAACACTGTTCAAGGTATTCAAGTTATTTTTGAAAGTCTCTTTGGTGAAAACACTAATCAGAAATGTAAGGTCCTTGCGTTACAATTTTCCGAAAATTTAGTTAAAGAGTAAGTTTTTAGTTTGCAATTCGAAAATTTACAATTTTAAAATTATTATTTTATCAATAAAATTTAAATTAATTTTATCTTTTTAAGGGGTCCAAGAGATGTAGTTTCCAAAGTTTCTAAAATTTTATTAGGTGGTTTGCAGAAGTTAGTTGGTCGAGAAACTAATCAACCAAATGATGTTCAAAATGCCGCTTATAATGCTATGGCTCAGTTAACTCGAATATTTCCAGAAATAATAAATCAAGATTTAAAAATTGTGGTATCATATTTCAATCATTTGTCATCCGCTCCTGTTGAATTACAGACCTCAATACGCGATACATTGGTGGCAATGGCGCCGGCCTTTTCATGGCAAGAAAATAATGCCATTATGGAAATTGATGATGATTCTACTAAACCAGGACATGGAAAAAAATTTCAAATGACACCACAGCACCAATTACTACTGGCCATGCTATCAGATAATGCTGAATCAAAACTACAAATAATTCAAAATGTTACAAGTGTTTTCTTAACAACTTGTTTTCCAGAATATTTCGCGCCTTCTAGATATCTTTTATTATTAATTGCCGGAGAATCTTCCGCTCTACATGAATCGATCACCAGTTCCCTTTATGGAGTTTCTAAACGAGATCAAACAAATTATAGCATGTTATCCTCAATTGATTGGCCCGAAGAAAGTATAGATGACTTCAATAAACTACATTCAGAGCAAAGACGAGTTATTTTGCCCAGTTTCAAGGAAATGATAAATTACGTAACAGAAATGAATATAAAACGTATGCAATCGACATCTGTGCAAAAAATTTCAGTTGGCAGAAAAACTTTAGCTTTTAGCATAAAAGCCTACGAAGAGATTCTAAATTATTTAAGAACTTGCTTGTGGTTTTCAGCTGGAAATAAATGTGAGCCAGGTGACACTAACTCTAAAAATGTTAAGAAGCTAAGAGAATTTATTATTGAGAATTATGAGAATAATAAAAACAATGAGTTTTATAAGTATTTGGAACTAGTTAAAACATCAGTGGAAGCTAAAAGAGGTAATTTGACCAATTAATTGAATTAAAACAAAAAAAAATTATGAAAAAAACGTTTATTTTTTAATACGTTAAATTAGAACTAAAAAATTCAACATTTCTAAAATTTTCGAAATATAATTTTATAATGCTAGTTTGTTTCGAACAAAATAACAACTTTTTTCATAAAACCTTTTAATAAATTTTTAATTTAAACAATTAATTAATTATATTTCTACAAAGGCAAGGTAATCTATTTGAACATTATTATCGTATTAATAAATATTTCTGTAAATTTTAGACATAACCAATCTACTTTGCCTCTTTGATTTATTGAATGCTGCTCCACAGTTAATGGCTTCAAACCAAATGGATTTAACTGAGCCTTTATCATTTTCTTTAAGAGATGTTTCAGAAGTTATTCGTTTAAATGCATCCCAAGTTTATGGAATATTGTTGGCATACGGATTAAGTGAATCTGATTTCAGTAAAAAAGTGAGAAATATTTTTTGTATTTTTTTGAATATTTTGTTTTCATTATTATTTATAAAATAGTTGACCGAGATGATTGATTCATTACCACAAAGAACATTAGAAAACCGTCATGGTTGGATTTTAGTCATTGGGCAATCATTATTCTATAAAATTTCATCGATGACCGAGGAGAAAAAGAAACAAACTGATTTTAATAAATGGAAAGAATTTACCTCTGCAATTGAATTATTCGGTAATTAATAAAACCTAAAAGTAAGAATATATTAATTTTCTTTTGATGTTTTTTTTTTTAGTTAAAATGTTATTTGAAACACAGCCGCTGTTAATATCTGCAGCCATAAAAGGTATTTCTTTGATTGGAAAATTGATAAAAATTCCAAATTTTGAAATTGTGATGCCAAAAGATAAATTGAAAATTAACGAGGAGCAAATCAATTGGAATGGAAATGAACTTGAAGGTAAGATTATTTCGTTTTAATCATGCTTTCTAAAGAATAAATGAATAAAAAATCATTTTTTAAAGTGAAATAGACCGCTCGTAGAAAAGTTCTACCTCTTTATACAAAAATCAAACAGATTTTTTTTTGCTAAAAAATGTCTCGAAAAAGTGATTTGAGTACTTTTTTTGAAATTTGTTGCTAAAAAGCCAAAATCTCTCTAGAAATCAAACGTTTTCCTGCGGTATAGAACCACATAAAAATAAAAGTGAAAATGGAAAAAGTTACCTAAAACTATTTACCACTAGTAAGCCGGCCAGAATTTTTTTATTAGAATTTAAAACAATGTACTTAATGTACTTTCCTCTTCTTTTTTACTTTTAGTCACTTCAACTACAAAACATATTATTTTCGAAATTATCTTTTATTACCTGAAGAATTCTGGGTCAAAGCCTAAAATAAAAGAAGATGCCGCAAAATGTTTAGGACACTTAGGTATTGGCGATGGGGAATTCTTCACAAAACAGTGTTTGGAAAAATTTTTATTGCTGATCAAAATGCAAAAGGACGTTGCTCTTAATATAGAAATCTCAAATGCAATATGTTGCTGTCTAAATGGATTTGATATCAACTCTGAGGCACCCAGTAATGGTTATGAAAACTTGTATTGTGATAATAAAACATTTGACTGGTTTCTTTGTTCAATTATAAGATCTATTGGTGATCCAAATCCACATTCTCGACAAGTAAGATCTGGCTTAATTGTTTAATAATATTTATTTGAAAATTATCATAACTTGTAAAATTTTAGTGTTGTGCACTCTGGTTGCTAGCTATAACAAAGCGTTGCTCTTATCGCCCTAATTTGCTAGCCAAGAAACAAATGCTTCAGTTAGCCTTTACCGAACTTTTGTCCGATGACAGTGGTAAGTAACATAAATATAAATATTATATTATATCTGTATTAGGTTCCCTTCATATAAACCTTTATCTACTGCACGACGACTGACCGATGCTAATATGGTTTGCGCCTTTTTTTGTTTAATATTTGCAACAATAAATTTATGGATTTATAAAAATCAAAATTAAACGAAAGGTATTCGAACTCAATTTCCCGGCTATCCAGTTCTTTAAAATCTACAATATTACTTAATTAAATTTCTTTTATTCACCAGAATTTGTTCAAGACGTTGCTTCTCGGGGTTTGGGATTAGTTTATCAATTATCTGATGCCAATAGTCAAAATGATTTAGCAAATTTGTTAGTTGGTCAATTGATTGGTGGCAAACGGCAAGTCCGACAAGTTAATATGGAAACAGAAGTTTTTCCGGAAGGCTTTTTGGGGAAAACTCCTTCCGGTGGAAATATAACAACTTACAAGGAACTTTGTGGCTTAGCTTCTGATTTGAACCAACCAGAAATGATATATCAGTTCATGCAATTAGCAAATCATAATGCTAACTGGAGTAGTAAATTGGGGGCTGCCTTTGGATTTAAATCAATAACAAAAGATGCTAAAGCAGTAATGAGTTCTCATCTTGGTAAAATTGTTCCTAGGTTATATCGTTACAAATATGATCCAACTCCAAAAATTCAGAATTCGATGTTATCAATTTGGGACTCAATCGTGTCTGATTCGAAAGGAACGATTGAATTATATTATTGGGATATAATGAAAGAAATTTTAACAAATTTAACAGTTAATGAGTGGAGAGTTAGAATAGCCTGCTGTTTGGCTGTTCGTGATTTGCTTAAAAGGCCAAATGGTTTAAAATTAAGAACAGATGAAAAAAGTGAGGTTATTCGATCAAATAAATTTATGTTTGATGCTTACAATTTTTTTTTTTAGAACAAAATGCAGAAGATGCAATGGATGTCGATAATGAGGTTCCTGAACCAGAGTTAAAGGAGTTATGGTCGCAATTGTTTCGTGTTATGGATGATATTCATGAAGGAACCAGGATGGCGGCAGAGGGGACATCCAATTATCTAAGCAAGGTTTAAAATTATTTTTCTTACTGTAAAAAAATATCCTTAAAAAAACTTATATTACCAAAAATAAACGAGGTAGATTTTAAGAAATTCTATTTAATGGTTAACAAAGCCAACAGTGAATGCACAATAAGAAAATTTGAACTTGTATAATATCTTTTTTTTTCAATTTAGATTTGTGTTGTAGCAGCTTCTGATAGCCATGGAAAATCTGGTGCGTTTGCTGTATGTAGTTCAATCTTACCACTGTTAATGGATGTGGGAATAACTCACACTGTTCCAGAAGTCCGCAAAATAAGGTATTAAAAAAAAGTTAGCTGGAGATTAAAATTATTTATATTATTGAAATTTTTAGCATTAAAACTATATCTGAACTTATTGATTCATCTGGGTCTCTTATCAAACCTCATTTAGCAATATTAATACCATGTCTTCTAAGAGCAACAGGAGAATTGGAAACTAAAAAATTGGCATATTTATCAACAAGATTAGGAGGTAATTTAAAAATAAAAATATTCTACAATTAAACTCGTTCTTAGGTTTTTGGTGGTTAATTTGTTATGAATTAAAGTTTCTAATATAAAATACAATTATTAAAGATCAAATAATTTTATTAAGGTTTTTCGTTTTTGGTTTATAGATACCTAAAAGGTTTTATAGTTTTAAAATTTTTAATAAACAAAAAAGACAATAATTTTCCTAACGTGATTTTTTTTTTTAAAGCTGACAATGAAGCTCAAGAAGTTGTTGACTCAATTAGAGCAGAAGCAGCAAAATCCAATTTGACAATGGAAACAATCTCAAAAGTAAGTTAATAAAATTCTATTAAGAAAAAATTATCCTATTAATTTTTTATATTTTTAGTGCTCCCGACAAATTGATTATAATGAACTAGAAAAAATGACTCCCGCCATAATAGAAATAACTAAATCAACAGTTTGTTTGGGAACAAAAATTGCATCTGCACATTTTCTATGTTTAGTAAGCGACCTCTTCATATTCTAGTTAAATTATTTTTCTAATATTAAATTTTATTTTTTTAGATCAGTATTCGCTTGGGTAATGAAATGCAACCACTAGTTGGTAAATATTTGAGTATTTGCTTTAGTGGCCTAAAAGATCGTAATGGAGTTGTTCGGAAATATTATGCAAGTGCCATTGGACATTTAATTGGTCTAGCAAAAGAACAATCTGTAAAAAAATTACTTCAAAAGCTGGACGAATATTATACTGAAAATTCTGCGAACAAGGGAATTCCGTTAGCTTTACAATCCATTAATAAAAGACATCATGATTTATTAAAAGACTATTGGGAAAACATTTTACCTTTAATTTTTTTTGCAATGCACGAGGAACAAACTGAAGAAAATAAAGACAATATCGAACTGTGGAAAGAACTATGGATCGAGATTGCACCTGGAGATGCCGGAATTCGAATGAATTTGGATTCTATAATACCAAAATTAAAAACTTATTTGGATGATCCGAGCTGGTTGAAAAAAACACAAAGTGCTAATTCAATTGGGACATTAGGCACTAAACTGGGCACTCAACTAGATCATGAAAATCGAATCAAACTTATTGAGTTACTATTATCTGGCTTACAGGGTCGCACTTTTCAAGGGAAGGAACGTTTAATCCAAGCTTTAGCCAGTTTATGTAAATGCTTACCGAAAGATGATGAAATTGTTGAAAGGATTATCGAATCAGTAATGCGAGAATGCCGTAAGGAGGAAGCTATTTATCGCACAAAGGTTTTAAAAAGTTTGGGTGATATTTTAGAGGAATTAGAAGCAGATCATTTCGAAGAAGTTTATCAAATGATTTGGCACATTCTGGATAAAAAATCATTACACGAAAATACTGATGATGATGAAGATATGATAACTTCAGAAGAAAAAAACAAGCGTGCCCAAACTTTGAATCAATTAAAAGAAGCTATATGTGAAACTTTAGGAAAATCGTGGCCAAAAAATTCTGTAGAAACTCAACAAAAATTTCAGTTGCAATTAGCCGAACGCTGCACTCAATGTTTACGTAATAATACGAGACAAGTTCAAGTCAGTTTATTGGTTGCTTTAGAAAAATTTCTGGAACGACTAAAAATATTCGACCAAAAAGAAGAAAATGAATCAATACAGAAAAAGATTAAAGTTAATCAAGATCGAGATGAAATCATAGATAGCATTTTGTCTTCAATTTTAAATGCTTTGAATTATATAGCAGGTAAAATCAGTCTAGATTGAAATCGAACCAATTTTTCCGTCCTTGCTATTAACTTATTAATTATATAACTCACATACAAATAATAATAATACTTTCAAATAGTATTCAAACAATTAATGATTTTTCCTACTATTTGCTTTAAAAAGATTATAAAATATCATCGCATAGGTAAATCATAATCTGACAAGATGCGAGATTTATTTTACTACCATTGTCTTTAGTTTTAAAATATTTAATTTTAAAAATTATGTATTATACATACATTCAATTAATATTGTCACTAAGGGTCCAAGCTTTATTTAATTTAAGTGACTCATGTTTGTTTTTTGATCATAATAATACGTACTATAATCAACATTTAAAACACGCCACAAATATTATTATGTACTTGTACATTTATAAGAAATTATTAATTATAATATTTAATTGATTTCTAATTTTCATACTTATTAGGTCTTCCTCACACTGGATTGAAAAAGGAATCGTTAAGTATTTATTTGATTTTAATCAAAAAATTGAAAGGCAAAGAAAACCTGCATCATTTGAGTATTGTTAAGAAATCCTTTGATGAAAATTTAACAATGTTTCGTAAAGATCATGCACCGGAAGTGCGCTGCCGGATAAAGGACATCGAGGAAAATTTGAAGAAAATTTTTAATACTGAATAATTTTAACTTATTTATTTTTTTAATCAATAAATGTCATAAAAACAAATGTAAGGTTTACTTAAAAGAAAATATAACATATTTACATTATTTAAGGTAAAAAAAATTTCTTATTTACCTGTATATTCCACATACAGGAAAATATAGCTAACATTGCAGTGTTCTCAATTTATTTTCCATCTAAATGTGAAAATCAGTTGAAGAATATTTAGAATTAAAGAAGAAGGGTTGATACCAGTTTTATGACTATTATAATTATTTTATAAATCCAAAAATTATGTACCTACATTAATAATATGAATGAAAAAAAACCCATGTAACATCACTATCATTCATTATCAGTATCAAATTGACTTATCAACCGTATTATTCTATAGATAAATGACACTGCGATACTGAAAGCTCTTTTCAAAATAAAATATTCGGAATTCCCATTCAATGAACGGAATTTGAATAGTAGTCAGCGTAATACGGTAATACATAAAAATTAAATAAGTCGAAACGTGATTCAAGATAAGATTTTTTTCTATTTGTACGATAAAACTAAACTGAAATGTATGTTGATAATTTTAATAAATTTTTATTTATTAATTTTAATCTTTTTATTTCGGATATTGGTCAAGAAATCTTCCGCTTTTGTGAAAATAAGATCAAAATATAATAAACCTTTTGTTAGCACATTAACAGGTCCCAAGGACTGGAGTTCACTTCTTGTTGAAAAAAGCATTCATTTATTAGAGTGTTAAAGAAAAATTTGTATAAATATGGCATAGTTTACACTAAACTCAAACTTGAATCTTTTATACTACTACAAAACTGAAACTCTAAAATATATTATTTAAACCATATTAGATAAATAAATTTTAAAAGATATTCACACTAAAATTTGAAATAAGTTCGAAAGTTCACTCCCCGTAACCCACTACAACATGTTTTGATAATGCATTTATAAATTACATATTAAAATAACGCGGCTTTTATTTTTGTTGCAAATTAAAAAGCTAGGCTTTATTATTAGTAAAAAATCAGCGAAGATTTTAATATTAATTCAGCTGAAAAAAAAAAATATGTACATATAAATAAGAAAAAAAAATCCATTCAATATTTCTAAGTAATACTTAGATAAATAAATTTATATCAGTAAGCAGAGTCAAGTGAAAAAATAAAGTTAATTAAATTGATAACAGACTAACATTAAAAGTAATATAAAAAGAAAAAATACTTATATATACTAGAAAGTCAAAGAATATTGTATTACGGTTTAAGACTTATTGCTAATAGGACTACTCTCACAAACGTTAACATTACAAGTATCTTGTGAATATTTTTTATAAATATATATAAAATGTTGCATATAACTGGAATATTAATTTTTATATTGTGCAGCATTTTGATAACAATTTATTTTTATTTTCAATATAAATATTCATTTTGGAAGCGAAATAAAATTCCATACATTGAACCTTCAATTTTATTTGGAAATGTGAAAGAATTGGTTTTGCAAAAGAAAAGTTCAACTGAAATTTTTAATGAATTATATAGTTATGGAAAAAAGATAAATTCACCAATTGTTGGCTTCTATTTATTTGACACTCCAGCTTTGATGGTACGAGATTTAAATTTAGTGAAAAAAATTTTAATCAAAGATTTCAAAAGTTTTTCAAACAGGTAAGAATTCTAATTTTTAAGTTTATAACAAAACATGTGGATTAATTACAATAATTTTGTTATTTATACAAAGATATTTTATTTATTTTTTTTCATCGTGAATTTGTTAAAATTTCTCCCAGACATTCTATTGAAATATTTTTTCAAAATATTTATAAATACCTATGTATTTAATATAGAAATACATTATTTTAATTATTTTCTGTGCTCAAAGCGTAAAAATAAAATATTTTTTTTTATTTTGTCTAGTTAAAAAAATTTCAAAATCTTTTTCATAGAATTTTTCATTTAATTGTTACACAATTTTCTTGTATTGACGATAATAAATACAGGTTTAGTGACAAATCGGCTTGAAAAACTTCCATTAGATGCTGTATAACTAAGTCCATTATTTCAAATGAACTTTTTTTGTTCAAGAAAGTGGAAAATTGATAAATTTAACCCAATGTTTCATAGAACCTAAAAATTGACAAAGAGCTAGTAATGTTCACCTTCATATTCTGAATTAAATCCACTGTAGATGAACACCAATATCGATTAGTATGTACCTTTTTTATATATACTTTTGCTTGGTTATCTACTTAGTAACAAACTTGGTGAAAAATGTATGAAAATTAATTGAGTGCGTGCTTTTCCGAGCCTGTCTACATTGATCTGCCTCGCTTGGTACCAACTTTTTTATTTTAAATTTTTACTATAATTTTTTTTAATAAGAAAGTTTAAAACTGCCGTATTAAATGCGTTAAATGAGAAATTTTAATCCGCTCCGCAGTATAATTTGTTTCATTTAAACTTTATTTTTAATTTTTTTATTAGTAAGTTATAATTTTTATAAATAGATTATGAGTGACCGTATTTTATTATTAACATTATTATTATTGTATTTCAGATACAGGAAACCAACTAATTCAGATAAATTGGGGATATATAATTTGACAATTGTTCCAAACCCACTATGGAAATTACTAAGAAGTAAATTAACGCCATTATTTTCCAGCGGAAAAATTAAACAAATGTTTACTTCAGTAAAAGAAGTAAGACTAAAACATAAAAAAAAAATATTTTTAAAAAAAATGTTTAACAAAAATATTCTTATCATTATTAGTTGCACTTTTATAAAAACGTTGAGATTGAAAATTATCTTATTACAGTAGTGTAATGCACTACATTATTTATTTATAGAAATTTTTAAATTTCAAGAAAATAGATAATTTTCCTTATAATAATTACTATCTTAGTTATATATAGCGTTAAGCACTTAAGTCATAAAATATATTGTTATTTCCACAGATTGGTGATCAGTTTGACAATTATCTTTGCAAGCTTACAAGTGAGACTAAAAGAATGGAAGTAGAATTAAGGAATGTTTGCGCTTTATACAATACTGATGTCAATTCTAGTGTCGCATACGGTATAAATTCGAATTGCCTCAATGACAATAATTCCTTATTTCGGAAGAATGGTAAAAATTTATTCACAATAACAACTTATCGTACATTTGAATTTATAATATTAGTTTTATGGCCTAAAATGTCTAAAATTCTAAATTCCAAGGTAAATTAACATTAAAATTAATTTTGTCATCCAATAACAATAATATATTTTTTAATATACTTTTTTCAGCTTTTCAATAATCAAGTAACAAATTTTTTAAAAGAAACCATAAACTACACAATGGTTGAACGGGAGAAATCTGGGATACCAAGAAGTGATTTAATTGATGTTTTATTGGATATAAAAAAGGAAGTTAAAATTTCAGATGATCCAATTATGAAGCAAATTGATAATGATGTGTTAGTAGCACAAGCGGGAATTTTTTTCATTGGTGGTTTTGAACCAACTTCAAGTAAGCTCGACATTTGATCATTTTTCAATATTAAATTTTTTTTCGAGTTTTAAAAAAATTATGGAATGTCTTTCTTGGAATTAATTTGCGAAACAAATTTTTTGCAAAAAATCATCAATGTTATAATTCTATAGTTATAACTAACTAAATTGACTTTTATCTTATACAATCATCAACAGTCTACGTTCGTAATTTTTTTAATTTTATGTATTTTTCATCTAGCTAATATGTCATTTACTTTATATGAGCTATCGAAGAAGCCATTGGTACAGGAAAAATTGAGAACAGAAATCAAAAAAACAATATTCGAACATCAAGAAATAACTCTTGAAGTAATCCAGAATATGGAGTACTTAAATATGGTTGTTTTAGAATCGTTAAGATTATATCCAGGATTGCCATTTTATGAACGAGAGTGTACTTTGCAAACGGACAATGAATTCTACTCTTTAGAACCATTCAGTCATTTTAAAATACCAAAAGGCATGCCTATTTATGTTCCAGCACTAGCAATTCAAAGAGATGAAGAGGTATGTTTAGTTAACCATATTCAAAGTTTGTTTTAAAAGTTAAAATATATAAATAATTAATGAGAAGATTATAATTCAAGTTCTTTGAACTGTTCTTAGTTTTAACTAATTCACCGAACTTCATTTGGTTCTTTCTTAATAACAAAAATTTGAAAAATTATGTTTCTAATTATATTATTTTTAAATCTTATTTAAATTTCAGTACTTTATAAATGCCACCGACTTCAACCCTGAACGGTTTGCTCCAAAGAATAAGTCTAATTTAAATTCGGATGCATATATGCCATTTGGACTTGGCCCTCACAGTTGTAAGTTTTAAAATAATTTTTGTTTGAATAAAACTCTTATTTACCAATATAAAATATTTCAGGTATAGGAGAACGTTTCGGTCTGATTCAGGTGAAAATAGGGATTCTTAATTTTTTAAAAAGCCATCGAGTTGAACCATGTAGTAAGACACAAAATCAAATCAAATTTGCACCATCAACATTATTTCAGCCTGAAGGTGGTATTTATTGTAACATTATCAAAGACGAATTACTTTAAACTAGATTTGATTTTAAAATACGTTTAATATACTGTGATATTTATTCTAACGAAACTAAAAATATGTAAATAAAGTTGTGATTGTAAACATTGAGATTTTGGATTGTTTTTACTTTAGTAGAAGTTCTACTAGAACTGGGGATTATTGGAAATAAAAAAAATGAATCATCGTCACCCTGTTATGATATATTGTAGTTCCTTACCCTACAATACAATGTTATGATATACGCATTATGCCTCCAAATATTGCATTG
This sequence comes from Hybos culiciformis, assembly GCA_964007475.1. Classification (NCBI taxonomy): domain Eukaryota; kingdom Metazoa; phylum Arthropoda; class Insecta; order Diptera; family Hybotidae; genus Hybos; species Hybos culiciformis. The sequence continues at coordinate 87,988,590 of OZ023274.1, forward strand.
CTTCTACAATTTACTTAAGTGTTATTTTAACGCCATAAAAAAAGTAGAACTGACGACATCATTTATTAGTCATGACTAAAAATAAAGTTAATTTATCTGGCAATTGTAAATTGATAGTATTTTTTCTTCACGAGATGTTTATCATCATTTTATTTTATATTAAGTATTTATTTGTTACTTAAAATAAATGTGATTATTAAAAACTGTTGTTATGCATTAATACATGATATGTATTTAAAACCGATATTGATATTAAAGTTTTTCTAATAAACTTTTATGTACACATAAATTATGTTTTTAAACACTATTTCTGAGCCTATTTTTTCAACATAGTCCTCAAAAGTTTTAAAATTAAATCACAATTGTATTCAACAGGTAATTTTATTTTTGGAATTCTTAAATTGAAATACACAACAATTTTTTTTTTTAATTCATAATTTATTTTATAATTATAATACAAAAAATGACAAGAATTTTATTGATTAGGAAATTTTTTATTGTAAATGAAAATTCTCTGAATAATTGTACAAACATTATTTACGTGTTAAAAATTGCTTCTTTCTTTGTTTTTTAATTCATAATCATAATTTTTAGCACCTTGTTTAGACAGAAAATGGTCACATTTTAATGTTAATTAAATATTATAAAACATTTTACATAATTTATAAATATTTATGTATTTATATACTTAACATTTTGGTTACTGATTAGATTATAAAAAAATTAATAATTTAATTTTCGAAAGAAATCTATCAAATGAATCAAATTAATCGTTTAAATTTTTAACGAACTATTAGACCTAAAAATCATATTAAATGTGCATCTATTTTTTTTTAGTTTAATTTAATTTTTAACACGTTCCCTGTGACTTGAGAAAATAACTTCAAGCTTTAATTTTGTAAATTAAAATCCAAATTGATTGTGTTTCATATAAACAAATAATTAATGTCGAATAAAGATAAAAAAAAAAATTGAAATGATTCATTTAATAGATTTCTTTATGTTTTTGAAAACTGTTTCGAAAATAATTTTTATATATAATTAAACTTTTAAAGGTTGCATTTTTATTAAAATTCATATTTATTAGATCATAAAACATAATTATCGTGTTACTTATTTTTTTATAAACCTCGACTTATTTTTCTGACGCACTTAATTACATATCATTTCATCTTACGTCTACTGAGATTACTTTTACGTGACTCCGTTGATCTTCGGTCATATGATGGCCTGGACGATATTCCTGATTTTGAAGATAAATCTTCTTTAGACGATCCGTATCTGTTAGCTCTTGTTTCTGATTTTCTAGTTCTTGAAGAATTGCTATTATTTATTGTGTGCTTTCGTGGCATTGATTTGAACTAAAAAAATAAAATAGTTCGTTAGCTTAATTTACCCTACAATTCCTTTATAACTTTTTTGTTAATGTCAATATCAATATATTATCACAGGGTTTTTTAAACAATTTTTCCCAGTTTCCAAAGTTTACTCAAACATGAAGATTTGGATGCTGAAATTTTTTCATTTAAATTTCTTAAGAAAGTTTCCCCACATTCCCCAAAGCTTCTAAAAAAGAATTACAAACGTTTTTTTTTAAACTTACTTTTTGCTGATTATCTTGAGAATAATTTATTTCATAACCGTCACTCATTTTCTTCGGAGTCCACGGTGCTAACATAGAAACGGATCTAGAAACCGTTCTAGTCATGGGTTTTTCAGTGTTTTTCAGCTCATCGCGTGATGTATTTCTTCGCCTCGATGATGTCGATAGAATTGACGAACCAGCTATAGGCTGTGGAATATCACCAATTGTGGTTGCATGTAAATAAACGACACTTCTTTGACTGTGTAAGCTTGAATCACCTTCTGTTCCAGAACTATCATGTACACGTTCTCGTTCTCTGTTTTGTTAAAAAATACTTTTTCACATCACAGTCAATTATAATTGCTACAATACTTACCGCGAATATGATGATGATTGACGATTTCTTTCCACACTCCGTGCAGGTTTTGGGGGACCTGGTGGAGGCTTTCCGAATGTTTGATTTGAAAAATCTTCTGACTCACGATTAGGAGTTTTCGAATCTCGTTCATAATTTCTCTTGTTAGAAGAATGCAGTTCATACTTCAGATTCCGTGATTTAAGTATTGGTTCCCTAGTAGGAATTTTTGGCGTATTTATGCGCTCAGGCTTTCGTTCTTCGGGTTCTGAACCGCTTTCAGATATATTATTCAAATTACGATTACGTGAGTGGTGACGTCTATAATGCGTTTGTCGAGTAACGTCAACAGTGTCTATTCCATCATCTTCTAAATTTTGCAATGATGTACTTCGAATTTTTTTAGAAGACGGTTTAGATATACGATCCAAGTCATAAGCACTTTGAGAATATTTTTGGTTTCGATTCAAAGTGGTTGACAAAGCCGGACGTTGTCTAAAATAAAGAATTGAATAAAAAAATTATTTACCAGTTTTCATTGTAGAGCTCCCTTGTTACCTTGGTGTTGTTGAATTTTTTGATATAGTTGGTGGATTAGAATCTAGATCAGTATCACCAAAGAATCGTAATGTCTTACTTCCCACACTTACAGGATTTGTTGCTGGAGGTGGTGGCGGCGGCGGTGGTTTTTTATTAATTTTTTTTTTAGATGGCAACGTTGAAAAATCATCTTCAGTAGTAGTACGAAATGATGTTGTCGGTGTCAACTAAAATAATTCGATAATAAATATTTAGGTATATATTATATTTGAGAATAAACTTGCGTTCGATTTTTTTTTATTTTTACGTTCCAAAGACTTGAACCATCCTCCCTTGGATTCAGTTTCATTTTTCAATGATAATGGTTTTGCTGAAGATTTTTCGGATGGAAAACGTTTTAACAAAGGACTAGCTCTCGGTGTTGACAACCTTCTGCGCATTGCTATATCAGTAACCTAAAAAGAATTATATTTTGTAAAAATAGAGTAAATTTTGGTAAATTTTTCAAACGTGATCTTTAGTTTTTTTTTAGTTTAAGTATGACAAATTTTTTAGAGTATAATGTACATTATATCATATTGAATATATTTTATTTATATATTGATATAATGTTGAATTCAAATATGAATAAAAATCAAATTTTCAGTTTAATGACCATTTGCAATCTTAAGCAGTTGCAATGTAGGTATGAGGTTTTAGAATTTTGTCTTATTATTTATGTAATTACTCTTGAATTTATATAGATACGACTACGACATTGAGAAAATTTGAACATCGACAAAAACTAACAATTTTAGAATTAGATAGTTTTTATAATAAACGATTTAATATTATAAAACGAAAATTTTATTCTTATTTAAAATCTATTTGAAAATTTGAACTAGAATAACAATCTTAGTGCTTCGAGTAATAAACAAGTTAATTGATTTTTTTCCAATTATGGTGTCTTCTTTTTTTTTTTTACATTATACAAGAAAATGGTAATCTGTGTCAATGAAAAAAAAAATTAATATTTTTTTTTAAGAATTCGATGTAATTATTAAGTAATTTTTGAATTCAGTAAAAACAGAAGACCATTCATTAATTTATTATAATGATTGACATCGCATTTTTTTATTAATTTTAAACCATAGAGTCAATATATTTTTTAATATTTCCTTATATGAAAAAGCAGAAAATACCATTTAAGAAAAACAAATTTAAATCTGGTATCAGAATTTTTTAATTTATTTTTATATTTAGTGATATTTTTATTTATAAAAATTTTGTAATGCAAGTTTTCATTCACACTGAACTGTCATCAAGCACTTTCAATAAATAAATAAATTTATGTATGTACATTGTACATAGTACATAGTACATACATAAATAATTGTTTGATGTATAATGTTTTCATACAAGAATTATTACAAAGTTTGTATAATTTAAGAAATTTCTCTTAATATTTTTGATCTTATATCCTTGTCAATATCTTTAATGGTTTTTTTTTCAAATAAATCGTATAACTATTTGAAAACAAACTGCTCTTATTTTACAATTTTTTTTCAAACGAAAACCATTATAAATGTTTACATCTGACCAAAAGTCAAAGATAGATAAATGTACAGTCGTTTTCTAGCTAACAATTTTCGTTAACTTATAAAAAGATAAAAAAAATTATATTAAAAATAATTTTAAAGAAAAACTTCTTTATCAATTGTCTTTAGAAGAAGCCTGTAAAAATTAGAAGTAATGTTGTAATGAATAAAATAGATTTTTAACAAAATAAAATTATTTGAATGAATCTAATTTCAATTTTTATGTTTGCTGGAATAAGTAGATACCTGCAATGTAAACTCATAAAAACTGTACAGTGTACATGATGAAATAAATATTTTTTTTTTCAGTTTTAGCGCTCGCATAGTTTTTAGGGAAATTATTTCCAATTCTTATGATTATTACATAAGAATATCAATTGATCTTATCACTGCATTTTGATAGGAATTAAAATGCAAAAATCATATAAATACGGTACATATAATATGATATTTAATAGAAATTTATATTAATATGTAAACATAAAAAAAAATAAACTGGAAATTTTTAAAAGAATTAAGATTTTTTTTTTTTTCAATAATAATATAATAAATTTTAGTTCATTTGCATAAAATTTTCTTGTTTTAAGAATTTTTTTTTTACAATAATTTTTATTCTTTGAATAAAAACAACTCTATAGGTGCCTCAAATCAGGGATTAACATTTACATAGATAAGGAATTAATTAAATAGATTTTTAATATTTTTTTTTAATGTTGCCTTCAGCTGTAATAGAAAATATGTATTAAAAATTTCTCTGTGGAATTTCAATATTTTTAGTCAATTTATTTTAATATCTTTCAAGCACTTAGGGGGAGCTTAAATATTTTCATTATTTGTTATGTTAGTTAAGCACAGTAAGGAATTGGAAAAAAATTCGCTGTACAATTTAGTATTACCGTATTATTTAAAAGTTTTTATATTCCTATATAAAATATACGAATATTACAATCGCCAGTTAAGTATAATTAAATTTAGCAAGAATAATATGTCGAATATCATTATAATCAATTACTGATCAAGTACATATATCTCGCATTAATCTGTACTCACAAAAAATTATTTTTTAAATTATTTTCGAAAATAAGGCATGTATTTCACTTTCTATTTTATTTCATAAAAAAAGCTAAATTCATTAAGACAAGCGAAATATGAATCTGAGTAGATATTATAAATTAAAATTGTGTCAAGCTGTTCAACATGTAACAATTATCCGATTAGTTAATAGATAAATTTTATAAATACATAATTAAAAAAGATTTTGTTAGAAATTCAAATTGTTATTAAAAAAAAAGAAATTTTAAATAGCAATTATTATTATTGTTATATATAAAAGCATATTTTTACGATAAAGTTTCAATAAAATTTTCAACATAATCTCACTAGTCACTACAATTTAACAATTACTAAAAATAATCATTAAAAACTTTACATAAATACATAGAAAACGATATTAAATTGGAATAACTATTAATCAACCCGCACAGACCCTCCCAAGAAAACACTCTTAATGAATAATTACTTAAAAAAATAACAAAAAAAAAATTAATAGTAACATAATAACTATTATATGAAATCAATAAAATAATAATAATAATAAATAATAATTGAAAATCATGTGCCAATTAAAAGCTTCTTCCATAATTTGATTAACATCAACAACACGATATAAAAATTATAAAGTTTATTAAAATGAAAAAAATATTAATTTCATTCAAGAAATATATTTAATTGATTTTCTAGAGATCGATTTTATTTAAATTCAATTAATAAAATTTTAAATTTTAATTTATGTACACGAGGCTACCTAAATGTTATCATTTTTAATTCAATTTAAAGTCACAAAAAAGACATAATAGATCTTTCGTCAAATGTTGTTGTAGTATATATGCGTAGTAAAATTTGTATAAATAAGTTAATTTTTTTTTAAAAATCTTTTTTAGTTTTTCATGATTCAGATGAATATTTTGATCCTAGTAAAATTTAATACAACACATATGTAATATTATTTATGATAATTCGAATTGTAACGAGCTAATAAGTTCCAGTTTTTTAGCCCATTTTTTAAAAATCAGATTATTATTTTTTCATTAAATGTCCGTCCGTCTGTCCACCACTCAAATGCTTAGAATTAATGAAGTACCCAATCGATTTCAATTCTTTAAATTAATGTCAAAACATGCGCAATCTCATTCACTTTGCGTCGGCACATAAAAGATATAAGGTTCTACGATTTCGAAATTGAGACCAGAAAGAATTTATTAATTATTTTAAAAAAGAAAAAAAAAATAAATTGCTCTATTAAATATTGTATAATAGATTTTTTAGTTTGCGTGAAATTTCCTTGTTTTTAATGTACCTGTTTTATATAAATATTTAAAAATAATAATTATTAATTAGTATATTGACCCTAAATCATTGAATGGTTATCGATAAACAAAATATATATAAGTATTACACAAATATGTTTTTACGAAAATTACTATAAAAACTATGTATCAAATAACAATTATGTATTATTATTATTTTCTATTTATATATATAAATATACCATTATTACAATTATTATTACATAACACACTATGGGTGTACTCAATATTATAGTGCAAAAATTAAAATCCAATAGTTACAAGTTTTTTTTATAGGCAATTGATCTTTTTTAATTTTATAGATAAAAAAAAAAAAACAATTCATAGGCATTGCATTTGATGATACTTTAATTAAACTATAAGGAAATGTTGTAGAAGAACGATTATATTAAAAAAAAATTAAAAAGAAAATTAATTTTTTATATAAAATAACATAAATATACTTTTTCAAGTGTGATAAATTAGGCAAATAAAATACGAAAATACTGCGAGAGATTCAGTAATGTAAAAATTAATTATTATGTCCAGTGAGAATAAAAAGTTCATTACAGACTTCTTAGTAAGAGCAAGAATAACTAATTTTAAAAAATTTTATAAAGTAGGTATATATTTTTTTTATTATAATAAATTGTATCTATATTGTTTTTCTATAGAACTCTTTTTTCTATAAGTTTTAATTTGATAGAGAAAACAAAATTAATACGTATATTAAAATTATAATTTTATAAAAATCAAAATTATATTCAATATATTCAATTATTTTTCTACTAACTTAAATAATATATGAAATGTTTTTTTACCATTTAGATTTTAGATTAATGACAATACATAGGTATAATTGCTAAAGCTAATAATTTTTCTTTATTATTTTAAAAACACAAAAAAAAATCACACACAAACTTCTGGCTCTTTATTAAAAGAACTTTTACATCAAATTTTATAATAAAAAAACTTTTTTTTATATTAAGATTAGGTCATTAGTTTAGCTTTTCGTTATAATTTATTCTATCAAAGACTATTAAATTACTATTTTAACCATGGATTTTTCATTCATTTACGGAATAATATAAATTTATAATAGTAAGTATGTATTAATGTTTTAAATTTCGGTTTCTGTGATTTTATTTACTAAATATTTTGTTTTCATTATGCTTTTATTATAATAATAATGAATAATATAAAATTATGTATACCTTACCTAGTAAGCTGAATAAATTTTTTTTTTATTTTTTTAAAAACACAATTAATTAATTATTTTGACAAAATGTATTTTTGAAAATTATTGTGTATTATTACCACAAACCACAAAATAAATTAATAAGGTTTTTTGTTGGTTTTTAAAAAAAAAACTATTAAAATTATATTGGAAAAAAATATTTAGTATATAGAAATTAGAAAATTTAATATATTTACGTACATATATTTATATTAGCAGCAATAAGTAGAAGATCATGTGTTTTGCATAACGAAAATATCGAAATGTGGAGAAAAAAATTTAAATTAATAACCAATATTTTGAGATTATGAACCAATATTTTGAGAGCTCAATAGTAGATACTACTTGAAAGAAACTCAGCTTACTGAAAATTGTCTGTACGTAATAATCATGTTTGTCAACTAAGATAAATATAATTATTTTCATATGAGGCGATAATTTCGGTAATTTAAATAATTCTTTTACTTTATAAAGACCGATATTTTGGAAATGTAAAAAAAATAAATATCAATAAGAAAAAATTGTTTATTTAAAAAAATTTATTTTTTAATTTAAATCAATTTTTGACTTTATTTTTAAATTTATAGGAATTTCAATAGACTCTGTCCACATTCCTCAGTGTATCTTAGGGATTTATCATTATTCATAAAATTTAGAAAATTAAGATTTTATATTTGTACGTATGTATGTTCAATAATCGAGACGACTACATTGAAATACATAAGTATATGTATATATGTATAATTTTATATATAAATTCATACATATTAATAATGAAACATTATTGGTTGAATTCAATAAAAATCAAATATATAAATTTGCCCATTTTTGGTGTGAACAAGGTTTTCTTGTTCACCCAGTTAAGAATTAAATAAATGCTTTTTTAATATATGTATATGATTTAATATTTTAAGTAAATATATTTATAATGTATGTATAATATGCATTGAACAAAACATTTTTTATTTTGAATTCATTCATGATTTTCTTTTTTCAATGGAAATTAATAATTTTTTTTTTTATTTTACATATTGATAAAAGCAATGCATTTTCAATCTTGAAAATCTGTGTACATAATATAGAATACTTAAGCATTCAAATGACATAGAAATATTAAAAACAACAAATTGCATCAGAAAAATCTGTACACTGATCGATTTCTTCTATCTTTACCATTACATTACTCATAACGAACGGTTTCTGTTTTAATATCCAATCTTTCTAAAATATTTTCTATCTTTTTTGTATTTAATTAATACTTGGTTGGTATCATTAATATTCTAGTTTATTCTGTCATAGGTAATACAGTATGATTTCTTACTATATCACAGGTGTAGGATTATTAAGTAAAACGATATCAGGTCGTAATTTTTTATAATTGCCATAATAAAAATTAAAAGTTATCATTTTATACTTTCTAAAACTTATGAATTATACAAAAACTGTGTGCACTTAAAAAATTAAACAAAATATCTAAATAAGTATAAGAACTTGTCACATTAACATCCACACTATGAAGAATTTAAGATTTTCTTAAAATAAAAAAGTAAAATAATGTACAACAGAAACGTTTGAAATTTGCAAAAAGTCGACCATATCTGGGCCTGGCTTCTGAAACGATTAAAAATATTCATAATTCGTCGAGACTGACGTATGACGCAAAAAAATCACTCTCTCTTAACTGTAGGTAGAAAGGATTTTTTTTACAAAATAAAATAACCTTAATTAAACAGATTTATGTATTTATGTATTTAATCTATATATGGGTTTCTAGATGACCATCAAAAGAAAATTTCTGTATATTTAATAGTATGTAAAAAATTGTAACAATAAAACCTTCAACAACTTTCAAAATATAAGAAACATTAACAATCCTTTTTGAATGAATAAAGAAAATAGACATGTACAAGTACATATTTGTACTGTACATATAAGTATTATGTAAAAATTCATTTAAAAACTCTTACCTTGGGATCTTTTATTTCCGGTCTGTATTCTTCATATCTTGATCGCATTTCATCTTCTTTAACCATATAACGATCCGGTTTACCTTTGTTGTTGTCAGAAAATTCTTTATTTTCCTTTTTCTTTGAACTAAAAAGTTTTTTCATCTTTTCAAAACCCCCGATTTTCTTTTCTCGTTTCAATGTTCCACTTTCATTACGACTAGGACTAGGATAACGTTCATTTAAATTCCTATGACGCTGCAATGTTGTTTCTTTGGGGTATTTATCTAATCTAGGATCAAAATGTGATCCATCATCAATACTTCGCTCCCGGAAAACAAAGTCATACTTTTTCTTCTTTGAATGAGTTTCTTCAGTGTGGCGCCTTTCTTTTCTTAAAAATGATTCACATGCTGACATATCATCGTAAATTGTACGTCTGCGCCATCTAAGATAATGCGATATGGTAAATTAAAATAAACTTTTGACTGTCTAACGAACTAAACACACATTAAAGCTAATTTACAAAAATTTAGAGCATATTTTTAAGTATTTTTATCATAAAAAGTCGGAAGTTAATGGCAAATTTAGCTATTAGATTTTTAAGGTAAACAAAAAGTGAAATAGACTGGTTGAAGACCGATATATAGATAATGTTTTTTAAAATAACATTCGTAGTTTCTTATGATGGTAATAAATAAAGACTTAAAATATTCTACTTACTTAGTACGCAAGTCACCATTAAATGATTCTTTTCTAAAATCATTTTCGATTCCCGAATCACCTTTGTCAAAACTTCTTTGTTGCCTTTTTTCTCGTCCAAGACTATTTTGCCATATTGGTTCTTCATTCATTACTCTTGTAACTTCAGTTCGTTTCATGTTTTCTGGAGATGAGCGATACATATCACTGAATTGCGAATCTATGCTTTTTGGTTCCCCACAATCTAAAAGATATCTTTCTGCGGGATCTAGGAGAGGATCTTTTTTTCTTTGTGGAGAATCTAATCTTTCAAGACGGCGACTTTCTGTAGTATGAGGTGTTCCTTTATTATCGTACTTCGTTTCCTTTTGATAAATTTCTTTAACACCTCCTGTACCATCATTAAAGTATTTCGTGTGCGTGTATTTAGATGACTTTTTAGGTGCAACCATATCCAAATGGCTTCTTTCTGGTGAATATTTCTTTACTACATCTGTGTTATTCATCCTATGAAACTTTTCCACAGATTCTCTTTTTTCAAGTTTTGGTAATTTTTCAACAGAATTATGCTCATTTATGTTATACTCTTCAATTTTAAATTGCTCTGGAAGAAAATTTCGATTTGGTTGTTCATTCCGAAAGTCAAGATTTTTCTCTCTTTCATAATAATTTTGATCATATTTTGGTTCCATTGAATCTAAATGACCGAATTTGCGAGATTTGAATTTGGACTCTAATGCCTCACGTCTATTACTTAAATTATTAAATTCATTAAAACTTTCCTGAAAGTATTGCTCTTTTTTGCGAGAATCCATTCCATCAGCAATTCCTCTTCGACTCGTTAAATCCATTGGAGAAGAACTTCGTATCACTGGCACAATCGGTGGTTCCACAGATGATGGCCTCTCATATTTGTATCCATTATAGCGTATTTCATCATCAAAATATTTTTTAGTTTCAAACCCTAAGCCTTCGTCATCATCGCTGAAATTTTTCGGAGTCAATTGCCTCCATTGTGAAACTTTAACTTGAGGTGATGCAGAATTTCTAACTCGATTATATCCATTTAAATAAACTTCAGACTTCTTTCCATGACTAGAATCCATTTGATTTTCAATTCTATTGGGACTTAAGCTACTTGAATGATAGTTTCGATATTCTCTTGGTGGTGACATTGTGTCTCTTGAGATTGATATTCCATGCATCGGTGCTACATTTATTGGTGAAGACGTCATATTTCTTTCTTCTAATTCAGGTGCCAATTGAGCATAAATAATTGGCTCGTTTGGTCTTGTGTAAGAAAATGCTGGTGTTGAAATCAAGGGAGGAGGAGAAAATCTTTCCAGCGATAAACGTTTTACCATTCCATCAACTGTTCTGCCTTTTGTTAGTGGGGGTTTTTCTTGAGGTAACTGCGAACTATGCATATCCCCTGGGGATCTAATTGGATTGATTATAGTGGCTTTAGTATTATTATCCTTAGCTCTAAAATTACTTTTTTGAATATTATTTTTATCTAATGACTTTTGTAGCGTTAATAATGACTCCTTAATATTATTATTTTTAGAAATACCACTTTTAATTGCAATAAACTCTGGAGTATTAGAATTCGATTTTTCGAAATTTTTCGCAAAATAATCTTCTTTTATTGAATTTTCAATAATTGGACTCAACTGTGGCGCTTTTAACGGAGTTAATATATCGTCGTTTTCGTTAATATATCGTTTTCGTAATAATTTATTTGTTGCACTGTCTTCAATATTACTTTTGCTACGAATTAAACGACGTCCACCAGATTCTTTGAATCTGATATCTTCTTCAATGTGATTTAAGCTGGAATCACTTTTTCGACTAAAAATATTAAATATAGATGGTTTTTTGCTTTTTTTTGAAGAAACGTCACTTACACTTCTGCTAACCGGCTTAGAAGATCTAGATTTTTTTCGAGTTGGAAGTGAATTAAATTTATTTGGTATTATAACGTTGTGATTCTTTTGATTCGTTTTTATTTTCTCAGGATCAATATCTGTTTTACATTTAATACGTTCTGCTTGCGCTAATACTAAAGCTGCTTCTTTTAAAATATTTTCATCCGTTAAGTCTTTTGGTAATTCCCTTCGTAGATGTGATGTTTCTGGTGATTGCAGTAATTTCGTTTTTATTGGATAGTTAGCTGTTTCGTTTGGTCGTTTAGCTGTAATATAAAGAAAAGAAAAATGTTATCCACTTTAAAATCAAAATATCAATAACAGAATTAAGATCAAGGATAATATATATAATATGAATACCTGTTGTTGCGCTTTACACTTACATTATATAAATAATTAATATTCTATATTTGTCTTTTAACTTTGGAATAAATTATAATAAGGTACAAAAGAAAAGCTCAGACTAAAATTTATTATATATATTTTGTACATATTCGTAATTTAAATAAATCTTTTATTTTCTGCTTTCATTAACAATTAGCAGTCAAAAATATGTTCAATATATACAAATAGAGTTACTTTGTATTAAAAAAAAATATATGTATATATAACCTACAGGTAAATAATAAGTATACCTAAATAGTTTAAAAATATGAATGGAATCCTTGACATATATATTTATGTTAAAACTTTAAGATTTTATTCCGCTATGCAAAAAATGCAAAAAGTAGGTTTCAATCAACTATTTCTTATATTTTGTTTTTACACTTTAAAAACGTACTGCAAAAGTGCACAAGTTCGCCTTAACTTTTTATTTGTATATTATTATTTTTAACTTTTTTTTTTTTAATAAATATGATGAATTTCAAAATTATTCATTATTCAACATTATAAATATAAAAGATTGCTGAGTGTGTATTTTATTTTGCAAATTTCATAGCCTTCCTACATTAATTTCCAAATAGAAAATGTAAGAAGAATAAATTTTTAAAAGACGAAAAAACAATTTAGAGAAATTTTCTTAGAATGATAAAATGAATTTTTTTTTCATGACAAGAAATTTTTGAACCTATATAAACAAGTAAACTTTCAGTATCAACCTTTGCCTGTTAAATAGAGAAATTCAATATTGGAAGTAACGATAGTGTGTCAGGTATATTGATATTTTAGTTTATATTCGTTTATTAAATGATAAAATAAAATAGTTTTTAAATGCTGAAATTTCTTCATTGCAAATTATTCACTTATATTTCAGTGACGCATTGGACATAGTAAAGCTTTGGAAAATAAATATTTTTGTTTAAATATCATTATTTTTAAAAAAGAATTATCATAAATTAAATTCTATTAAAATTTAATTAAAACTTCCAAAAATACAAACTGTAAAAATAAATTCAAATAAATTGTTTTAATGGTATGGAATACTTTTTTCTATTCATACTTCGAAAAATAATTTGTCAAAAACCACTAAAAGTGAGTACACAACTATTAACATAAAAGTGTTATAAAACACTTTTTTTTCTTCATAATTTTATTGTGTTAAACTTAGAAAGGTAATAAAATTAAATTCCTTATTATCAAGTTTCCTTAATTAGAAATGTGTATATAAATATAAATAAAATCAGTTTTATCGCTTTTCGCCTATTTTATAATTTTGTGTCATCGAATTGTGATGAAATTTCGAAATATACAGTTCAGCAGAGTAGAGGGAAATCATATGCTTGCAAATTTTCAGATTTAGTTTTTAATTAAACTGAAATATGATGACAATATAATAGTTGTATATGGGCAATGACGTTTCGCTAAAAAAAAAAAAAACTACAAATAAAAAAATTCAGATTATTTCTCAATATATGTGTGGGAAGAAATGTCTTAGAAGGTTTTCTACATTACCAACTGAACAAAAAATTCGTTATATGAAACCAAAAAAAAAAAAATAAAAATTTATAACGTCAGAGTTTATTTTTAGGATATGTGTATGTTTGTAAATAATTTATTTTTTTTTTAATAGTGGGAGAGTTAAAATGAAGTTGATAAATTAGTAACGACACTCGGGTCTTAAAAGGAAACAAAATTGTAGGTACATATATTTATATAAAAAAAATGTCATTTATTTTCATGAAAGAATTAAATATTTTTTTCAGAGCAAATTTGGACAATGTGAACTTTGTTTTTTACCCATGAAAAGTCCTTGTTCAATCAAAATAATAATCGTGCTTCTTTTCTGTTTTTATTTTTTGTTTAATTTATTTTATTTTTTATTTTATTGAAGTGATCATTTTTTTTAAAGTTATTCAAAAATTTCAAAACTTCAAGCTATCTTTTTATAAAAAAAATTCTTAAACAGAGGCTAGAGGTTTAAAAATGGGAAAAAAGTTGAATTGAAGTATGTATAATTAATGTATTATGTATGTGTACATGTATGTACGAACGACGACTTCTTATATACCACTTAATTACTGAATCGCAGGCGTAATATAAAAATTTTTTATATTATATACATATATATTTTGTTGGAATTCCTTCCTCAAATTCTAACTTTATTCGAAATTTCGAGAATAAGCATGTAAAATGTCGTCTCAGTATAATTGTTGTCAACAGCCTGCAGACTCTAAAATACGATCTGTCTAGCTTGAATTGAAAAAGCGTATTTGTAAAGATTTCTTTTTAATTTTCTCTGTATTCGATCATATTTTAATTAATAAGTACTTAATTTAAATGAAAATACAAGATATATAAATATAATTATTTTTTAATGGGCTGTAAAATGTCATAAACTAAATAAAAGCTTAAAACATTGAATTCATACTTTATATTTTGATCTCACACCACTTCAGAATATTGCCTAGTAAAAAATTATTTTGTTAAATCTATATACCTTGATTTTTAATTTCTTTTCTAAAATTGAGCTTGTATACATTTTTTAAGCACTATTAAAATTTTTTATTATTTTATTTAACTTTGACATAAAAAATACAATTTTTATTTTATAAATTACATCATCACTATGTTATGAAACGATCGAAATTGGAAATATTTTAGAGAAATTCACATTTTTATAAATTCATAAAATTTTATCAGGTTCATATAATGTTGTATAATTGAGTTTTTTATTTTTTTTTTATAATTGTAACACGTTTATAAAATATAAGATATCTATATAGACAATTTAAAAAGTTACAAAATTTTATTGAGATTGTTTGATTTAAAAATAATACAACTATTTTATTATTCTTGATTTCAGAAAGAAAATTTTTCAGTTCTTAGTAATATTTGTTTCGGAAAATCAGAATTTGTCATTATCTGAAGATGAAATTAACTATATTAACAATTACTATATTCACGAATAAAAATCTAATACAAACATAGTATGAGCTTGTTACAACGAATCATTGTTGTTTGGTGAAGTCTTGCCTAGTTCTATAAAAGTATACTGACGAGCTTTAAATTTTAATCTGGAAAAACTTTTAAAGATCTATATTTCACTCAATAGTTATTGCCAATGGGTAAACTACCAAATTATATTTATTGAATATTATGTTTGATAAACAAAATTAAAAAAAAAAAAAAAGGTTTTTTAAAAGAAAAATAAAATTAAAATGAAGATCATAAAATCCGCAAAATTAAAATACTAAATAGATCAATACAACAGGTAACCAGAATAGTGGGCTATAATATGCAGCAAAGAAAAATTGAATTAAGGAAAATTTTTAATTGAATTGAATCGAAATATCAAATATTTCTAAAGTATGTACTTGGGTATACATGATTTAGCATTTTTGAGTTTTCATAGAAAAAACTGTAAAAGTAAATTTTTTATATGTATACCAAAAGTTATGATTTCTCAATTATTTTCTTATGATCAAGAGATTGAAGTGTATTAAAACAATATGGTATGAAAATATAAAAATATTTTTGAAGAGATTTCGAGCACTTAATCTTAACCGTTTCTAAAATGTTTTACAACGTTAAGAATATAATATAAAATAGTCCGTAAATTTTGAAGACAAAATAATTCCAAACTTTTGAACTTCTAATGGTCTAAAACGGCTTTCAAAGTTTGCCAAACATGTTGAAAGCGAGGAAAAAATAAATAAAAAAGCAAAAATTTAACTTGAATATTTAACAAATTTATTAAATTATTCGATAATTTATTAATATAATATTAATTCGCCGTTTTTCACTATGATGCATGGATCTGATTCACACCCACTTGCGAGAAATTGTGAAAAATATCTGATGTATAGAATATCATACATAGTAAAAACGTCTTAAAGAAATCTGCGGATAAAATCATAAATTTAGTCCATAAATTCAAATATAGTTATTATGAAAAAAAAAAAAATATTAAAAAAATTAAATGTCATATAAGTATGTATACCTTTTTTTAAACCTTTTTAATCCTTTTTCATATTAGGAATAATTTCTTGTTTACAATTTTTTTTTTGTTAGTTAAACTTTTTTTTTTACTTCAACAAGGTCATTGAAAAATTTTTCTTTTAATTTTTTTATTTAACCTTTTTAGTTGTCGTTTATCAAAGAAATTTTCCTTTTTTTTTTTTTGCTTTTTAAATTTTGTCAAATTTTAATTTTAATTTCGTTTTGAAGAATTTTTTTTTTAATGTTTTTTTTTTTTTTTTTTTGTAAATTAATTGTTATATTTTAAAATTAATGATAATTAGCGATTGGAAATTTTTTTTAAACATATTTTTTTGTTTGATTTCTTCGAAATTTCTTTTGTTCCCAAAAAGTAATAAACAAAAGAATTTTGAGCTTTTTTTTTTGTTTTTTTTTATAATGCGCACACCACAGATTCAACAAAAGAAATGTTAAGAAATGTTAAAAAAAAACAAAATAAAACAAAGAATTTTTTTTTTAAGCTCAGTCTTTGAAAAGAGCTGAGACAATATTAAACTTTTTCTTTTTCTTTTTTTTTTTTTGTTGAATTTAAAATTTTTTTTTTATTTAGAATAAAATTAAATGATCAGATTTTTTTTTTCTGTTGTGATTTTTTATTTTTTTTTTTTATTGAAAAAAAAAAAAAACTTGCCATTTCGCGAATTGCCGCGCAATGTGCCGTCATCGCTTTTAAGTTAATAAGAAAAAAAAATGTGTTTTTTTTCTGTAAGAAGCAAAAAAAAAAAAAAACCTGAATTCAATTTAATAAATGTTAAAACGTACAAAAAAAGTTAAATAAAAAAAACAAAAAAAAATTAAATAAAGATAGTTAAAAATGTGTTAAGATTTAGTTTCGCAATCTTTGACAACACTTTTGTTTTTTTTTTTTTTTGTTTTTTGTTTAAATACATTGTTGTGATGAACTTTTCACCTTTTTTCGATATGATTTTTTTTGGGTTTTTTTTTTTTGTATCTTAAAGTGCTGAGTTCAAAAGTGACAGATAGTTTATTTCTTAAAAAAAGAAAAGAAAAGAAATTGTTTTATGTTTTTTTATTTTTTTATGTTTTAAAATATATTGCATTCAGATTTTTAGTGTGGAAAATCGAATACTTCGAGGGCAATTAAAAAGCTTTGAAAGCTATTAGAAAGATATTAGTTCTGAATTGATCGATTCTAGATTTTAAAGATACTGTATACCGTCCTATTATTTACTTCTATATACTGTTTTTTCATATAATTCTGTTCATTAATTTAATAGAAGTACAGAAGTGGAGAGCTTAATTTTTGCAGTTATTAAGTTTTATTATTTTCTATGTAATGATAATTTATTTAGCAAAAATTAAGTTCGTATAGGTTTAATACGACAAGATGCCGCTGAATTGAGTTTTTTTAATAAACAATATGGTTTATAATGTTAATAATCTGTAACTAAATTTTACGAAATTTTTTTTTTTACACATTTCGTTCACTGCTTCTGAAAAATTTTAGTAACTATTATTAAAAGCCATACCGCAAATTTGAAAAAAGAAAAAAATATCAAGAAATTATTTAATAATCATCTTTGCGAGAGTTTTATTTTTTTTATTTTTTTTTTTTTTTCATGCTATTTCGTACTATTTTTTTTTTAATTTTTTTTCTTTTATTTTTAAAAGCGATACTAACAATAATAATAATAAATAAGTCGTTTGTGTGGGCAAACAAGGCAGGTAAGTTTTTTTTGTTTTTTTTTTTGCTTCTTTGATTATATTATTAATTCTTTTTAATTTGTTTTTGCTTTTAATAAATTTATATTATTTTTTTTTTTATTTTTTATTTTATCACATATATATAGAGAAAAAACATATCATTTCCTTAGAAATCTGTTCAACTTTTTTTTTTGTTGTTTTTTTTTTTGAATTCGCACTGTAAAATTTTTTTTTTTTTTTTCTTCGCGGAAGCTGTGCAAGTGGAAATTCATACTACTACTAATAATTTATTTGTTTTTCATTTCAGATCAGTATGAAATTAAATGTTCTTATAATAATATAATGGAAGAAATTGAAATACAAGTTCAAGATATATAAGTGTCATAATCCGAATAAGAATTTTTGAAAGCCAGGGACAATTTCCTTGATTGCTTCCTTTTGATATGAAAAATCTTCGAGGGAAAAAAGATACTTACTATATGCGTTATGTTGTTCTCAGTATAAAATTACCAATATAAAAATTACAAATTCTGCTCTATTTCAATTTTCTGTAAAATAGAAAGGGCCTGATGATATTATGATGGCGAGGAGTCTTGCCTAATATATTTTTTAAGATATATACATAATAGTGTAAACATTTTTTTGGAATAAAAACAACATATTTGTTTTGATTAATGAAACTAATTGAAACAAAATTATCATAGAAAAATAAAATTTAGTAAATTGAATTAGGATGACATAAATTTCAGATTTTAGATACAAATATTCAATCTTTGAAGGAAATTTATTTTTGATGGTACTTGTAATTATTGTGCGAACAATGTTAAACAAAGACTTCAATATTAACTTTCAATTTAGTATTTCGAGACTTTTGAGGCGATAGGTACAGTCTGAAAAATGTTGATGAATATTATTTTATTACATTAGTCCATTTCTATATAGCCAACAATTAAAACATAATTATTTTCAGAATGTAAAATATAAGTTTATCAAATACGTATGTGAAACAGATGACTTTTAAATTCATCTTATTCTGAAGATGGAAAAATATTCTTGTCAAAATGTAAATGTATAGATTCGTTTCCCTTGTGGTAATTTTTAAACATTAAAAATGCACAAATTTGAAATATTGAATTCAAAGGTTTTAAATAATTTATAATATTTTTGTACTATTTCTTAAAAGAAATATAAAAAAAAATTCAAAAATTTTATTTGAGCTCAAAATAAGTAACTTCATATGAATTATTGTACAAACCCGATTTTTTAATCAACAAAATTTACCAACTTATTTCATAAGTTTTCATAATGAAGTATTGTGATTTCTTTCATAAAATACAATGTTCAATGTAATGTAAATCGAATTTCTAAGTTTATTTTCACCTAATAACAATTATAAAAGTGTGTGAAAATGAAAAATATACAAATTAAAAAATATATATATTGAAAGCCTACACTATTTCTATGTAGTTTGTGAACAAAAAAAGAACATAAGTTAAATGAAGAGTTCGTAATATGTATTAATTCCTTTGATTTATAGGTTATACATAAATAATTATTAGATTAAAACTGAAAATATATATCACATATATCATACCAGTTAAGATTTTTAGTCCAAAATTCTACCTAAAAAGACGCTTTATCTTAGCAGCATATATTGTTTTTATACATGATTAGAAAAGTTTTAAATTTAAACAGAACCTGAGTTATTATAATATGGGAAAAAAGACTCGTAATCTTCTATAAAAATTCATTATATATAAAAATCTGACAGTAAAAAGCTTTAGCCCAAAATAAATTTTTATATTATTTTGTTAAATATAAAAATTCTGATTTAATGTCGTAGGTATTAAAAAATATTAACAAAAAAGAACATTATTCTTATACAAAAAAAAAATTTGCAAGATTAGCCC
Organism: Hybos culiciformis; assembly: GCA_964007475.1. Classification (NCBI taxonomy): domain Eukaryota; kingdom Metazoa; phylum Arthropoda; class Insecta; order Diptera; family Hybotidae; genus Hybos; species Hybos culiciformis. The sequence continues at coordinate 88,008,799 of OZ023274.1, forward strand.
CCACAAATTACAATCTAATTAACAATTTGATTTTTTATTCAAGTACATATATTAAACATTTTTAATTTTATGTCTGTATCAAATTGACGGCTGATCAACACGCTAATTTTTTTCTTTTTTAAATTTAAATTTTTAAAAATATTAAAGTTAAAAACTTGATATTTTTTAATAAAAAAAAAATCTTCTAAAACAATTGGATTATAGATTTTATTTTGGTATTAAAACATAAGGAAATGCCAAATAAAAACTATTATTGAATGATTTTATCTGCAGTTTGATTAAATTATTGGCAATTTATTTGTTTATATTGTGACTTCCGATTTACGTCTCAAAATTTATACACGGCATATATGCAGAACATATATTGTTTAACTAATCATTTTATTATCGCGGCATAGGTTTTTGATTATAATTTTTTTCTTGTTTAAACAACACATAAATATATAGTATAACGAATTAATCATGCTTAAAATGTTAGAGTTTAACGCCAATACTATTAAAAAAATATGTATACTGTTAGTTTTTTTTTGTATGTAACTCAATCTTTATAAATTAATGCCAAGATAGGTGTATCTAAACAAATTGATATTTAGACATTCTACAATTTCATAATTTATACATATATTAAGATACATAAGATAAAAGATTTCCGGAAACTTATTATAATTAAATTTTCTCGTAACTCTCTGATATTATAATTCTAAAGCTTTTTCTGTTTTTCAAATTGTTAAAAATGAAACACAATAACTTTAGAATAATTGCTAACTTAAAAAACATATATTAACCAGATCTTAAACAATATAAAATTTTATAATTTCGTATCGTTAAAAAAGCTAAAATTTACATTAACATTATAAGAATTAAATTTTGACTTTTGCAGATTACAATGTAATTAAATGATGCTTACAATATTGGCGATAAAGCCTAATGTAAATTAAAAGAATAATATGTTTCAGGAAATCCTGCATAGTTATCGGATTTTTGAGAATTAAAAAAAAAAAGTTAAGAAGATTAAATTAGTGATGTCAATCAATCAAAATCATTGTCACAGAAGCTATTCTTATTATATATTCCAATAATTACACTTGCCTAGTTAAATAATTATAAAATGTTTCATTTATGCCGAATTTTTAATTTTATTTTATAATATAATTGTACATCAGCAAATTTATATAAACTTTGTTGTAATTCATAAATTTGTATAATTTACGATGATTACTATTGTCCGTAAAAACTCTTTATAATCAAATTTAATTATATGATCATGAAACCGTGAAATGTTTTCTAAAAAAAAAAAAAAATTCTGACAATGCTAATTTTATTAAAATTTTTAAGGTGTGAATTCTATAATTCAATCAAATTTGCCAATTTCTGATTATATATTTTTTTTTTTTTTATGTTAGAGAAAAACTCGTAACAAATTTCTTGTAAAGTGTACAACAAAGAATAATAAATTCAAACTTTTTAGGCAAATAGGTATTAGGGTTATTAACACTCAACGAATAGATCCGGATATACGAGTATACAGTTATAGAATGCCTGATTCTAATGTTCGAACATTCTTAAACAAACAAAATATCTTTATTGCAATAGCGCAGTTACTAATGTAACAATAATAATTCCAAAAACCGAAAACTTTTCGCAGTTTTTTTATCCTAAAATTCTGAATGATTCGGAAAGTAGTAATTTAATTTTAATGAAGTGCACATAATTTTTACCCAATAAAAAAATCGGTATTTTTTAATTACCCTGTAGTATAAAGAACATACTGTATATATAGGAAAAAGGATTTTAGGATTTATATCGAGAGAAAAAAGGTATAAACAACAAAAAGAACTTTTTCATATTCACACATACATAATGTAATGGCAAAATAATAACATTATACATATATAGGATTAAGGAAAAAATTAATGATTTCCCATACGCGAATGCTTTTAATTTCTTTTATACTTTAAAACTAAACTAAATGTGAATATGAATTCCTGGAAATTAAACGATTTCATAATTTACTTTCAAATTATTGTAATCCAAAGAGATTAGAATCATATATCATCGAAAACATCATTAATAACAACTTGTACAAATTTTATTTCACCTTTAAAAATCAAAATTTAAAACGTAAATAAGACACATGTATGTACATAGCTATCTATCTTTAAAAGCTAAGATTGATTTTTGCCTTAAAAAAGTTGATTCTGTTGATTTATTATAAATTTTTTTTAATGCATTTAACCTTGAGTAGGTTTTTATATTTTGTTTTATCCACCAAACTTTGATCTTTCACGATTTCAAGCATTTTCAAGAAAACATATGCAATTTTATTTTCCTATTTAAGAATTAAACAATAAAGAATGTTGTTGTGTCATAAACTGTATATTAAAGCAAAAAATTAATATTTGAAAGTATAGTTGGAGGAAAAAATTTTTTTTTACCAATTAATTTTTATATTTTCTACAGATTTGACAATATTATAGAACTTTTTTAGCTTGAAAAATAATATGTTCATAATGAAGTATGTACTACATCATAAATAAAACATAATACATATATAGAATTTCAATTATCGTATATTCAAATTGGGTTCTTAACGAAACATAAAAATGCACTGAAACTACACTCCATTTTACATTCTTAATAATGAAAGTTTTATGATACTTCAAATTTATCGTTATTTAATGATGATTATTATTTTAATACACCAATTTTGAGAAAAAAAAAATTGAAATTTATCAAACAACCAGAATCAGCACCACCTATAGTGACTTTTTCTTCAAAATTTATCATCATCAATGAAAAGTGTAAAAGTAATAATTATAAATGAATTTGCAATACTTTCTCCAAATATAAACAGTTTCGCTAAAATGTGTGAGAATTCTTTATTGATTTTTTTTAAATAAAATAAAAAAGAACAAAATTTGCATGAAAATATTTAGCAAATTTCTATATTTAAAATCTTTAATAATTATTGAAATTTCACTTTTTTTTTTTTTTTAATAAAACTTTAAAATAAATAAGCCACAAAATCGCAACGCGCCTAGCAAAAGAAAAAAGTTATATATCAAGCAATAAACACAGGAACAGAAAATTTTGTTCAGTCTTTCCATGAAAACGACTTCAAATTTTGGACCAAAAATTAATAACTATGGCTTTAATCATCCAATAAAGAGTTCTTCAACTATATCTAAGTTGTTGCTAATCTAAAATACTTATTTAATTCATCAATATTAAGCTCTGCAAAAAAATCGATTTTATGAAGGTAAATAATTAATAAATATCTTATTGAATTGATATAATGACTGGTTGTGGGTCATTAAGTCTCAATTATTTCAATAAAATAACATTATGTTAAAATTTATAACAAAAACATAACAAATGAAGAGTAAATTATGTCTTATTAAATTTTTGTAAATTTTTTTATTTACTAAATAATTATTTTGTCAAATAAAAATTATAACCTTCAGCAGACTATGAGTCTGATGGTCATGAATTCTATTAAATTCATCAAAGTAACATCTTTAAATAAAGATTTAGGAAATTGAAAATTAATTTTTTTGTGATTTTTTTTTTTTTAAATCCAAATTAAATTATTTTGAAATAATTTTAAAGGTGATGATTTCTTCACCGCGTGTCTCAAATTGCACGAATAACTACACTATAGGCATATAAATAAAGTATTAAGTTTTAATAAAGTTTTTAAAGCCAAAATATTGTCTAAATAAAAGTAATAAATATTATGTTTATATGTAAATAAATATAATATTTGCTTTTAAAAATTCAAGTAAATTATAACACTAACCGATTCTTTTAACATGAACATCTCGATTAAATGATACGCGTGGTCCATTTTGGTGAAGCTTATTTGAATCTGTGCGTTGAATTCCAACTTCCATCATTTTCAAAAGTAAAAAATTCTTTTTTTCATCCTTGGTATTGATTGAACAGATTCATCTTTGATTTTAATAGTTTTATTTAATTAAAGCTAGATCTCTGATTTGATTTCATGAGCCATATTGCGGTTTGTAGTCGAAAGTTCTGGAAATTACAAAAACCCAGAATCAGTCAAATTGAAAAACAAATTAATCGATATTATCAAATAAAAAAAACATACATACATTATATTATGTAGTTATTAATGAGAAAAATCTATACAATTTATTGCTTTATTTATTTAAAAAAAAAACTATTAAATACGGTTATTATTATTTTAGAGAGCATTCAAAGAAAGTTAATACTGGTGTTAAATTTTTAGCAAGGCAATGTTATTGAAAAAATATACAATTTCAGAACCATCAATATTATCATTCATGTGAAGGAAATAAGTTTACGGTCAGTTTTTGTAACATTTACAAGAGATTCAATAATAAAAAATGTAGTAAGCATTTAAGCATGTTTGTTTTAAGTGAGATGATAGGAATAAATAATTCGCATTTTACTGGATTTACCTCTCTTCTTAATTCGCAATGATATTTTCTAATTTAATTTTAATTTTTGACAAGCAAAACAGATAAGAATAGAAGCAGTAGAATACACGGATAAAATACCAATTAGCTTAGGAGTATTAGTATATCTAGTAATCTAATTATGAATTAACATTTTAACATTTTGCTCCCGCATTTAAATTGAAAGACTAATAAATTCCTCATAATGTGTAATTAGAAGGAAGAAAATCCTATATAATTTTTAAGCGCAAGAGTAAATTTTATATTACGTTCCAATATGGTAAGATTTAAATAAGATAAATCCAATTAAAATATTCAAAATAGTTTCATATTAGCACTTGAACTTATTCACATTTTAAATCTGCATTTTTGTTCTATAAAAAGTTTCTGCCTTAAGTCTTTTGTTTTGTTACACTTATTGTGCTTGATTGAAAGACAAATTAATTAATATTAATCTCCAAGAACTATCGATTTGTTTTTAAAATGTTTTGTTTTAGTATCTTCTCTTGAAAGTATATTGCAACTCTTTACATTTGCATGATAGATATTTGAGTTTTTTCAACACCTATTTTTATTCAGGTACTATTATTTATTAACTAATGGTTTTTTAAATTGATTTAAATTTGAAATAAATATGTTTATTATAAATATTTAATAATTTCTTAAATAATTACTTAAATGAATGTTTTACCAAACTACAAAGCCTGGAAAATTTCAGTATTTTTTCCCTTACATTTTTTCTCTGTTTTAGTCTTTTTCTTGAACCGCCTATTATATGGGTTCTCATGTCTTTACTAAAAAAAAGGCTTTAAAAAGTCCATTATATATGTTTTCTTATGGTTAAAACACCAACCATTGACGTTATTTGTTTAATGAACATGAAGTTCGATATTTTTATTGTTTATTGTACGTTGTTACATTGAAAAATTATAAACCATTTAAGTGTTTATATCTATTAAATTACAATACATTGCGTTCACTAAAAACAGTTTATGCTTAATTAAATGGACTGCAAATATAAATCGTGACAAGCTTACCGGGTAAATGAAGAAAAATTATAATAAAATAAAAAAATACACAATTTGTCAATTAACAACACGTTCTTGAATTGCAAAAAAAAATTTCCAGTTCAATTTCATTACACATTAATTTAATGGTATCATTTCTGTATTTCTGACATTTACTGAGGGTGGATGTTGAAAGCAAATGAATTATAATTCCTTGCACTTAATACAGCTTTTATTAAAAAAAAAAATTAAAACAGAAAACATAAAACCAAATTGTATATAAATTATAGGAGATAAATTATTTCATTTTATTTCAAATATAAATAGTAAACCTAATAATATATCCTCAGTTTTATAGCTTGCTGTTCAATGTTACTATCTGAATTCATAAAAATAAAAAAATATAAAATTGTTCTTTATTACTCTATAAAATTTAATTAGATCAAAATAGATAAGACGATAATAGAAATCAATTGCTATTAACTTTTAATACTAACTAAGATACAATTATACATATGTACATATATGTAACTATCAAATTTAATTAGATAGTTAAAAAAAATAATGTGTTGACAGAAATCACTTTCTATTAACTTTTAACATGTTACTCACTAAGATACAATTATTCATACGACTAATTCAAGGTACATGAATATTAAATCGAGATTATAAAGATGGCCAATTTGCATAAAACTTTAATGGTTAATTAAAAAAAAAAAAAATTAAATTTAACACATTCCATAAAAATCGCAAAAATTAACACAAAAATCGAACAAGTTGAATACATTAATATACACATAGTTTTATTATAATATGTTAATATAGTGTACATATATCTACAAATGTATAGATATAAAGTATAACTTTTAAATTTTAATAAAAATCATTATGTACCAGTCAGTATATATTTTTTACTCATTTTATATACATATATAATTTTAGTTATTATATTAGTATTAGACACACGTCTGAGAGGTAATTTTAGTTATTACAAATACAAAAAAAAACGTACACAAAACATTATTTTAAGACAATAGTCCCATTATATTTTGAAATTTACATTTAAATGTCCAAATCGGTAGCCTCTTTGTGAAGTTTCTTGCGCTCTTTGTCTAGTTATTTGTCTCAATTGTGTGGGCATACATATGATTTTAATAATTTTTTTTTTTTAAATTATAAAATTATTAAAAAATATATAATTGAGATCTTTTGTTTTTGGGTTAAAAATATGTTATATGTAATATAAATCTCGAAATTAAATTAAATGTGGGTTACAAACTTCCATAGGTTTTGTTTAAGACAAACTTCATGAAAATTTTTCAAACTTACAAGATATTAAACAGATAAAAAATAATAAAAAATTTGAAAAATGTTTGAGGAACCTAAATTGTTAGCTAAAATGTTTTATTTGAAAAATATATGTCTATTTGAAACCAAAAATGTTTTGTGAAAATTTTAAAAATTATGAAATTGTCGATCCATAATTATCTATTAGAATTTATACGCATGCATTGCGCAAATAATAATTTTGAGCATAAAAAATACAGATCGAAAGAAGTTACTTGAACGAACATTAAAATAATAAATTAAAGTAGTTTTTAGATTTTTAATCCAAATATTAATATAGAAAAAAATTAATTTGTCAGAAACATCAAAATTGTTTCAATTTCAATCATTTTTAGCACAAAATATTTTAAGAATAATTTTTTGGATAAGTGAAGAATTATTGTATAAATTATAAATTTTCTGTATTAAGTATATACTGTCATCAATATACAATATAAATAGAATATTCAGAAAAATGCCAGCACTACCAAATTTAAAAATGCGTATTGCAAATGAAAAAGCTAGTAATAATATTAGAAGAAATTCACCATCATCCAAAGATAAAAGAGATCAATACACAATTGCTCCATGGTTATTGGCTTTATTTATATTTCTTGTTAGTGGTTCAGCAATGCTGCAAATCGTTCGTTCAATTATGTTAAACGAAGAATGGAATGGAGAACGAATTCCCTATGCGTGACAATTGTTATTAATTCCACAAACTGTAATACTATTTTATTATATAAGTTAAACATATTTGACAATAAATTATAAAAAAAGAAGAAGCTAAACATTATTATGGATCTAGTTCTGGTTCTATAAGCAAATAGTTTTGTCTTTTCTTAAAAATAACTTGAAATATTGACAGAAATCAATGAGAAGCTTTAAAGCACCAGCAGCTCAACCGAATACGAACATAGCATAAGAATTAATGAATAGTTTTAAAGACCACCGAATCAGCTGCATATGAACAAGAACATAGCATAAAAATTATTTAATAAAATCAGAAAATTTATTTACAAAATTCGGAAATATTTTTTTATTCTAATTTCGAATCCAATTATATAATTTAATAACCCTGCTTTCCAATATACTTAATTTTAGAGTTTTATTAATTTTGTAAAATCATTCCAGGTACTTTGTAGATAGAGATTTTTTTTTTCATTCAGGCTAAATTTATCATATAACTGAAATAAAAACACATTGTCATTTTAATAGTGTGTACATTATTTTGTACATATGATGAAAGTTCCTTTTATTTAACTATGTAATTTTAGGTATAAATCTCTATTTTAATTTATTTAAACCTGACCTTGAAGTAATTCATAACAATAAAATATAACATACATCTTAATAAACATACATTATAAACTAACCACATTGACATTGAAATTTTACAATATGCACTGAACGAGTTTATTTAGTTTTATTTTATCATAAGGTGCCTAGAAATTTTTATTAAATAATTTTCTGACGAATTCTTAATTTGGACAAAAAAAAATTAATTTCTTTCGCGGATAAAGTATGGCAAAAAGAAAAAACATCGATAAAATCAGTTATAATATTTCAGAAATTTTGAACGCCAACTTTTTTCAACCCTTTTCGATTAATCTTTTTATAAGGCTATACAAAAAAATCATTTGGTAGTACCGTAGTTGCGATATCCCAACCTTTAATTCTTATCACATCTCAAAATTCCCCGCTTGAAACTAGCTCTTCTTCAAAACATGTTGCAAACAAAGTTATGCTCAGTGTTATTTGTTTAAATTAAGAAGCATGATAAATATCTTAAACATTACAATTAAAGCATATTTTGTTATTATGGATAATATACAAATGTGCAATTATGACATCATAGTTTTACTTTACATTAATTTATTGAGGTGACTAAATAAAATAAATTAAAAAATATAATTGTTTTTCACATAAATAATCATAATACTTATATATCATAAGTATGAAAAAATTTCTCAGCTCTGTCATAAATTAAGAGATATTTGGAGTATTTGGAAAAATACTCCAAATTATTATTATATTATTTATTATTATAACTTATCAACTTTATTTCTGAGTTTATATTAGTTGACAGATTCACCAAAAGAAATAATTACATGTGCTTTGTTGAATCGATCAAGCGTTTAGTCTAATGACTATTTGTAATTGCATGTGTGCAATTGGTAAAATTAATACAGAGCTAAGAAAATAATTTCTTATTATCCAGTCTAGCTGTCTAGCATGCATTATCTTGTCGGGATTACAAGTAATATATTATAATTCAAGTATGTTAACTTAACCCCAAAATATCCAATTTACTATTGATTAAGATAATTTTATTAATTTCTTTTCAACTTTATTTTTGACCTCCTTGTGAAAATAAAACTTTAAAACTTATTATACGATCAAAAGAATCATCAAATTCACTAATTTAATTTGTAGAACATTAAAAAAAAATTATGTTAATTTATTCGCGATCTATTTTACCACTTGAATTGTTTAGTAATTTATTTTTATTTCTTTTAGCTCTTTCTTAAATTATAAGTTCGTTTCCATAAAAAACAAATAAATTATTTCTTATCATTTGCAAAAAAAAAACCTGATTAGAAAAACTGGCCCAGAAACATAAGTTGTCCCTGAATGATTTTATTTGCTATGGGAACGAAAATTTGGTTTTTATTATACTTTTGTGAAGATGCAAGATTTGATTTAGTTCGATAAAATTAATTTTTTTAACTATAAAAAATCCCATTTTTTTTTGTATTTAGTTATCGAATGAATTATTAATTCAGTTTTTTTTCTCAGTTAAATCTTATACATATGCAAAATGTATATATTTTTTTTTTACTATAGTAAATTATAGCTATTATGTCGTTATCAAAAAATAAATGATAAAATTAAAAATAAAATTAATGATTTTTTCTAACAGAAACAAAAAGTTTTTAAGTTTTTGTTTTAAATGATGATATTTCAAAGTCTTAAGTATTATTAAAATCGATTTTTCAAATTTATAATATGCATATAATGCGACAGGTGTAAAATAATTTCCATAAAAAAAATACATCATTATCTAATGTCACATCTAGGTATTATTAGCTTGTCATAAAAAAACAAACTCTCTCTCTTTTAATTGAGGCGTATATTTTTATTATAAAAAATTATACTATTATATACTTCAACTATAATAAATAAATAATAAATCTTAGTTAGAAGAACACAAATTAGTATAATAATTGATGTTTTCTGAGCATAGTTTAACAAAGTGTTAGTCATATATATAGTGTGTTTAATAAAATTCAAGTATGTATATTGAAAAGAAATGCAGAATCTCTGTTAACAATAAATAATAAAATAGGTAGTACATAGTTAATATTTTTTTTATTTAAAAGTTAATTGAATTTTATAATAAATCTTTTGATGATTTTTCAGAGATTGAAATCATAATAAATGCGTATTATAGATTTATTTGTAAAGAAGAAAAATGTAACTAATAATACTAAATTATGTTCGGAGAAATAAATTTAATAAAGTAATCCTTACTATAAGCAATAATCAAAACAATAAGATCAAATAATCAAGAAAATTGCAAACATATATTTTTAAATGAAAAATAAATGCATAAATTCTTTATGTACAGATATTTAAATTTATTCCAAAAAGATTTTTGAATAAAAACTAATCATATTTTCAATAATTTTTTGAAAAATATACATGTGAATGATGTGTGCAACGCAATTTTAGGTTATAGAAATTATGCAAAAAACAACTCAAGAGATATAATCATCTAATGCTTAATATATAGTATTTATTGCGGATTTAAAATAAATATAATTCTAATTTTATACTATTTGGTGACATTAGAAAATAGTAAATTATAATTTTATTAACAGAATGTTATGTATACCTAGGTACATATTGTAGCAAGAAAACACTTTTTGATGATAAAAATGTTTGTTTTATTTAAATACAGTAGCCAGGGAACTTCACAAAAAAATTTTAAGTCAACAGCTTACCGTAGAAAAAAAATGTATTTTTCAGTATAAAGGTCAATTCACACATATCAGTCACGTCAAGTCACCGTCACGTCACCGGCACGTTATTTCAGTCAAAAAAAATGTCGTTCCTTATAATTTAAATGAACTGTCTACACCCAGCCGGCGCCGTCACGTCAACGAACCATCAGTCGCCCCACCATCAACGAGCCGTCAAAATTAAATTACTTTCTGACGATATTTTTTTTTTTTGACTGACGGCAAAAATAATATATAACAAGATTTGAAACTCAAAAAAAAAATGTGCTGCTTATTCTATCCAAAACAACAACAAAAAACATTAAAATCTTGAATACGTCCAGACCGAGTAAAAGTTTTTATTTTTAATTTTGTATCTAAAAAACGATGTCGGAACGGTGACGTGACTGAAGTGTGTAGACACAGTCCAAGATTTTGACGGATACTTGACGGTGACGGAACGGTGACTGAACTTTGACGTGACTGATATGTGTGAATCAACCTTTAAGATTTTACTTCAACATAAGATCATTATTCATTTGCTTGAATGAAAATGAAATTGAAAATAATAAAAAATTATTAAAAAAAATTATTATTTCATTTTGTTATAATCATTATGTGCAAAATTCATATTGGTATATTTATACTGTTTCAGCTAAAAAAACCAGAGTTATTAATTTATAACTTTTAGCAAATAAATAAATAATTACCAGTTTATTATAAAAATAACAAAATATAAAGACGCAAAAACTAAAAGATTCCTAAAAGAACCAAAAAAAACAAATTAACATTATTCGCAGTTTAAAATTAATTAATAGGGTGATGACTTCAAATTCCAATTCTATCAAGAAGCTTATAATCTTTTATAATAATCAATAATTTTTATTTAAATCACTTTGAATTAAAATAAATAAAAGATCAACATAAAAAATTAGTATAAAAATTTAATATGTAGACATTTTGATAAATTTATGTCATTACAAATTTTACATAAAAATTTACCTACTTCAATACGTTAATATTTCGTCTGTAAAATTACTTAATTACAAAAAAATCCTAGACTTCAATATTTAGCATTCAAATTCAACGTCCGAGTTTGTGTTTTTGATGTTTCCAAGTTTTTTGATGATAATAACTAGTGCACAGTTCGAAGTTTATAAATTTTATAAAAGTTATGAAAATGCTATAAAATAATAATTAAAATTATAAAGATAATAATCATATTGTACTGAAAACTAAGCGTAGTTACGAATTCTGCGCTCTAATGTAGTTCTCAAAAATTACCAATAAATTTAATCAATTGGCAAAAGCGGAATGATCGTATAACACTCGTAACTTTATCTATCAAGCTTAAATTGGGGCATAGAAAGCATATTAAGATACTTTTTAATACTCTTATTATATTTTTTATGACGCCAATATACATAGTTAATGTTAGTATCTTCATTTTATTAGTTTTCTAGGTTTTTATCTTAAATATATTTTAGAAAAATTTTATTAAAATTAGTATTGTGAATTTTATTAATTTAATAAAAAAAAGTAACAAATTTAAATATTTAAAAAAATCAGAAAGAAACTTAATAACATTCAGAAAGATGAAATTATTAATTCCACATTATTGTTTTTTGTTTATTTACACATTTACTTACAGACAAGAAAATAAATTTCTTCATATATTCAAAAGGATTAATTAAGGTGAGTAGTATTAGGTATTAATAAAATAAGAAAAAATGTATATTATATATCAAACGCAAAAAGAAATATAAGAAAAAAGTTTATAAAAACTTACCTTTTTTTTTAAAAAAAAATTTTTTTCTCCGAATTTTATACAACAAATTAATATGATTTATATTGAATTTTTATTTGTTTTTTTTTTTTTGTTATTTGCAAAACTTTATTTTAATTTTTTTTTCTTCTTAAATTTTTAATATGAAATAAATTTCGAAGTTTAAAAAAATCTTATTTAGTTTATTTAAAAAATTTTAATTTTATTAGTAGGTCGTAAAAAAAATTATTAATGTTATAAGTTGTTATGATTTAGTGATTCCAGAATGAAAAATATTCCGCTGAACTTTGTACGGCTCGTTTTAAAGAAAATATTTTTTTGCTTCTTGAAGCATAAAGTTTTTCAATAAGGTCGGTAAAAAGTATAGGTTTTTAAAAAAGGATTGCTCAATTTTTTGAATAAGGTCGTTTTCAGCATTTTACCTATGTATTAGGAACATTTTAAAAGACGAATTTCTAAAATATTTTTATATATTATTGGTTCAAAAGTATGTGATATATGGAGGAATTTAAAAATTAATTGTGATTGTGACTCAAATTAAAACAGGTGAATCTAGGTTCAGACCTATCAAATGACTTGCAGAAATATGCTTATGTATAACCCCAAACTTTTATTAGAATTTGGATATAAAAACATTGAAGCAAAAATTTTAAACTTATTAGTTATATAAAGTTCAAAATTATAAAAATTTTGAATTGTTGAAAAAAGTTACCATTTATAGAAAAATTACTATTATTATTTTATTACTTTTGATATAATACCTATTATTTGGATCATTTTAGCCGTATGCGTGCAATGGGATTATTCATAAACTTCTTTCCCGATAATGTCACTTTTAAATGATATAAAAAATCTAATACCATTTAACTTGGTGTAATATAATGCATTAAATAAAATTTGAATAAGCAAAATTTTTGTTTACTTCCCAAAAAATTAGGTTCAGTAAAATTCCACGAAATACTCTGGTTATTTAATAAATTAAATAAATAAGATAATTATAATTTTTTTTTCCTGCTTGTTATTACATAGTTTTATTTAGTTCTGTTTACTCTAACTTTAGTCAGTTAAATAAATAAAAATTCACATTAAATTCAAAAGAAATGTGTTATACCATACATATAAACCATTATATAAAAATAGTTAATAATGTACTTACAATACGATTACATTTTCATATTTATATATGTTATGTGGTTAACTGTTGGAAAATACAGGGAAAACTAAAATCATATGATTTTAAGTCATAAAAAATATCGATTTTCATCCCATTAAAAAATTGTTTAATTAATTTTTCTTGAAACATAGTCGATAGTAGAACATAATGAATAAAATGATTAAAAATAAAATAAAATATTTTTGAATAAGGAATATAACAATCGAAATTCAGTGAAACAAAAATTTTTTTTTTAACTATTTTAGATGTTGATACTGATAAATGAACATGAAATAAACATATATAATTTATTATTAAAACTACGGTGGAGTAGACACTACTGGACTCATAATAACTAAAACATGTTTCGAATAATAAAATATTTAAATTATTTTTAAAACATAATTAAAATTTTTTATTATCAAAATAAAAATTAAAATGGCTTAAAAAAACTAAATAAAATGTTTATATTATTTTTGAAATCATCACCTTGATATTATTTAAATTGTTCATTAACTATTTATAATATTTATTTGCACGAATTGATTTAATTTCCTTTGCATTTTCTTTTTTTTCTATATTTTTTTTTATTGTTCTGCAAAATTTTATAATTTTTTTTTTGATTTACATAATTTACTTTTTGCTATATGTATTCAACATTTGAAAGGTGAATATTGTATTTTTCTAGGAAATGTGTAGGCGGGAAATTAACAATATTCACCAATACCAAAGTTTAAATATAATGTATAAAAAATATATATAAGAACTTTATGTGCAAAAAAAAAAATCCAGCAAAATTTTTTTTTCCGAAATATGTAATTGGAATAATTCCAATTAAATTTATTTAATATAATTAATTTAATTAATTTTATTAACAACAATATAATAATTTATAATTTAATTTGAAAAGAAACTATAAACTATATTTAATTACCGCGAAAAATATTTAAATATATATTTTAGTTTAATTTTTAGAGGTAAAATTAATAAGTTATTATTGAAACCAAACGCGATCACGTCCTAATTGAGACTAAAAAAATACTAAAATTATAAAACTATTCCCAACTATATTATAAAAAGCTTAAAGTTAAAGTTTCTCAGGTTTTTATGAATTAAAATTACAGTATATGAATTCACCACAAATGAGATTATTACCTTAATGTTAGTTTCTTTTAATTTCCATTTTTTGTGACATTATGAAATTAAAAGGTTTACCTTAACATATTTCAAGAAAACATCTTTAATCGGATGTAATGAAATTATTAAAATTTTAATATTTCCATATATTCATAGTTACATTTTAGTTGTAGAAAAAAAAATTTCTTTCTGATCGGTCATCATGATGGTATTGTCATTATCGTGTTCGATTTTGGTTTCGATTCCCACCTCAGGCTGGTCGTTGATTCAATACAATTTAATAATTATCAGAGTTACTGAAAATTAAACAAAAAGTTAAAAAAAAATTATAAAATAAATCGGTAAAATATTTTTAATAATTTTTTGAAAATGTCGTTCGCAACCAACTCTTAACAATAATCTTAATACTAAAATATAGTGAATAAGAGAGCTAAAAACAGGCATTATACATGAATTTTAATAAATAAAGACACCTACTTTAATGATCATACAGGTTAAATTCTTAGATACAGGTGAAAACTATAAGCTCTTTTTTTGTTTTTTTTTTTACATTTTATTTTTTATAGATGTGATGAAAGCTTTTTATGTTTCTTTATATTTTATATAGATAAAAAAAAACATGTACAAAAATATTATTATGTCAATTATTAATTCAATATTTTAGAACATTTAAGATTATGAGATAAAAAATAGTATTTAAATACATATTATAGAAACATACATATTTACATATATCATGTATGTCCACTTTCACGACAGTTAGTTCTCTGTCTATATAATATTTGTTTATTTATATATTTTTGATTTTGTTTGATCATATTAAATAGTTGTTAAGGTAAATATACAGAGTTTGTGAAGTTTATTAACTAGAGCAAATCTGGCGCCCCATTGTTTAACATGAAAAATTATTTTTATGTATGAAGAAAATCACTTAAATAAATTGTTTCCCATGAAAAAACCATAATAGTAATAAGAAAATAGTTAACAAAAAAACGAATTTTAGAATTATATAATATTTGGGTGATATAAGTAATGTTTTAGCTAATATTGACAATAAGTTTTTTTTACTGTTGTATTTCATTTCTGTTTAAAATAAATATTTGGATTCAAGATTTATGTTCATATTTTAAGATATTTTGTTTATTTATTAGAGAAATCAATGTAGAACTGTCATTTTGAATTTACTTAAAGGTAGCTTTAGGACAATTAGAAATTATTTTTGGTAATGTATGCAATAATATATGCAAATAAATAATTAATATATAATTTATATATTATCCTAGGCGGTGAAATAATGCTGCAAAAAAATGTGGATATTATTTTTATAAGCGTATTAAGTATTAAGTAAAAAAATATTAAAATATTTTTTAATTAGTTAATTGTTAAATGTCTTTTCAACAAAATTTTAATAATTTTAAAATAATTGGTCGTATGGTCTCCGAAACGTAAAATACTTGTCAAAGCTAATTCGAACTACATCCCGATTTAAAGTAATAAGTGAAGACCTAGTTAGGCGAATTACATTAGCTCCAAAATATTCCATAATCTTAATTATAGTGATATAGAAGGTAAGACAATGGCTTTTGGCGAAAAGGAAATTGTGCAATAATATTTTGTTTTTATTTAGTCCTATTTTCATCATAGATCTTGATACGGGCAAAATAAAAAAAAAAATCTAAATTCATACAAATCTGTAATCACAGGGAAATAAAATTATGTACCTAACATATGCCGTCACTTGCCTGCTCATGAGTATATCAAACTGGTCATCGAGAATCAAATGCCAAAAATTTTCTATGTAAAATAAATGTTTATGTATATTTTTAAAAATAAAATTAAAGTTGAAAAGACAAATTTATTCAATTTTTAAAATAAATTGAAACATTTTTTTTTAATAATTTAACTATTTATTATAATACTTTTAAGAAAATGAAATAAAAATTTTATTTCTAACAATAAATATTAAATTTGTTATTAATAATAAACCCATAAAAGTAGATAAGGAGTAGGCAAACAAGATCATTTATACTTCTTTCTTAAAAATATCTTCCGCTAAATCTTTATAAAAAAAAAAAACCGAATGGATAGTAGAATCTAATGATCTTCATTATTTGTTTTCTACATTTTGTTCACAATTTTATTTTAATATTTTGTAACATTTAAAAAATTATAATATTATTGATATCAAATATACTATTATTGTGTAATAATTTCCAATTTCTTATTTTATTTAGTTTATAATATGTGTATGAATTTTATTAAATAAACCTAAATTATTTTAAATGGAGAAGCTTCACAAAAATAATTTGTTGTTTTCATATTTAGTATGTAGTTATCTGGAAAATTTTTTTTTTTTCGAAAAAAGAAGATAAAATCTGATGTTATCGACATATTTCAAGACATTTGAGAGAGCAGCAACAAAAATTACGTATTTACTTCATATTAATACTGAAAAAATAGCCAATGCAATTTTTATTAATATATTTCATTATAAGCTCAAATTAGGAAGTACAAAATATTTTGAATGCAGTTTATTTTTTGCCACTATAATCAATAAATTTTTAGTCTTATATTTCAAGTGGGAGTTCTTTAGAAATTGTTTTTAATAAAACAAATAATTTTCGATTATTTCTACTTATAACTACATGCTTTTTTGTTTTTGTATTAACCTTGTTTGTGTATATTTATGAATTAAAACGAAATATGGAAACATGATTCCCATGAAGATAATCATAATAAAAATAATCAAAAATACTACAATATTTGTATGTAAGGTAATTTTAAAATAAAATGAATGATTTTAAACACCTGAAGCATTTATGTGTTGTCTAGGCAATTTGCCAAAAAATAATTTAAATTCCAAATAATACTTATTTTTTTTGTTATGTTCAGTTCAGAATGATACTTTTTATAGTATACTTAATTCTTCTGTACGTATACCTATCACTTTGTTTTTGTTTTGAATGAATAACTTATGCAACAGGTATCCTATAAAAAGAAAAATTAAAACATTGATAAATCAATAGAATATTATATTTTTAAGCTTTTATGCTTACATAAATATAAGTACAGACAGAATAAGTACAGGCGCATAGCACAGAACATTCATTCACGCTCATATTTATAATAAAAAAAATTGACCTTTCTCTCTAAAACTACAAACATATGTACATGTCAATTTTGTACTACTTTTAGCCTATAATTGTTTAAAAATACAATAGTTATGATAAAATGGGAAAACTTATATGTGATAATTTACATGGTTGCATTGCAATTAACTTGTTGCATATTATTATTGTAGTGGACAAGACATATATGAACTGATGACAAGCAAGTTAATTATTTTTTTCTTAATTATTTTTAATTAGATAGCAACAGTGAATCATAGTTTCATAAATTTCAATTATTAATCGGCACTGCAAAGAGTTCATGCAGATATTAAGAAAAAATTATTAGTATTGACCCTATATTTTAAAATTTAAATTTTTGTGATTATTTGTCAATCAATATAAGTTTGGTGATTAACACGAAAATATTGATAAGTAACTACTTATTCTTAACTCTATAAATTATTGTATCATAAGGGCCTTTAATATATGTTTTTATATTTTAAATTTCGTTGTATACCTATAATACCCTTCAATGTTTATCACTTAATTTTAATATTGTTATTTTAATTTGTGATTTTAGATTCATATTAAATTAATATTTTTTAAGAGTGTATAAAAATTTTTCATTGTAAACAGCATGCGCTAATTTTCTATTATTAAAGCTTTTCATATAGCTTTTCATGATTTTCTAAATATTTACTTCACTAAATTACAAAACATTCCATTATAAATATAATAAACTAAGTACATAAAACAGTTCAATATAATTCGGAAGGACGTTCACCGCGTAAAAAAATGAATTATTTAAAAGTTTTTTTATCATGAAGTTTTGTTTACAAAAAAAAAAAAATTATAAAATTGTATGAATTACCTTTTTAAAAATAAAAAAACTTGTTAAATTACTTAGATATTCCCAAGAAATTTTAATAGTCAAAAATTAAATATTAATAATTTTCTATAATTGCTTTAAAAATTAAAATTCAAATAAATATTTATGTAATTTTGAGTTTGAAAAAAAAAAAGGATAATGTCGATTATGTATACGTAGGTGGAAACTTTGAGGACATAACACCCAAAAAAATTTCTCAGTTCCTTTTTGGGTCGAACTCAATGTTAGGATCAAAAAAAATGGGCGCAAAACCTCTAGGATTATATTTAGCTAAATCAATATTTTTATAAATAAACTCTAATATTATTTTATATAACATCAATTATTTATATTTTTGTTTTAAAAAGAAAATTGTTAGTAGGAAATTTAAGAAAATTTTGTAAATTTTTTGTTCGAAATTAAAGTGACTCCGATTTATAACTAAATGAAAATATTGAAACAATATTTTTTACGTCCGTACTATGTGGAAGTACCGAAGTATGTAGGTTTATTGCTAAACGAAGAAATGTTTGAATATTCTTTTCTATTATATTAAAAATTCAGCATATAATTCTTGGTTTACTAACTCTATAACCGAAAACCATTAACTCAATCGGCAATTGACCCAAAACACTTTATTTCAAACACATTTTCAATTAATAAATTAACCCAAGAAACAATAAATCCAAAGCATAATATATATTACAGTTTATTCTTAAACAATCCATTTTATACCTGACAAACAAAGAATTAGTCCAATGAAAATAAAATTGATGATTCTATCGACCAATGTTACCAATGATAATTCAACAAAATTTGTTTTAGATAAATTGATAAATTGATTAAAATATATTTGAAAGAAATGTTATACCATTTAAGAAAACTTATTTATTTCGATTTATTTTCGATTATTATTTGAGATTTAATTCCAAAGATTTTAAATTTTATTTTCTGAATATGTACAGTACATAAAAAATAATGGTATAATAAGGATATTTATCTAGTTTTTATTTGATTACTACCCATCTCCATATATAAAAGCTTTGTCCTAGCCCGTATCGATCTTGCATAATACATTAATAAACTGTGTAATGCATCTGTTTAATTGTTGCTTGAGAATTTGTTCTTTTTTTAATTAAAATCTAAATTCTATCGCCTTGAAGACGATATTTTTAATTATTAACGAACAAGACCAAAAATTTAATAAAAAATTTTCAGAAACAAACAATTTGCATTATTTTAGTTATATGTATGTACTGTACATATTATATTATACACAAGAAGTTAATTTTATTTCATCATACATTAAATTGTAAGAATAACAAACATCGCATAAGGTTTTATAGGATCAAATATTGAAATTTGTGTGTGATTTCAACAAATAACATGATGATTATTTATTTAAGTCTTATATTAGTTTTTTCCTACTAGGTAATCCTAAAAAGTTTCCATCTTAGCTTACTACATAGATACATTATACATAATGTGTAGTATACATTATACATAATACATTTTTTATAAAATTTTCCACCAAATTATAAATTTAATAAATACTTATGAATACTTTACTTATTGAACTCATTCTTATAAATATATTATGCTAATAAAATAGGATATTTCATATGAAAACATTTTGCTATTAAATAAATAAAAGAAAGTATATAATATATGAAAACGTGAAAAATTTATGAAATTGCTCAAAAATTTGTACCTGACTTTTTTGTATATAAAATTACGCATTATAACTATATGTATATTGAAAAATTGAAATATTAAAAATGAATAATTATTACATTACATAATATATTATACATACATAAATACAAATCTACATTAAACCAAACATTATTATTATTATTAATTTGTACCTCAAGCTTTGAGGCAATAATATAACCTTGAACATATACTGTATATTGAACATATTTTATATATGTTATAATTAAATTATAAAAAAAAATTCTATAAACTTTAATACATAAATGTACTAGTAGTATTATATTAATAGTATGTGCAAAATAATAATAATAGAAAATTTTAAGAAACTAAAAAATAAATAAAAAACCGATATAAATTTTCTAATAATCAGATATAAAAACTGAATAATAAATTTAATATTTTTTTTTTATTTAAAACTACATAATTATTATTATGTATTTATTTGTTGGAGATTATTGCGGATAAACTTATTTTAAAGTTTAAAAAAAAAAAAAGAATCTTCAATAAAAAAAAATTACGGCTGGAAAATGTCAATGTTCAAAAGTTGTTTATGCTTTGAACCACGAGAGCTACCAGAAATTGAATTTATTGATGCTTTCATTCTAAAATGTACTGATCCACGATGTAAGTGTTGATTTATTAAAGAAAAGACAATTTTTCAATATTTTTTATGTACCTAGGTATTTATTTTCAATATTTTTTATTTTTAAGCTATTTGGTTTGTTTTTGAAGTAATCGTTCGTATTTGTTATCCTTCTTAGTTAAATTGAGTAATATTTAGGACAAATTATTAGTATACCTCTATTCGAAAATAAGCCTATCAAATGAATCATTTTATAACCTACCACTCGACCGAAGGCCGCGCCGGGCTTGCACAGCAATTATTTCTTAATATTTTTGATTACACGATTTTAAAATGGACGGAAAAGTATAAAATAAGGCTTTTAAGGTTCATTCAATCGACATCTACTCATATACCAATATTAATCGAAATCCATTTTCAGCCCCCGTCCCGAATCATCAACACAATCAAAGGCGAAATAATTTTATAACATTGCATTACTATCCAGTTCCAAGTTATTTTTAAAATTTCAAGTCTCTTGTTAATTATGAAGTTAGTTTAAAATCGATTACAAAATTTGTACCGAATTAAAAAAGTACATAATAATATTATGTAGGTATATTTATATACTTTAGTATATAAACATAAACAAATTTAAAAAAAAAATACTTGAGATGAAAATAAAAACTTTACCAAATGTTGATTTATTTAGACTGAGCCAAAGAGGATACATACACTTCATACTTATCCTTTGACTGAACTTACTTTTCTTTTTTGTTATGATAATTATAAATAGTAATCGCACCATACTCGAAATTTATTTTTATCCAATTTGTACTCGACAAATATTTCTATATATAGATATACAAATTATGTAAATATTTTATTGTGGCATATTTTTAGGCAGTGATTCGAAAGTAGTTATTTTAATTTTAGCAAAGGACGCCTTTAAGCAAATTAGTCAATTTCCAAATTTATTTTTTACTTTTGAGTAGGTACCTAAACATTTAAAAAAATAAAATAAAATCATGTACCTAGGTATTTCAATTTTTTTTTTAATTTAAATTTTTTCTTAAAAAGTTTATAAGATTATAGTAATATTACTAAATTATTGTATAATAGAACATGGATAAGTTTTAATATTGCCTGGCATAACAAAGATGCTATTGTTGTCTGTAGTTATGTAGTCAGTCGGCAGTTCTCTTTGCAGTTCTTTTAAAAAATAAACAAAAGCAAAATGAAATGTCAATCTTTTTGTTGTTATTATTATTTGGTTAGTCATCTTTATCTTTTTTCTCTACCCAACAAAACCCAATTCAATCAAACTCGACGCGAACTCGACTGTCTTCTGTGGTGAGTGAACTGTGTAATAAGTAATACTTTCTTCCTACCAACCAAGTTAATGATTTTTGGTTCAATTTTATTTTTTTAAGACAATAATAAGACGAAGAAGAACAATAAATTGAACTTCCAACATAATGTCTGGTAAATTTTTTTATACCTTATGTCTAGTTAACTAAATTTTAAATTATCTTACCTACCTACCTGTCTAACTAATTTTTTTTTTTCAGGTTGTTGCGGTTGTTGTTCAGCATTGAGGCCACGTTACAAACGTTTGGTTGATAATATTTTTCCAGAAAATCCCAATGATGGTTTGGTAAAATCGAATATGGAGAAATTAACATTTTATTCGTTAAGCTCTCCTGAAAAACTGGATCGAATTGGAGAATATTTGTACCAAAAAGCCACAAAAGATATTAATAGAAAGCGATACAAGTAAGTAAGATGAAAATTTTGAAGTAACAATTTTTGGAGGTGGGTTGGATAGAAAAAAAAAACAATTTTCAGAACATAATTTTTCACTGCCATTGTTGTGAAAAAATCGATATAGGAATAGGTACTTAATTTGCATTCTCTTTTTCTTTTAGGACTGTTGAAATTGCAATGGAAGCTATGGATTTGTTGCTAATGGCATGTCATGCACAAACTTTGAATTTATTTGTTGAATCATTTTTAAAAATGGTACAAAAGTTGCTGGAAGATTCCAATCCTAATTTACAAATTATGGCTACAAACTCGGTAGGAATATTAATATAATTAATATAATTTAATTATGATTTCGTAATTATACTAAGTATAAGTTTTATTGGAGAATGAAAGTGAAATTTATCTTTCCTAATGATTTCGGTTCCTTTATTTTTGGTTTAAGCTTAAAATTAAAAAAAATTTAAGTTAACTTATATCGTTAAAACTAATCCCACAGATTTATTTTAAATTTGTTTTTCATTCTATTTAAACATACATTTTTTTTGTAGTTTGTGAAGTTTGCAAATATCGAAGAGGATACACCATCCTACCATCGCCGTTATGATTTTTTTATATCGAAATTTTCATCAATGTGTCACGGAAATCATGAAAACATAGAATTAAGGGATAGTATTCGTCTTGCTGGCATTAAAGGGCTTCAAGGTGTTATTCGTAAGACTGTTTCAGATGATTTGGTTGAGAACATTTGGGAAAAACAGCATATGGAAAAGATCGTTCCATCATTGCTTTTTAACATGCAGGTATTGTGGAAAAGTGATTCAGTGAAACTCAAAAAGAACAAATATTTAATTTTGTTTGTATGATATTAAAGCAATATTTTATTTTTAGTCAGGGCCGATTAATGCCATTGAAGAAGCAACTCCTACGACACCACCAGTATTAGCCGAATCAGTTCTGCGAGAATTAGTTAGTCGTGCTTCCTTTGGACACATCAGAGCTGTTTTAAAACCATTATTAACTCATTTAGATCGACACGAGTTATGGGTACCAAATGATTTTGCAATCCATACATTCCGAGTTGTAATGATTTCAATCCAGCCACAATATTCATACACAGTTGTTGAAACTTTAATGCAACATTTGGACCATAATTTAAAATCTTCACCAAAAACTAGAACATCTTTAGCAGTTGTACTATCAAAGATTATTGCTATAGCTGCGGGTGAAAGTGTAGGACCTTCGGCGTTAGACATCATTAATAATCTTTTAACCCATTTAAGGACAAGTGTAAGCACTGCTGAATATCAAGAAGAATCAATGTATCAAGAAGCTTTAATTAACGCCTTGGGAGAATTCGCCAATCATCATCCAGATTATCAGAAAATTGAAATTATGTTATTCATTATGAATACCGTACCAGATTTATCAAAAAAATCCAAAGGCGATCAAATGCTTCAGAACATACTGTTGAAAAGTTTATTAAAAGTTGGAACACAATATCGAACACAATCTTTTGAGAAAGCATTTCCAGCGTCATTTTTACAACCGTTACTGAAAATGGCCAGAACACAACATGATCCTACTCGAATAATTGTAATGCAAATCTTACAAGCTCTACTTGATCGTCATCAAAATCAGGGAGTTTTGAGCAGCATTACAGTCAAGAGTTATATAACTATGTCTAGGGAACCACCCTCACGTTCAGATATTATTTTCACCCATAAGCACGGCGCAAACATAATGCAGGCATTGATTGAAGGAATGGCTATTTCTGATAAAATTGAAGCTCTAGCTTCAAGTTATAATACGGCAGCTCTTCTAATAGTCGAAATGTCTTGTAATGAAACAATTCAGGAGTTCCTGTTATTCATTTTAGGGTAAATAAAGATTATATTCTCATTAAAATTAATATTTAATTTTGACAACGAAATCAAGTTATTTTAATAAAGAGCAAATGTTTCAAAAATTTGATGTTAATATTGGCAAATCAACCAACACTAGAAACATTAGGAAACAAAAACATATAACTTACTTAAATATATTATAATAGATTAATTAATTAATTGCCGTTTATTTTTCTCAGTGAAGATAAATGACATGAGAATATTAATCGAAAGGACATAAATTCCAAATTAAACAGATTGGTTTTTTAATATATTTCATTAATCATATCATTTCAGGATCCAACAGATTGCGATTTCATCAGTTGAATTAGCTTCGGTTCATAAATGTAATTTATATTCGATTTCGTTATCTCTTCTATTTTTGGTAGCCAGAGTAACAGGAATTACAAGTATTCTTGAGTATGGACAAAAAATATGCGATGCTCGCAAGGAAGAGGCACCTTACTTATTACCCCCTTTGATAGATTCCAAAAAATCTGTAAAAAATCTCAACAATAATTTGCCACATTTACATATTGACAAAATGGCACTGGGAGAATGCTTACAAAATGCTGGATTAGATTCCCAACGCATTCAAACAGGAATACCATATTCTTTAAATCCCATTGACAATCCTGCTCATAGACATTCTTGGGTAGAAGCAACAGCAATGACAAGTAGAAATAGTTCTGCGGATCTCACTGCTTATAATAATGACGCGGACAGTATTAGCAGTTCACCTGGGGTATCGAAGGTTAGTTGAAATGAAACTACTTACACATGTAAGAAAAAAAATTTTAATCATTTATTTTTTCAGAAACTATTGGCACCAGAATACAATTTCGATGCGATGAAACGAGCTTTGGCCGAACCAACGGAAGCTGTTAAAAAAGAAAAACGTGAAAAACAAATTCAAATTGTTAAAACATTCCGAGAAAGTAATTTTGATGATTTGATAAAGAAGACAGAACCAAAGGTTAGTAAAAAAAACATTGTTTCAATTCATGTTCTGAAAGCACGAAATTGAAATTTATTATTTTTTGTAGCATGAAATCATACAAAACAGACTCAACGAACTTTTCAATTCGTTGCAAATTGAAAGGCAAATCACAACAGAAGTGAAACAACCCAATCAACTAAAACCCATTTACGAGAGCAACTTTCCTGAATTATTCTTTTATTGAGATTTTATTTAAAATATTTCATGCTATTTTATCCAGTTTTATTCTGATTAAGATAAAAATTAAAATGTTTTGTTACTTAGTTTAATGGTTCATAGTTATATTTTATGCTGTTGTATCTTCCTTCAAATTGTAATTTATTGGAAAATTATTAAATATGAAAATACATGTAGGTAGCTAAAGGTTTTTTTTCCTCAAAAATTTAAATAGTCAATGCAAAAATTTAATGTACTATCCGGGGGTTGACGTATATGCACTATATCCAATATTACTTTCGAATATTTTGAAACTAATAATTCTGCGATCTGCAACCATGGAGTAAATACTGGTTTCTTTCTGGTTAGTTGATTTATCTGTTTTTATTTAAAGAAAATTATAAAGACTTTCAATTATGAACACAGGTAGTCTTCATTTAAAATAAGTTATGAAATGAAAATATGCTACGGAAAATAAATTTTCAGATGCGAAAAAAAGTTTTTTTGAACTACATATATCCATAATAAAATAAAAAAATAACAACTATCGGCTAATTTCGATTGTTCTGAAAAATGGAATAGAAATTCATTTCCTTTTTTTGACTCAGAAGGAGTTTCTGTTCAACAACGACAGTTGCTAATTTTTTTTAACTAGAAGTATGGAAATTTTTATTATTTTTCAGAGACTCATAATTTATGAACCTCTGCATCGGTCAGGTTCAAACTCTTATTTTCTCACATTCATGACATAGACTTCCAGAAAAAACATTTCCGAGAGCTTACAGTGGCCGGTCATATGAGCAAAGTTAGATAAAATTGAACGATCAGTATGAAAAACAAACAAAAAAACACATTCAGGACATTTATGCTTTCAAAAAAAAGATTACCGCTTGATGCTACGATAGACCGTTTATGCGATATTTTGTTTAGAAAATTTATAAAATTTTGTACCTATTTAAGATACTGTCCTTTCAAACACAATAGATACAATCTATTATGATTTTTTTTTATAAAAAATATGATAAATGAATTTGGTATAAACAAATAAAATCATAAGCATTTTTAATAAGTTTATTTTATTTATTTATAATTGCGGAAATATGAAAGAAAATTACAATACAATTAAAATATAATATTTTTTAAAAACGATATTTTTTTAAAATGTCACAATAAAAATTAACCACTTTAAAATGCATACTGCTCCACTAATTAACGAGTGTTCTTTTTAATCCAACAATTAACTCAAGTTGTGGATGCAGTGTGCAGTACAATAAAAATGAAACATATATTTAAATATTTTTTAATATAAATTATTGTTTTGAAATTTTTAAGTCTTTTATGTTATTAATAAAAAATTAAGAGGTATATTATTATTTCATACAAAATAGATTTAAATTTGAGTCTGTACACGTACAATGTTTTATAATTTAGAAAGAAACATTTGGTATTTTCAAATAATTTTTCAATTAGAGTTGTAAATTTATAATAATAATATTTGGAATTATTTTAATTTTTTTTTTTATAATTTATTCAACCTTTAAAAGCTCAACATCAAATGTCAATCTGGCATTTGGTGGAATAACACCAGGATGACCACGACTTCCATATCTAAAATATAAAAATAAATACAAGTTAAAAAATTTAAAAAAAAAACTCATTTATACTATAATACTAGAATGTCTAAGGATATGAACATTTGTTTACTTACGCATAATCTGGAGAGCACACAAGTTTTGCTCTTTGGCCAACAGACAATTGAGCTACACCTAAAAAACAAAATAAAAGTAATTTAATATTTGAAAAATTGTATTAATAGGAACTAAGTAAATACCTTCATCCCATCCGCGAATAACTTCACCTTTACCAACTGTAAATTTGAAGGGTTGTCCGCGAGTTCGTGACGAATCAAAAACCTAAAATTAGAGAAAAAAATTTAATAATTAAATAGGTAATCCCAAAAAATGTTTATCGAGAGTCTGTCTATAAAGATTAGGTTATAAGCAAAATTTTCTTTTCAAATAAATTCACTTACTTGTCCATCGTCCAAGGTTCCAGTATAATGTACAACAGCAATTTGACCATGCTTTGGGTAAGTTGAACCTTAAAACAAAAATTGATATTATCTTCATTGGAACTGCCAAATCTTAAGCATTAGGTAGGTGTAAGGAAATAAAAGGAAGCGGTAGGTATCTACAAGTGTTGTAAAACACATGCTTATGAAATTGAAACTAGATACCTACACCCTTCTATAAATAGGCTTAAGATTATGAATTACTATTATGCAAACTGAGCCTAACATTGAAACGATTCTCAAGGACACCGGTTAGGGTCATATTACTTAAAAAAAAAACAAATTTATTTAAAATAAAAATAGAAATTTAGAAGCGGCTAATCAAACAATCAAAAATAGAAAAATTCAATTTTTGACATGAATACTTTAAAAAAAAAAGAATTTTTTTTTAGCAATGCAACTCTCGAACGAAAATAAATAACTATGTAAAATTGGAAATTCACATTCACAAGACAAGACACAACAAATAAAAAAAAATAAATTAATAATTTACCATCTCCTGGAGAAATTGGAATAATATTAACTCCCATATTTATTTATATTATATTTAATTTTTTTTTAATTTATAAATTTCAAAAAGAATTTATTTTTGATTAAATTCTTTTTTTTACTTTTTTTTTTTAATTATTTAACCCAACCCAAGCACAAGCAGCGTGGTCAATAACTCATCGATATTATGAATTCCATAAACGAGTATCGCGAGAGTCGACTGAAATATTTGTTTTTTAAAATATAGTTTGCACAAATGTGAGGTGAATGAGATGATAGACAATCATAGATTTAAATTTAAATCAGATAAAGTGGTTACATGTTAATATTTAATCGACTTGAAAAATTAAACGCTATAAAATGGCAGAGAGAATAACATAAACCAAAAATTTTTAATTAAAGCCCTGTTTTCGCATACGCTGAAACTTCACTTCAATGCATTAGCAACTGAAACTGCAACTGTATTTTGGAAGTCAGTCCTCCACTTCCACAGCAACTGTGAAACTGAATTCAGTACATTAGCAACTTAAACTAAAAGAAGTACTTTTGATTTGATTTAGTCCTGAATGACAGTCAGTTTCAATTACAGTTTCAGTTTCAGCTGTATACTACAAAAGGGCTTAAGGCTTGAATTGAGCCCATTGGTCTTAACAAATGTGGGATTACATCAATGATGATAACAAAATTAAAAAAAATCAATAACTTTATCAGGGCTGCCAGATGGAATGAATGAAATTTCCTCAAATTTGCAAGAAATTTCCCCAAAATACACTTTTTTAAAAAAATTCCTCAAAATTTTTTTTATATTTTTGTGTACTAAAATTTTTTTTTGCCCTAAATTAGAAAAAAAAAAATTGTATAACGGTTTTACTCACTTCAGTTTTTCCCCAAAAACAGCTTAATTTTGCAAGATTTCCTCAAATTTTTAATGTCTTCAGATTTTATGAGGTACTTATATGTTGTAAATCAAAAAGTTAAGTTCCAACAATGGATTTTAAGTTAAACGTACATCAATTTCTTAAATTTATTAGGGTAAAAAAAATTTACGAGTCTGTAATTTTAAATATTGTTGATTGCCAACGTAAGCATAATATTTCTGAATTTCTTCAAATTTTCCTCAAAAAAATATTTTCCTCAAATTTTTCCCCACGTTTTTTTTAACTTTTTTTTTTCCCCCGAAATTAAAAATTTCCTCAATTTGGGGAAAAAATTCCCCAATCTGGCAGCCCTGAACTTTATTCAGCCAGCTTTAATGGTTCATGTAACTTGTGTGGTGTGACGTGTAACATAGAGGACTTATAAGTTGGAGAAAATGGAGATCAATTTTATGATGACGTAATTTCACCATATTGTAATCGGCTTTTGGATATTAGTCGCCTAAATTTTTTTTTTAGCTAACATAAAGTTTTTGCTATTAAGATTAGCGGAAAAGTTTTTGAAGAATTGTTTATTACACAAAATTGACACACTCATTATAATTAGTTAATCCATTGATAACATTGAAAATTTATTTACATCTCTAATTATTTGTAGAACTCTGAATGTTTTCATATTAAAAAAGTTATATACCTACCTTACCTTTAACTTATTCCTTTGTATACATTATACGAAATCTTGTCTCATTTCACTATGTATTTTACAAATTTTGTTTTAGACAACAGACTGAAATAGATTCTGAAATAGAATGTACGTAGTCGTAATCAACTGAATAGAATAGAATAGATTTTTAAAATATAAATAAAATATTTGAAATTGAAAATTTGCAGTGCTTGTAATTGTGACTCGGCCAGTAATTAACGTCTTTAAGCTTTAACTAACAACGGCTAACGGCTTTCAATAATTTCAGAAATTTTCACCATAGGGTGTGTATTTATTTGTTTTCATTTTTCAATTAAGAAAAAATTAAATGTAAAATTTATTTTTATTTTAAAAAATAAAAATATTTTTTCAAAATTAAAATTAATTAAAAATTTTGGTAAAAATTGATTAAATTCATGGAATTTTCGTAATAAAAAACAAAATTTCTGGACAGAAAAGTGCAGCAAACCTGTGAAAAAAAAAGTTGATCAAATTTTTGGAGAAGCTTGAAAAAAATATTTTACAAAAAAAGTTAAAAGAAAAACTAAAAGGCGCCTTTTTATTTTTTATACTTTTTTTTTTTTTGCAATAAAATATGAATTTAAAGTGTTAAATAAAAATTTAAAAAAGAAATTATAAAAATTGAGAATAATAATTTATCAAAATTTTGGTAAGTTTTTTTAATTTTAAATTAAAATAATTTTGTTTGTTTTGACTTTTTTTTGTTGTCTTGTCAATTGTCATGTCACCTTGTCGTCGTCGTTGTCAGTCGTCAGTCATTGTTATGTTAACATGAAGACGGAGATTTTTTAAATTTTTAATTACTGTCGACCTAATAATGTATAAATTTTTTTTTATAAAATTTTAAATTACCCATTCTGAATTTGAATTGAAGAAGTGAAACAATCAATTCGATTCAAAAAAAAAGAATACCTGCCTATCTACCTATAATTTAACACAAGAACTTAAAAAATGATTTATACTCAGTTTGGAACCATTCATAAGAATCTTATATTAAAATCATATTTTCCTTTCCATTCGATTGAAACCGAAAGTGCATATTCATTGATTTTCATTAAAAAATTATTTTAAAACTTCACGATCTATCCGTAAGTTCATAATTATTCTCTTAAACGAGCACAATCATCATATGATGTCATCATTATTATTCAAATAATTTTGTCACTTTGAACTTATAATCACATAGCCACCTATTTATATTATGTTGAATTAATTTTTGATAATTTTCAAAGTTGGAATACCTACCTATGTTTAATAAAAAAAAAAATTCGATCTAATTTAAAGCATTAAAAAAAAAAATTTAAAAATAAAAACTCAATCTAAAAAAAATTAACTTTATTTATTTCTCTTATTTTGTTAAAAAAAAAAAACTTACTTTAATATTCCAATTTCATTGGAGAAGAGAAATAAATTAAATTTATATACCTACATAAAATAATATACTTATCTACATACATACCTACCTACCTCTTTTTTTTTTTTTTTTATATAAAATTTTTTACAACATCATTTTATATATTTCTCATCAGTTCGAATTGTATTCTTCCAACGATTAAAACGTATCCGCGCTTGAATTAATTTTAATAAAAAATTTTTTCTGTATGTACCTAATATACCTATATTTTCTTTTCTTTTCATTTTTTTTTTTTTTTTGTTCCAACATTTTTGTTATTTTTTCAAGTCCAAATACCTTTTGGTATTGAAAAAATAAAAAAGAAAAATATTAAAAAAAAAATAAGAAAAAAGATATGTGTATCTTTTTTAGCACATAGGAATTTTTTTTTTTTTTCGAATAAAGTTGAAAAAAATAATGTTCTTTTTTTATTAAAAAAAAAAAAAAACAAAAAAAGAATAAAAATAAATATAAAATAAATATAATAAATATAATAAAAATAAATACATAAATTTATTTATTTTTTTATTTTTGTTTTTAATATAGAAATATTTTCAGTATATTTGTTGAAACGTATGTTTGAAAATAAAAATAAATAAATAACTCGATAAATAAATAAATAAAATCTAATCTTAAATATAGATAAAATAATTAAAAAAAAAATATATTTTGATTTTAAAGCTAATAGTATAAAGTTATTTAATATCAAAAAATAAAAATAAAAATAAAAATTCAAGGCTACTTGCTTGTACCGAAAATTATTAAAGCTAAGCAAATAGAAAAATAAGAATTGAAAATTATAAAGTTTGTTTTACTGAAATCTCCTTTCACTCTTTTTGATTGAATTGAAAAAAATAAAATAAAAACAAACACAATTCACAATTCGTTTGCTTTGAAAAAAAAAAGCTTTGATTATTTTTAAATTTTTTTTTTTTTTCTGAATTAAGCGATGATTTCATTTCGTTGAATCAATGTTACAGCGGCATAATAAGTTCAAGTATTTTATTTATTATTGAATATTTACATCAGATACTTAATTGTGTTGTTTAAGGCAGTTTTCTTTCATAGTTCTGAGAATTCACGGAATCAAAAAAAAAAGAAATATTAATAAATATTGAATACCTACTTGTAATCTCTTCAAACGCACAACTGCTATTTTATAGGAACCCGATAACGACAAATTTTTTTGGGATTATTTAATTCAAAAATTGCATAAACATTACTTCACAACTAAAGTTTCCTCTGAATAAGCAAGAATTATTATTGTCAATTCAGTTCTGGTGTGACATAAAAAAAAAATTTTTTATTATTTACTTAAAGAAACTATATTAATATGAATATTTTTTCGTTAAGTAAATATATTTATTAATTCATAAAATTTAGGTTAAATGAAAGAAAAACAGAAAAAATAAAATTATCGACTAAACAAAAATTATTATTATTATTATTATTTAAAATTTTATTTTCTTATTATAATAAACAAGTGTCTCTTTTTTTTTCTGATTTATTATAAAAATAGAATCGTTTTTATTAATATATCTACTTAAGAAGAAAATAAATATATAGAAAAGAAATTATTTTCATCTAAAGGTAAATTTGTGTAAATTGA
This sequence comes from Hybos culiciformis, assembly GCA_964007475.1. NCBI lineage: Eukaryota > Metazoa > Arthropoda > Insecta > Diptera > Hybotidae > Hybos > Hybos culiciformis. Next base: position 88,041,877 of record OZ023274.1, read on the forward strand.
TTTTACTGTTCATTGTAATTTTATGCACACAGTGTTCCTTCTATTTGGAATTTTCGAATCATTGTTGAAGGTATGTTGTTTTTTATTTTTAAATTTATATATTTAGGCGCCGAAAATTTTAAAACTTATTTAAAAAAAAAAAAAAAATAGAAATTTTGTTAGTCACTTTTGTCGTGAAATTCATTATTTTGACTGTAAATTAATAAGGTTGAATTTGTTGTAATGCAATAAAATAAATAATAATATCTGGTTATTGTACTATAAGATAACTTTTATTACCTTGCTTTATATCACAGACAGTTCGTACTTCGACATTATATCAAAAAAGTTGTAGATTTGAACTTAATTGGTTCTATGGTTACGTTGCATACAAATAATATATATATATTTTTTAATATTGAAATATTTTTAAAGAAAATTTAAAGTTTCCTGTGAGCAATTTAAAAAGAAAAATTAAATTTATTTAATTTAAAAGAAAATTTAACGTTTCGATTAGGTATACAAAAATTTAATTTTAAAAATTGACTTATGTGGTGTTATGTGTAGACTTTTATGAGCAGTAAAAAAGCAAATAAATATTAATGATAGCAATCTAAAATGTTATGCACACAATTTTTGAATTCAATTTTATTTTTCTTTTTTCATAATTAAACTTAATAGGTCACTTATGGGCAGTGGTCGCCTAACAACAAAATACCGTTTATGTGTAAAATTATAATATTATAACGATTTCATTATTTTGAATGTGTGTTAACCACTTCAAAAAAATAATAATAAAAATAAATAAAATTAAATAAAATAGTCACGGAGAATACGTCGTCATCGCTTATATTATAAAAGATCAAATTTATCTAAAAAAAAAATTGATAATATTATGCGCGATAATGTTTTATGAAAAAAAAAATTTATATTCGAAAGTTCATACCTACAAAAAAACATAGTTTTTTTCTTTAAATTAAATTTTTAAATTTTCTTAATGAATTCAACGATGTCATCTGAATAATATTTTAATTAATTTATCTTTTATGAAATTTATATTAAAATGGTAAGAAAGAACATTTTATGTGAACGTTTTTATTTAATTTTATAAAATTTGACCCCTTTTTTTTTGTTTTTTTTTATTTTTATTAAATGAAAAAGCCTGTTATTTTATATGGCTATAAAAATATTATCGAGAGACATAAACGGTCACTGACTTCATATTATTCACGGTCGTTGGAAATCTGTGAAAAATTACATTAAAAAAATTAATAGTAAATTTTTATTAGAAACTATGCATTATTACTAGTAGTTATAGTAGGCATAGGTCGGTATAATGTACTTATATGGAAAAAATTATTCCTACATATACGAAAAGTGTGTTTAGAAATTGAAAAATTGCATTAAGTAGGTACTTATTTATATTTTATTTTTCATTTTAAATTTAAGCTTATTATATTCATTTTAAATAAAAACTTTTAATATAATATTATTCAATTTATAATGGAGTAAAATTTTATTCTCTTATATTATTCTTAATATAAAACTTAATAAACATAATTGAAGAAAAAATATCTCTCCTACATTAAATTAATATTATATATGGTTAAATCAATTTAATAATTGGTATGTCCTCCAAAAACATTAGATACATAACTATCTTATGTCATTTTTTCTTTTCATCATGATCAAAATCCAACCCCTATTAATTCTTTGAATATTTATAAAAATCGATGTTAGAACTAGGTAGCTACCTACCTATTTTTTTGGAAATTATTTTCACTTAAAATATCATTAATTTTCTTTTGTCTTATATATAGGTATACGTTTATTTTGACGTTTATTTTAATACATCAGGTTTTACCGAGGGGTCAACCACCAAGGGAATACTTGTATTTTGCTTCGGCAATAACGGCAATAAGTTGGCAATACAGGGAATAATTCAATTACTTGCGGCAATAAAGCAATACAGGGGAATTTTTGGCAATACAGGGAATTTTAGGCAATAAATTGGCAATAAGAGCAATAAATTGGGAATACGAGTAATAGTTTGGCAATATTTCATCTATAATGTCATAATTATACACAATACATTAACATTTTCTAATAAAAAAATTAACAGTGCGTTCCGAAACTGAGAATATTTTAGAAACTGAAAAATTATTTTAATTTCTAGGATTTCTAGTGTTGGAACGACACGATTTCACAGCTGTTATTTTACATGTTTTCAAATAATTTCAGTTTGGGAACGCATTCTTTAAGTATTGCTTTTTATGTAAATATTGCAAATGTATACTTTTTACAGAAAATATTCTACATACTACAAACAAATAGAAAAGAAACTACCGTTACTGCCACAACGCTCCTCCTAATCAAAGATAACTAAGTAGCTTTGGTTCTAATCAAGGAATAAATCACTCTGATATTTGTGGAACAAAAGTTGATATTGCAATATATTTCCATACAAATTTCTACCTAAAATATATTTCCAAACAAAACACTGAAAAAAAATTTTTTTTTTCAAATAATTTCTATGAAAAAGTATATTTCTTATCTAACTTATATATTTTTTATGAAGAAATATATTTCTTATCGAAAAATCAATAACTACCAAAAATATATTTTTCAAATAATTTGCATTGAAGAAATATATTTTGTTCACAAATAACTATGAAGAAATATATTTCTACACAAATAACTAAAGAAATATATTTTCTACACAAATAACTAGGAAGAAATATATTTTCTACACAAATAAAGAAATATATTTTCTACACAAAATAACCAATTTGTGAAAGCGAAAGGAGACAAAGAATACTTTTTTTTCATTCAATCAGCCCAAAAAAAAAAAATAATAATAATTATAATAAGTATTAATCATAATATTAAAAAAAGTTATTGTAAAATATTAAGTAACTAAGTCTATAAATATTAAGTAAGTTTTTTTTTTATAGGTAGCATTTTTTCTTTTTCTTATGCCGTCAAAGTATTATAATTTACTACCCAACATGTATAACAATTTTTTCTGGCAAAAATTATTTTTCGAAAAAATTACTTAATTGAAAATTATTTTTATAAAAGTTCAATAATACTGCAGAACAAATTTCTTCTTCATGGATGCTCCAGAGACCTCACTATAATTTTTGAATCCTCACCCAAAAGTAAGTTAAAAACGATACTTGGTTCGTTTGCATCAGCTCGAATTTTTTATATGGACCAATTGCAATTTTTCATGCTTTTTGATGTATATATTTGTACATTTGTACTCATAAGTCGGTAACAAGTCATCGAAACACTCGGAAACACCATTTACTTTATACCAATGGAAAGCTGTTCTAATTACCTCTCCAACGACATCATTGAAACCGCCCAAGCATTTCGAATTTAATGCTCAAATAATAAAAAAAACCCAGTCCGGTCACTTTTTCAAGCATTAAAGGCATTGTAACTAATATTATAAATTTTTGTTTTACTTCGTTAAATTATAGAAGACAATCTCACTTTCATTTTGATACCTAAACATTGATGATCGGTTGAAAATTACGAAAGCTGTAGAGAGACATTTATCCAACATAGTCAATTTGAAATCGCAAGGAAAATTTATACTGAAAATCTGCTGAAATACTAAAATTAAGATTTCTCGGCTATTTATAAACCGATTTTCAATTTTTTTTTATTGAAATGCATCTACTTGATGAGAGCATTCTAATTCTGTTGATAACGAGTTCAAAAATCATTCGTAGATGGGGCTACAAGTCACATATGACAATATTTGGGAATATTGGCAATATTTGGGAATATTGGCAATATTGGCAATATATTGGCAATATGGCAATAAATACGGTTTATTGCCGAAATTGGGAATACTTGCATTTTTATTTAAGATGTGGTTGACCCCTCGGGTTTTACACTTAATGCAAAAAAAAAATCATTCTTAATATTTACTTTCGTAAACATTAATCAATTTATAAGGGTCAATATTTTTATCTTTTTAATCAGATTATAGACTTAATAATATCGTAAGTTTCTGTTTCACTTTAAAATTCTGTAAATTTAATTTACATAATATAGAATAAATCGTGATTTGAAGTGTGAACATTAGTTAGTAGTGTCAATTTTTTTTTTTTTTTTTATACTTAAACGAAATTGATACTTTTCAACTTTTTAATTTTAATCTCTAAATAAAATATGTATCAGAAAAGAAGGGTTGAAAGAAAAAATGCAAGCTGAGAAATTTAGTAAATACACATAATTTATAACTGAACTATGCAATAAAAATGTATTATTTAAGTAAGTAAATAGTGTGACGAAACAAAATAAAAAACGAAATGAGTTCAATAAATATGTGACATATTTAGGACAAACAATTTTTGTTTTAATTTTAAAACATTTATTAATAAAATATTGAATGAAAATATTTTAGTTTTTTTTTTTGTTCAGTTTCAAAAATAATATTGTAAACATTGGATATTTATTTATTTATTTTTTTTTCTTCTTATTTTGAGAAGTGTTTAATATTTGTATAAAATTATATAGATCTTTTTTTTTTGATGTTGATGTTTTTTGGAGCTTATGTCATCATTTTTAAAAATAAACTCACGTTTTGAATAAGAAATAAAATTAAAAATTCGAATACCTACAACTTTTAAATGTTTCTCTTCGTTTATTATATTCATTTAAAATTAAATGAACAAAAAAAATTTTTTTTTTTTTATATTTTTAATAATTTCTTTTTCATAATATTCTTTCGGTTTTATTGAGAAAACCAATATATGTACCTACCTAAAGTAATAAAAAAAAAAATATATATATTTATAAGAAGCTTAAAAAAGAAGAATAAAAAAAATTATGTTTGATATATTTTTATTTCTTTATTGAAGACAAGAAAATAAAAAATTGTGGGTAAACAAACTATAGGTATTATAAATGTTAAAAAATTTAAATGTAACGTCAACGAGAAAATAAAAATTTTTACTTTTATCTTGAAGTTCTCGAAAACTCAAATTAATTTTAATTGTGGCTTATTTTAAATGTCATAAATTGATACATATGGTATGTATATGGTCCAACCCAGCGGTTTTCTTAATCATCACTTGTGCCATGATTCTGATATTTAATTATTGTTGGAATTTCATTTATTCGAGTATGTAGTTGGAAAATTAAAGCTCAAACCATAATTTTATGAACATAAATCATAAGTACTTACATGTAATTTTTTTCCCAGAGAAGCACTTCGGAAACGATAAAAAGATGCGTTAAGCTGAAAAATTTAAATGTCTAACGAAATAATTGATAGTCCAACTTAGTCTTTAAGAAAAAAGTGAATTCTTTTAAAATTGTCTTGACTAATTCACTTAAAAATCAATACTTTATTTTATATATAGATACATTATGTTAAGCGGGAAACTAGTCACATCATCATGCTAAAAGATCTAAAATATTTTCAAAAAGATTATGATTGTTGTACCAAATAAAATAATTTCAAGAGATTAAAATAATTTAAAAAAAAAATCGTTATCACTAAATCGTATATTATATTTAAAAGAAAAAAAAAAACACATTATATTTTAATTGATTTTCTATAAATCTGTTTTTTTTTTTTCCTTGTATGTAACGTTCTTTTTTTCCAATATATATTTTTTTTAATAGGAGTGATATAAAAGAAGCACTGTTAAATAAACATTTATATTGAATAGAGAAGCAGCCATAAAATAAAAAGTTGAATTTCAGCTTCTCCAAAGAAATAATGAAGCTTGTTTATTTCTCACATTAATAGTCACTGTTTTATTTTTTATTTTATTTTTTTTTGTATCTTTCTACCTTCAATATTCAATAAAACATTAAAACATAATATACTTAAGTTAAAAATAAAAATATATATATACCTTTTTTGTACATAATAAGAATATATACATATTTTATCCGATAATGGTTAACATAAAATAACACATAAAGTTTTTTTTTTAAATATACCAATAATACATAACCTATGATATTATATACTTAATATGTGTAACTACATATTTATAATTAAAATTTTTATGTATATTTTATCGAAACATGCTTGATCCAAACAAGTTAAAAATTATCTCTTTATAACTTAAAAAAAAAAAAAAAATTGAAGAGAATTAAATAAAAAAAATTTTTTTAACTTTTATGTAGTTAAGATTTTTGTTTTGAACATTTCTTGTTGATTATTATGGAAAGTCAACAAAATGTGCAAATGTAAAATGAACAAAAATATTTAAAAAAAAAAAAGTTTAAATGCTTCGTTTTAGGAGAAGTATGGCGTCATTAATGAAAAATCTAGGTCAAAAATGTTATGCCATATTTTGTAAATATAGAAAAAGCCGTAAATTATACTGTAGAGAGGTTTCGAACTTCACACCTTCATATGATGGAAAACATTTTAAATTTAATTGTTACATTTAATGTAGCTTAGGTATGATGTAAGTTAATTCGAATTTTTTTTTTCTCCTATTCACTTAGTTACCGAATTCATTATCATTTGACCACACCCAATCTCGATTGTAAAATGTTAAAACTTACAATGTTCGATCATCAATAACAGATACCAGTGCTTATTTTAGATAGACTGTCGTTTAAGAAATATAATATGATCTCACTCCAATTTTGTTCTGGAAATTAAAAAATATAATATATCGTGTCATGATAAGAAAAGTTAAATTATAAATAATTATTCTTAATAATTTTAGTCTTTTATGAAATTTTTAATATTTGTGAAATTATTAGGCTTGACAACATTCACAATAATTGCCTGTTTATGATTTTCAAGCTTATAAAAATAATTTTATTTTTATTTTTATAAATCGCGTAATTAAAAAAATTTATTAACTTCCAACTTTCAAATAAATAATTTTGTTTTTATCAATAAAATCGAATTATGTGTCTCTTTATTATCTCTTTTTAAATTGAATTTTTTTTTTCTAACGCATGAAATACATATTTTCAAATAAAATAGGAATTGTGTATAAGTATACATTATGTATAAACAACATAAAAGTAATAAAATATTATATTTGTACATACTTCAATTGTAGAAACATTTCTTTCGTTGATAAACTATGTGTAAAAAAAATATTTAAGTTACAAGTAATTGAAAAATTGACTGAAAATATGTTTTAGAAAGGTGTGGTCTTTTTTTTTCAAATTTAATTTAAAAAAAAAAAAATTTTAAAAGTCCACAACCTATTTTTATTTATTATTCAATTTGTTTGGAAATATAATAATTGTTGTGAATTGAAGATTTTTTTTTTCTTTTCGAAAATAATATTTTAATCTTATTTATTGTAATTTTTAAGTTTTCAAAATTATTTGATTTGGGAAAACAAAATCCATCATTAGGTCGAAAAAAAATAAATTAGAAACTATGATTTTCACCATTTTACAGTCGAAAATTAATAAATAGATATTGTTTTTAACGCAAAATATTATTCTTAAAAGCTAATTATAATGGGTATAGAAAATATTATCAAGAAGTATAATTAATCAAGCTATTTGAGTGTGATATTTAAAATTCTTCATACTGTAGTTATTTGTATTATTAGATAATTATACTTTATAAATTAAATATTTGAGTATTTTCGAATTTCTGAGAAATCGGCTTCGAAATCATATTCTTTCTAGGTTATTACATAAAGGAAGTATAAATAGAGGAATTAGTCACATACAAAAAATGCTAATAAAAATAGTGAAACAAAAAATCCATATCACAACCCCATGAGCTTTTTTTTTGTATTTTTTGAAAATTCCACTCTCACAAATGCTCTTAAAACTTCAAAAATAACAATAGTTCTATACAATTTTTAAAGTTTTAAAGGCTTTTGTGAGAGTGGAAGTCTAAAAAAAACAAAAAAAAAGCTCATGGGGTTGTGATATGGATTTTTTGTTTCACTATTTTTATTAGCATTTTTTGTATGGGACTAGTTCCTCTATTTATACTTCCTTTATGGTTATTATCAATAATTCTGTATTCTTCTAATTCAATTTTGATTATTATGCTTTCATGACCACACACAAAAATTATGTGAATTTGTTTAAGAAAAACTTATAACGAATATTCAATATCGTAACATACTTAAATACTTATGTATTATGAATTTTATTTTTATTATTCAATCATAATTACTGGAATAGACAACTAGTCATTATTTAACAAAAACAAAATATTTTTTGAGATAGGGATCTATTATACAAGTTCGCGCGCCAGTAAAATAATTAATTTTCAAAGAATAAGGTCATTTTTTGTATTACTCTTAAACTATGAGAACAACACAAGAACAATTTAAAAAATAAGTTGTGCATAAATGCTTTTCCAACATTGAATCTCATTAAAATAATTGCAGTAATTTTTGTTAATGTTCTATCATGCTACTGGCAACTGAATTATTATTTTATATTTAACTAAAAAAAAACGAAAAATTATATATTTTTATTTTTATAACAATAAGCTTTGTATACTATGCATACCCATATACATACATATATATAAATTTTATTTAAAAAAAAGTTAAAATAATGTATTAGTTTTCAAAATTTAATAAATTTTTTTTTTATCAGAATTAAAACAATTTAATTGTATATGCACGCAACTTCCATACAATACGTCTAATTTTAATTGTATAAAGTTGAAACCTTAATACAGAAATTTGAATTTTTAAATATATCAACATCCCCGCTATTTGAAGTTTTTTCCATATGAACCTAAGGATTAAAATCCCCTTACTCAATTCATTTACGGCTATGCGACCCAAGAATTCGTCGCGTGTCTACCTTTTTGTGTCCACCTTTTTTGCAACCTACCCATGGCTGTGTGACAGAAGATTTTTTTGCGTTTTTCCGAGTCTACAGAAATCACAACATAAATAATAAATAATAAATTACACAATTAATAAAAAAAATTCTACTAAAATATAACAAGTTAGGTTATTTACAGAACTTAAGAACCTAACTCTTTCTTTTATGTTATCTATAATTTTTTACTACACTTTTTTTTTTCGAAATCATAAAGTTATTCAAGCATAAAAATTATCCTATGACCCTTTTGCAATAAATAACATTAATTTTCCTGACGGGATTATAATATGTTTGATGGTCCTTGAATATTGAACTCAAAGATGATTATACAAATTGTGGAAAAAAGAGTTTTTCTCACGTATTTAGGTCAATATTTATTGAACAACCCAGTTATTCACTAATTCAAAACAAACAAAAAAAAACCACTTAAAGAGCTTTCAGAACAAAATTTTATAATTCATGTAAAATTTTTTTTTTTTTGTTTCTATAAATATAATTTTATACTTTCAAAATTTTGCCAAATTACTACAAAAAAAAATTAAAATTTTTATATTTTTTATAATTTATATTCTGGTATAATTCTGTAATTTAATTCTTATAACATTTTTTTTAACATACATAATTGAAAATCAGAAAAATTATTACTAAATGCTCTGCTTACATCTGACAAGTAATAAACGAAATATATAAACGATGCTCGACTATGATTCAGTTAAAATTTCTTCATTATTTAATTTTTTTTTTTCTAAATTTTTACTTACTTCTAGCTTAGAATATTTGGATTAAAATATAAATTTGATTTTGAAATAAAGGAAAAAGTCAGTGATAATGATTCATATTTATATTAGGCGGGATGATTAAGTTTTTTTTCTTGATGTTTCATTTTAAGGTTTTATGATTTGAAACTTACTAATTTTTTTAAATGATTATTCAGATCTTTTTTCTTACAAAACACGTCATATAAATGAAGTTAAAATGAATTCTAACATACCCTAGGCCTAGATTGTGATGTAATTGACCATAAAAAGTTCAGTTCCTAAATCATTATACTTAGTGTTTTAGCTTCACAATCTAGCGACAAAAAAAATGTTTTTGCTCATTTCAATATATCTACCATTTTTGAAAATTAAAATTTAATTTAAAATCAAAATTATTTTAGTATTTAAAATAGTATCGGCTAAATAGTGTTGCTACTTAATTTCTAACATCCGAACTAGATAAATTCTATTCATAATATAAATCATAAATTTATAATTTTTAAAATATTATAATTATACTATTATTCATTCATTAAAAACGTATTTTCAAGTGCAAAAGAACTTTAATAATCAAATTACTAAAAAAAAAAAACTCTTAATTGTTGATATTAGATCATTTTGATTTTGAATCATAAAATACAAAAAAATTATAAAAATTTGCCAAGTTCTGCTAATAATTTACTTATGTGAAAAAAATCCAAAAATGACGTAATTTTTATTAAGAAAAATGTATACATTAAAAAAATCTTTCTCTATATGTTTTTTTTAAATTCATATTTTAAAATTTTGTTTTCATTTTGTATTCTTTGAAGTCCTTGAATTTTTTTTTTTTGAATTTATAATGTTTTAAAATGCTTTTAAAAGTTTTCGTGATGATGAAAGTTTTCTTGACGATCATAATATATTTATATTCTTGAAAACTTAAAACGTTTTTACATACTGCGTGAGAAGCTTAAATTCAATCCTAATCACTTCAATCTTATATGTTAATAACAGATTTTCGTTTGCTATGGGAAGAGAAGCTGTTTTAAAATCTTCGAATTTAGATGTGAATTCTTTTTTGTTGTGACGAATACATTGTATTTACCTCTCTACATACGAACTTATCTGAAAATTTATTTTTTGGTATGAATATTTTTATTTCAAAATTTCATTCTTTTTATGAGTACCTAATGTATTTTTTTTAATCTAGATAAAAAAAATATAAGTGTCATTTATATTAGAAGAGGAGTGTCAATGTTATGTTTGTATAAATAAGCTAAGAAGAAAACTGAATGGTAATTAATTTTAATTAACAAGCTTCAACAATATATCTCATTCCCAAAATAGTTTCCACATAATCTTTTAATATATTAAAACATAATGTTTCAAGAGGTTATATAAGGATTTAGGGGAAAATCAAGCACCTATTTATATTCATTTTATATTAAAGAATATAATAATAAAATAACAAAAGTCTACGTAAGAAAATTGATAATTAAATAAAATCTAATGAAGAATAAAGAAGAAGATTAACAATAATTTAGCATAGAAAAGCTTATTTACAATCAATAAATTAAACTTCTTTTAGTTTTGTTTAGCAAAAAGTATACTATTTCACCTAAGGGAATAATGTTGATATATAGAGGCTAGTGTTAGTTAGATTTCTGTGCTTACAACTTAACACAAATTTTTTCTTATTTGGCGCTTTTTGTGCTAAGCTTATTCCTAGCATTAATTCAAACCTTCAAAGTAATGTATTTTTATGCTACCCAATTTTGTTTTTATATATATAAACTTTTGTATACATTTTATATAAATAATATTTATACATTAAATTGCATCTTCATTGATAATTAGACATGATGTAATATTTTTGAATAATAATAATAATTATTTAATTTTATCATTGAATATCGAATAAAATTAGTCATCGTCTAGCTATAAAATAAAATATAAATTGTGGTTTTTTTTTCTGTTGCAAAAAGTCTTGAATAACTCAGATTTTTAATTATAATTATTAAGTTTTACCTAATAAGAAGAATAATAATATAAAATTATTATGAAATCATTCAGTTAGTTTAATTCTGTTCTAAAACATAGCTTCCAAAGTTCTCGTCTATTCATTTTTATTTGGAAGAAATACAAACATTTATTATAATTTTTTAGTTCCATAATTCCATTTTCTTCATGTGTGTACAATATTAAGAAGCTACGAAAAATTCAGAACTTGATCATTATATCGAGACATTTGCGGCTTAATATGAAATAATTAGAGAATATTTTTTTAACTATACACGCGAGCTGTTTAATTAGGTTTTGGCTTTAATATTGCAGTACACATTAATTATTGAAAGTTAATCTTGGCAGTTCAGATTTTGTTGATTTATTCGAACCATTTTCATTAAATAAATCGATAAGAATTTTTATAAAATAACGGAATATTTCTGCGTAGAAATATTTATGATTTATCATTTTTATCAAATATAATAGATTGATAATTTATCTATTATGTTTTGGTTTCAAAATTTTAATACGAACTATTTTTATTCCACTACATTAATATTATTCCTTTCAAGCCCTGCTGCATATTAGCTCTTGAAATATTATTGTATATATGTATACAATACATAAATGATTGATAAAGAACAATTAAAGAAAACATTGGTTGTGTGAAAAATAATGTAAAATAAGTAATTCTAAATAGTTCTTTCCATAGGCAGCATAAGATATTTTTATACTAAAATGACAAAGTATCTAATGATATCTATTATTTATATAATTTGTAACAAAAACGTAGTGGCGGCGTTCCCGTTTCTCTTTACCGAAATTCTATGCCATTATATAAAAAAATGTACAAATTTCCATAATTAGAAATTCAATATTTTTCTTTGATTTGGTCATTTAATTTATTTTACCAGGTTATTCAATCATAAATCAATTATACGTTAAGTATTTATTTTCAGAATTTTTAGTATAATGCGGTTAGATCAAAATAAGGGTAACTTTATATTGACACTACCTTTGTGTAAATTATATTCTTTGATTTAAAAAAATATTATGTATTTGTGCCATTGTACATAAATTATGTATGATGTGCTTTAAATTTAGTTTATTAGATAGAAAAGTGTTAGACTGTTTTCGTAATAAATAATGGGTTAAAGAAAAATTAGTGCTATACACAAATACTTTCCTACAGTTATCCAAAATGTTTAAAACCACTGAATTGAAAATAGATAGTTACATCAATTGAACGAATTTATATCAAATGTAATATTAAATTAAATTTTTATTTTCTTAACAAACCTTTCGTACTTTTATTTTTGGTTTATGAGATTTAATAACTTTAATATCTTTAAATTAAATACCAACTACCAACTACTTATTTGAATATCGGAATAATAATTAAATATACCTTTTCTGCCAAAGAAATTTTCCAGATTAAAAAAATATAGAACATTACCATAAATGAAGTATTTAGTCCCGTTTCCAACATTTGGATTTAAAATATTTTCCGGAATTTTCTTTAATAATTCTAACTATCACTCTTTATTCATATACCAATTTTCATCGAAATTTTATTTCAATTCTCGAGTTCGAATTCTCATGTTTATTTTATTCAGAATTATTTAACTTTTTAAAATATTATTAAATCATGGTCGAAATTATGTATAGAAGTTATTAAATTATTCGATTTCAATTTTTTATCTAGTTGTTAGGTTTGGAACGTAATCCTATTCATGAATCTATTTTTTTTTATTTTTTATTTACATATGTACATTTTTTTCGAATAAAAAGTCAAAAATATTTAAAATTAAATTTATATTAATTTTCTTTATAATATTTTTTAGATCAATTTTTTTTTCTCAAATATTTAAATAGTTTTTGAAAATTTGTCAGAAGTCAATATAAAAAGAATTTTATTCATTGTTCAAATGTTGAAATAATGTTACATATAAAAACATTGAATAGTCAGAAAACGTAATTTTTTTCCAAATTGAATACACATCTACTTCATTTAACAGGAGGAATTAAATAAGAGTAAGAGATAAAACAAGTTTAAAAAATTTAATAACATAAAAAAAAATTTACTTGCTCAGTAAAATTTATTTTTTGTGGTTTGTCAATTTGTTCTCATTTGAGTTTCCATTTGTAATTATTTATCTTTTGCAAAAAAATAATTTTTAGAATTTTAAGCTAAGATTATATTAATAAAAATAAATAAATAAACCAATGAACCAAAAAATTGTTAAATTGTTATGCAGATCAAAATAAATTAATAATAAATTTAAAACAAATTAATTTAACTGTTGAAGTTTGATGATTTTAATTTGCCGGAAATTCAACACAACGATATACATATATTAGAAATTTCGAGATTCAGACAAGATTTTAAAATAAAGTTTTTATTGGCTTGCTCTAAGTTGTTTGAGACTACATTTATGTAAATGTTATATTCTTTAATGATTATTATTGAAAAAATAAATAAATCTTTAAAATGATTTAAAATTATAAAAAACGAAGATAATTTTTATTATTTCCTAAATGTTTAATTTCTCTCTATTGCACCCTTAAATATTCTAATTTCACTTTATTAGTGAGAATAGAAAATTCATTAAAAATAATTACAGAATGTATTGCATACTTTAACTGAATATTTTTTTTTTATTATAGAATAAAATTTTGAAAATTAATAATTCCAAACATGCTAGATAATGCATTTCCAGCTTATAAATTAGTTACATTAGCTTTTCGCCAATTTAGTAGACCACTTGCAAATGAATTCATAGCTAAAGCTAAGGATAGTCCAGTACTTGCGAAATATTTTCTTATAATTCCGGGACAATTTTATCATAAGCTGGAAGTTGCAGTGAAGCTTAAAGCGGCAAATTTAACAAAACCATTGCAAATACCAAAATTATCTGATACCGAAGCAATTAAAGTAGGCGCGAGCTTAATGTCAGAAGGATTGGTGTTCGTTTTTGCAGCCACAATTCTTTACATTGAATTAAGTCGGGTTTCGAAAAAAAAAGCTGATTTACATGATGATAGATTACAAGAAATTTTGGATATTGCAGATGAAGTTAAACATATGCTCGAACGTTTGAAGAATCATGAAGAACATTTAAATCAATTAGCAGAACAAATTAAAAATTTAAAAAAAAAGAAATAAATTTATGTTTTTAATATCGAAATTTTGAATTTTAATCAAACATTATTATTGAATTATTCGTCGTTTATTGTACTGCTGATTGTTTGAAAAGTCACCACATTGTTGATAAGCTGACCTTTTTTAGTAGACGTCACGTCGTCGCTAAAGCTGGCAAAAATAGTTTTCTCACTTCTGAATCTTTGCATTTACATTCTGACCGTACTTTGACCGTTTGGAGGAAGGTTTTAAAAGTCCAGCGTTAGGTGATTGGATAGAAAGGCATATTTTTAAACAGCTTATTGAATAATTTTAGCTTAAAATTCAAAGCATTGTTTTTTTTTTTTGTTTCAGAAACGGGTCGATGATTTTATTTTCAAAACTCATGTGCTCTGTGACGAAATTTTGAAAGGTCTTCATTTCACCATCTTTGTCAATCAAGAAATACTTTTAATTTCCAGCCAGGGACTCCATTTCTTAATTTTTATCTAAACAAATTGCTTAAATAAATTCCATTAAGAGTCGGTGTACTTACTTTTATGACATTGTATTATATATAATATTAGTGTGGATCGGTTTAGTACTAAAAATTTATGTTTTTTTTAATTTGAAAACGCCCGGAGTTCTAAAAGTTGGGAATTTCTTTTTGAAGATTTTTATCCTCATCTACTATAATATAATGTAGACTACATAATATAATGTAGACTACAAATTAAAACATAATAACCTACTTAATGGAAAGGTATAGTAAGTATTTTTTATATTTTTTTATTTTACTACCTATGTTACTAACTTATTTATGTAACAGAAAGAAGCACTAACATCTTTACGATTCATAATTTTTAAGTAAATATTTACATAAAAGTCCGTACACAAAAAAAAAGGAAATGTCTTATTTTTGACAGTCGCGAAATTTACTTAAAAATCCACTACAGTCGCAAGATTTGCTTAAAAATCCACTACCAAAAATATGAAAATCTTCCAGTAGCTTATTTTGATCCAAACTCGTCAGAATTGCCAACAGTAGTTGTTTACGAACAGACAAAAAATTTGTTTAGTATACAAACAGATATTTTTTATGAAATATCATTCGCAATATCATTTCCAACAAATCTGGCTCATAGAAATCTGGGAAAAAAGTCTCATTCTAGATGGTTAACAAAAACCGGCTTCTTCGCTTGTATGTCTCAACTTCTAGCAGACTTTGTCATGAAAGTTTATTATCCAGTTTGGTTTAAAATAAAAAAAAACCAAGTTTGCAAATACGATGGTTTGCATTTGTACAGTATGATTTAAAAATCAATAATTTTGGATTATTTTACTAAAAGTATAATTGATCTCGTTAAGCAAACACAGAAGTATATTTCTCGCAATGCTAGAGAACGAAAGAACACACATTAAAGAACTTCCTTTGAAACGGATTTTAAAATTAAAAGTTAACTCAACTCCTGTTTCGAAAAAAAATCTTAAATTAAAAATTCCAGAAAAAAGATTTGAAGTCCAAGACTATACCGAGTTGATTGACTGGCAAACTGCAAACTTGATCATTATTCTAGTTCTCGAAAATCTGTCATACAAGAACTTGGAAGTTATGATTGGCTATATTCAGGAAATTGACTATCACCATATATTAAATTTTCCGTGCCACTCACAAGCAGTTGAGTGGTGCGTCAAATTAGTCACCGAAGCTTCGGCTTCTGTCTGTGGAAACGATGAATTTATAAGAACAAAAATTGCTTGCTTCTGGATCAAATTTTCAAAAATTAGAAACAAAATCAGGTTTCCAACATAGTTTAAAGTGATTTTTTACCTCAAAAATGCGACCCACGTTTCTAGTTATAGACTGTTGTAATCAGTTTCAAGTATGTGTGTCCACAATTCTCCGGAGAAAAATTTTTATTTTCTTCTTTTTAGTCAATTTAAAAACGAAGTTTTTTAATTCTTTTTTATTTAGTATAAAATCGTGCAAAAGTGAATATTTTTGTGAGGAAAAGTTCAAACGAAAGTTGGAGGCAGAAAATAAAATCCGATCAACTTGAAACTTTCCACATATTGTTTTTATATCTAATCGCATCGATTCTCCTCTCAGGGATGTGAGAAATCGAAAATTTTCTAGTTCGCTCCACCCTAATATATAGATTATTATCTCAATTATTCAAGTTACAAAGCGTGGCTTACCAGCTTACCATCCTAAGTCAGTAAAATTTATAAGCGTCGTAAACCTGTGTGACGCCATTCCTAAAAACTTATCAAAATACAAAGAAAATAAAAAATGTTTTCCCATTAAAATTTCACTTCATTTACTTTCTATTATCACCAATAAGAATTTTTTTATTAATTGGCTGTTTAATTTTATTCGGTATTTCACACTATTTATTATTGAAAAACCAAGGGGAAAAAATAATATTTCCTTCATAAATTCATTTTTATGATTTTAGTGGAAATTTTTGGTTTCCTTTTGTAGGTCAAAGATTTAAATAAAAAGAATATATATTACCTAATAAAAATAAATTTGAAAGAATATAAAAATAAAATCTCATCGAAAATTAAATCAAATGAAAGAATCTGGTTCTCGAAGTTCGAATAAAAATTCCAGAAAAAGCCACAAGAAAAAAGAATTATGTTTTTTAACATTTGATAATGTTAAAAAAAAGATTTACGATTATTATGAAAATCTGAATTGAGTTTTCTCTTATATTTTGTATTAATGTCCTCTTCGATATTTTCTTCTAATTTTCACTAAAATGGAAATTTTAATCACCTAATGTTCTAAAAATAAAATTTTATAAAATGCAAATACTTATGAATCTTTTTTTTTTTTTTTTTAATTTAATGATTAAACAAAAATTTTGTTTTAATGTTTTCCCACAGAAATTTAATGTATTCAAAAAATGTATGCCTTTTTTTTAAATTTATTTTACTTTTAAAATAAAATAATTTCATTAAGCATTCTAAATTAGAATTTAGATTTTTTTTTGGACAGATTTCTTGAAATGGTATTAAAAAAGCCCAATGGTAATACAATATATACACTATTTCACGTTAGATTATTAAATCAAACCGAAGTATTAGATCGTCACACCAAATTCGACGACACCATTGCTTGGAATAATGTTGGAAAACTTTGTAAATATAGATAATTAATTAAATAATGTGATTTCGAGAACTTGAAATATTAATTCCAGTTCTTCGGTTGATTTTATTAATTGGTCTCACCACTAATTGAAATCTGAACCTAAATATTTTTTAAGTTGCCTAGTGATAAATATTATTTTTATGTTCGATTCACAAATTCAAGTTCTTTCGTCCAATGGATTAGTCAGTCGCTTTATAAATAAAAGCGCTAAAAAAAAGCAGAAAATGATTGCTTTGCCGAAAGCAGGGAAGACAAACATTGTTAATCGTTTATTATTCAGTTTATTTTAAACCTCGTTTTAAACCGTTTATAGAAATTGTATCATCTTTAAAAAGCTAATTAGATTTTTTTTTTGTTTTTAAATGGTTTTGAACTATTTTAATGAGAAGTTCAAAATGAAAAAACAAGTTTTTCTATATTTTAATAGACTTATAATATCGTTTTGATATAAAAAAATCACTGATGTGGAAAAAACCTGTTAATTAAAACCACACAAATATATTCTCATTTTTCTTTCTTACGCTTTTTCTATTTCTATTAAATTTATTATTGAAAATTATAAAAAGTTGTTGTTTTATTTCCAATGAATTGAAAAATTGTTAAAATATAAATTTTGTAATAATGTAATTTAAAAAAAAAAAAAGAAGTTAAATTACAAAGCTTTAAATAACATTAACGGTTGAGATGTAACAGTCAATTAGTATATGAAAATCTCTCTGAGGTGATAATTTTCGAATATAGATTTTTGTTTATTGTATATTTTTTGTACTAATCTTAAATTAATCGAATGAAAACTGTTAATATTTGAAAATTTTTAGGTTGAAATTATCAACAAACATGTTTTGAGAGAGACTCAAATATTCTTCCAAAATATTAATCTTGAGATTTCATAAATTTAATAGCTTCTTAGTTAATTAATAATCTTATTTTTTGAGGTAGTTTTAAAAGAAAATTTTGTTTTTATTTACTATCTGTTTAATTTTTCAAATTCATTCATTAATTTTTCTTTTCTTTTAATTTCAGATATTTAATTACATGTTGAAGGACGTAAATTGGTATGTACCGTACATACATACATGTACCTAATTATTATTATTTTAATTAAGCTCTATATTGTATTCCTCTCCTTATTGATTTAAATGATCTACTTATTGATTTAAATGTTGGTTTCAGTCTGAATGAGTGTACAAAGAAATAAAGAATTGATCGTAATGTACAAAACCTTATTCAGTATTCGGATTTCAACTTTTTTTTCCATTTATTAGGTTTTTTTTTTTTGTAGATTTCCACGATATTTTCTCGATCTTAAAATATCTTTTAATTTAATTTTGATTGATTATTATATTAAATTAAAATGCTTGCACAACTGTTTAATAATTTATCAAATTGTAACGTTGCCACATCCGGCCAGTTTTCTTTCTATTTTTTTTCCATATAATTGACTACAAAAATTATTATTGAAGCCAACTTTATAATTTATGATTTTGAAAATGAAAGTATATAATAATAGTAAAAGATGGTTTTATGAAAAAAAAAAAAAAAACTTAATGTTTTTAAAAAACATTATAACGATTTTTTTTTTTGTTTATATATAAAGATAATGAAGTCTATATGAAAAATGCACCGCTGTGCTGATATTTAAAAAAAAAAAATTAAATCAAAGGCGTAATAATGTTGGCATTATCATTATAAAATAATAATTTACAAATTTAACCATTACGGAGGAAAATGAAATCTGGGTACCTTTGATAAAATTTTATATATGTACCTATATTTTCTTGTTTTCTTTTTCTATCGCAAAAACATAATAAGTAAGTATAGATAAAAGAAAAGTTTAAGTTGTGAAAATAATTTTACGGTGGTGTACAGCGTTTTTATTTTGATTTATTAAAATAAAATTTAAACATCATATTTAAAAAACTTCTCCTGAGGCTAAAAAAAATATACCTACATAAACATGTACATTTATTCATTTTCTATTTCCTTTTTTGGATAAAAGTTTTTACGGTAATTATGTTTTGCGAAATTATTATTTGAATTAAGGAATGAATAGCAGGTGTATATTTAGATTCATAAACTTAAATATCTATATTTGAAAGCATAAATTAATTTTTTTTTTTTAAACTTAATAATGCTGATATTCCATTTCCAAATTGTAGTAATTTTTTAATAATAGTTTCAACAATTTTTACAAAACTTTTCTTATTTTGAAATTGTTTATTGAGATAATGATTGAATTATAATATTTATAATATTTTTAGAGTTGTCTACTATTTTGAAAATCACTGAGACCAATGCTTAAGTTTTTTTAATTTTATTAAGTAGCTGGCTTTCTTGGACATTTTAAACTTTGTTGAGAGAATATCAAAAATTATCTATTTAGTTTTAATTTCAGCACAATTAACATCAGACTTACATTTTTTGAATATTTGTTAGACAAAGATGGGCTATCCCTATTTCGGTATTATTGTAGTAAGGTGCAATATATATAATAAATTGTAAATTCGAATTGAGCTAGATATTGAAATCAGAATTGTTTAATTTTTTTTTTACTTTTTTTTTTGTTACTAAATGCAAATTGCATTGCAGCTATGTAATTTTGAAATTCCACCTAATTCATTCTTTTAAAAAGTCACTGTTTTTCCATTTTGAATAAAATTTGGAGATAGCTAGCTACATATCTATTTACTTATAAAATAAAATATTACTTTTAAAGTTTTATAAAAGCTTGGTAATTTATTTTTCACTGTATATTTTGATATTTATATTCATCCATCATGATAAAAAATTTTTCTTCGAATTTTTTTTTATTATGTTTTTTTTCATTTTCCTGTCTACTGAAACATGAAATTGCTTCTGGATAAAAAAAAAGATATTCCGCATACATTTTTGTTTTAATTTTCTAAATGAATTTTTGAACTTTTAGGTAATTTGACTAATTACTGCGTTTGAATTGAAATTACTGCAAATTAGTTTGACTTTTAAACATTAATCATTTGAAATACTGGGAAATGCTTTGAAATTAATTTATTGGGTAACTTTGAATAATATTTTATTATTTTACTGTTTTACGTATTCTTATGAAAAGGAATTTTAAAATGTCTATGAAAAAACCCTAATTAAAGGGTTTAAAACAGTTTATAAATATGCAAAAATTTCTTCCTGAAATCCACTGATAAAGGCGAGGCAAAATTAATCATTAAACAATTTTTAGATTTTTAATTATTGTATATTTGAATGAAATGATGTTTGTGAGCGATATTATTGTTTTTTAAACAATTCTGAGGTTATGTACATATTAATAACTTTTTTTTTTACATATGAATAACTTTCAGAATGCCTTCAGAATTATAAATATAAATTAAAAAAAAAAAACTTTTAATGCGAAACATTTTTTTTTTTTTTTTTCAATGTCACTAAATTTTATTTTTAAAACCATAACCACAATCCCATATCAAAAATGATAATTAGCTTATTTTTGAATATTCAGATAAAATTATAATACATAATAATATTGATTTTTTTATAAATAAATTGTATGTACTGTACTTATATAAAAAAGTGTATATAGTTCTGATATAGTTATCAGACCTCATACTGATTATTATTAGTATGTCATTCTATAATATAATATTTTGTTCTGTATTTATATATAAAAGGTTTAACGTTTTAAAAGTAAATAAAAGTTCTATTTTTAATTTATATTTTTTTTTACATTCACATCCAATTAAGCCAATTTTCATTTAGTACATTAGAATATTTTTAATTTTCTATTTACCCCTTTTTTTTTTGGCACAAAGGATATATAAATAAAATTTTCAACTTTTTATTTTTTACTAACAAACATCATCATGTTTAGTTATCCCTGACTTTAATTGCGGACCTTAAGTTCAAGTAGCGCAATCTCCTGATTTTTTTTTTAAGTATGTTGAAGGAAGACAATTTCTTTTTTTTATGTTTATCTCATGATATATACTTTTTTGTAAATTGAAATAAAGAAATATGCTTAAGATAATTACATTCGAATATTTATTAAATGATAATTTTGTCAATTTCTTTAGAACAAATAAAAAGAATACTAACTTAACAAAAACAAGCCTAAAATGATATTATTAAGTACTATTTATTACAACATTATTTTCTTTCATTGACCGTAGGCAATATCAAATCAAAATAATAAGACCCTTTGTTTTGAAATAAAAAAAAAAAAAATTAATGTCAATATGAAAATCAATATTTTCCAATATATTACTACTAGAGTATCGACATTCATAATCACAAAAATATTTTTATTTCATTTTTATTATTTTCGAACTTTCTACTTTAAATGATTTCCCAATAAAATAACTTAAAAAAAAAATAAATAAATTTTTACTTTATTATGAGGAAATTTATTTTTATTGAAGAAACGAGTCTAAGTAATTTTCAATTTAAAATAATAAAAACATTTCATTATAACTTATCATTCGTGACCAAGAAGAGTGGATTGAACTCTTTATTAAGCGCTTGCTATTGCGCACTCTAAAAATAAAAATAAATTATTGCAAATTTATTTAATATTTCTTGTTTTTTTTTTTATGAGTTTACTATACTCTTGCATGCTGTTAGTCTGTCATAATATATTATGGAATATATATAATGTTTGGATGTTTATTTCAGCGGATGAGGTCCAAAATTATTAGATATTTTAACTTCAGAAAGCCTTTAAAAACGAAATGTTTATTAAATTAGTAATTGAGTAAAAAGGTCGTTTATTTTTGATTTTATATAGGTACATATAGTTTTTACATAACTACAAAATTTTACATGGAGGGGTAACTTGTGACAAAATGATACGAACTACTTAACTCTCTTGTAGGGATTTTACTCTAGTCTAGTATATCGCATAGCTATTTAATTAAAATTCGCAGGCTGAACTGTACATGTTTTTAATATTTTCTTCCTTTTTTTTTATATACGTACAACTTAATAATTTTCCATCAACATTATTTTCTTTAATAACAATTTCAAAAAAGGTGAAGAGAAGTAATAAAATTAAACACGATTTATAACTTTTAAGACATTAATTTTTAAGAAAGAAAAGTAACTCACAAGGAACATTAATGAAGCAAGCGGCAGTCGAAGAAGGTTCAAATAAAACTATTCTTAAAAATAAAAATTGTATGTCTGGCCCATATTTTATAGGTTTTTTATATAAGGAATAAACATTGCCAAACTAAACGCATCAATAATGCTAAGAGTTCAATTTCAGCGCTTTGCTTTTAATCGGTTAAACTTTGGTTTTATGTACGACAAATAGATCCTAAAAATAATTCATGGTAAATAAGTAGAGATTACTTTTATATAATTTTCATAAAAGGCGAGAATAATATTAGACTGATTACGAAAAATAGTTTGGATAACTTTGTACGGATTTTATTTCTTCAACCTAGCTCTGATAAATAAATGCTAGGGAAATACTTTGCCGTAATTTATTAGCATTTATTTATATAGGTATACCTATTTATTAATTTCGGGTATTCTTTGAGTGACTAAGTGTTGAATTAAATTTTTCTGAGTCAACACAATTTTCTTTGATAAGAAACTGATAATAATAACAAATTGATAAATATTGTATTGTTGATAAATTATATCAAACAAAGTAGAAAGTCATATTTCATTAAGAATGGCACATTCAAAATTTAGTAAATAAATGTTTATCCATAATAATAAAAAAAATTTGAAGATAAAGTCAAACCAGTTTATTATTGAGGTTCCAAAGCTTAACATTTCTGACAGAGTAAATAAGTTTTCTTATCACGATTAAAAATCTGAGGTAGGTACATACTGAATATTTAAAATTACAAATAGTTGTGTTCCGTCATATTGAGTTCTGCTTTTATATTGCAGGAAGTGAGACTCAATGGTGAGACATTGGATTCAAATTTTACTTTTATTCTTATATTAATTTGTACTAACTCTTAAAGTGAATTTAATTCATATCTTGAATAATTGATAAATCATACATAATATCCAGGATTGAGTGTCTCTTATTGTTTCAGTCTAAAACAAATTATCTTATAAAAATATATATGCATATACAGGCATACCTCGATTAACGCTACCTCTTTTAGCGCTGTTTCGCTATAGCGCTCTTTTGATTTTGTGAAAAAAAATTTTTTTTTCAACTTTAAAATATTTTTTAAAACGTTTTATTTTTCAAATTTGATATTTATAATTCTTGGAATCCCTCTTTTTCAAAATTTCAAAAATAATTATGATTCGGGAAATCCTAAATATCAAAAATCATCAAATAATAATTATAATTCGGGGAATCCTAATGTGGAATTATGTATTAATTGTTCATTCGAAATAGTGATACAAATAGTTTTATTGTTTTGTTATACCTATGTATTGAATTCTAATTTAGTTTCTAATTTTTAAGAAAAGTATAAATGAATTAAAAAAAAATTTCAAAAACAAATACAATTTTTTTTATTTTTGACTTCATAAAGTACCAAAAAAAAAATTGGTCAGGAACGTAACCATATATTTTCCTGTAAATAGCACCTCTTTTAACGCTGTTTCTGTTAACGCTCAATTTTCAGCAATTTTCAGGAACGCATCATGAACGCTAAACGAGGTATGCCTGTATTTATAACACTTATAAAGCTTCAAAGCTTTTAAACTAATAAAAAAATTAATTTCGGCTTTTTCATTTTATTAAAAAAAAAAAAAATCGCAAAAAAAAAGCAAACATTTTTGGCAACAAAAATAAATTGTTATTACAGTTTATTAAATGAAAATTATTACTTTCCATACAGTACGTTCATAAATATGTATAGTACATGCTTTATTTTTCCTTCTTTGTGGCATGAAGTTTTTTTTTCTCTAATCGCCGCAATCCCTGTGTTTTTATTTCCTTTTTTTTTCATGTTTATGATATCATTTTGTTTTCTTTTTTTTTCTTGTACAAAATAAAAATTCAAAATATAAATAATATTTATATAAATCATTTTGTAATAAAGAACTATGATGCAAAAAATGTATAAATAAAAAAGAAATTTATGCAATATAACATCATGTTTATTTTTATAAAAAAAAAAAAAGTTGTAGGTACCTACCTACAGTAAATACATATAATAATATGAAAATATTGCCCATTTTAAAGAATATTAAATAAAAAAAAAAATTAAAAACGCTTAAAATTTTCTAAAATAATTTTAAAATGTATTTCTTCATCGCTATGCGGAAATTCTTTAATGATATCTAATGTGTGTGTAGAAATTATTCGAATTGAGGAAATTCACAGTGATTAGTTTTTAATTTAGTTTTCACAGAGTATTATTAAGCAAAACATGTAAGTCTTGTCTTCGTAAAATTTCGTGACGTCTGAAATTTGATTTAATCACTTAACTAAATTGATCATTTTTTTTTACGTAGCGTTGGAATGAATATAAAGTGTTTTCATATAATATTAGATAGAATTTTTTTTCCCAAAAGTTAACATTTAAGTTTAAAATATCTACCCTGAACAGACTGACTATGAGATTAAATAATAATATCAAAATAAAGTTCAAGAAAATTTTGAGTACTTATACCAGATATGTTATAAAACTGAATTTTAGCGGGCAAATTATTTTGCTTTATAATCTTATCCGCGTAACATTAAATGATTTTATCTTTTTGTAAAATAAAAAATTATTTTCAAATTTGATTTTTATATATTTTTATGCCCCACTTTTACATGCATTGAATATATTATATATGAAATATATATAAATAATATAAATCAATCAAAACAAATTCTATTCTCGAGAGAAAATTACTTAAGTAAATTAAATTGTAAACAATTGAATTTAGATATTATATGAGTCATTCTAAAAGTATGTTTTTTTTTTTTTTAATTTATTGTGTTGTGTAATAAAAATAGCACAAATTGTTTTTGAATTTACATTTTATTATAAATTAATAAATTTTTTTTTTAAGTATCTTGGAAAATTTTTCCTCTTCGCACAAACTCCATTTTAATTTTTCGAATTGTTTTTGTGAACTTTACTATATAATTTATAAAATTTATAAGATTAACAGTCTGTAGTTGAATCTATTAACTGGTTACTAAGTCTTTACTGATGTAGTTCCAAACATTCCAAGCAAACATTCCAAACATGGGGCTAATAAATAGCGTTTTGTTATCAGTATATGTTTCTGACACCTGTATTTTGCGTCCAATACAACTTTACTCCAATTATTTTATCTTTCTTCTGGCTTGGAGTAGCCTGGAAATTTAAAGTTACATATAAAACGTGACAATTTTGAACTTTTCCATCTAATTTTATATTCCTTTTTTTTTGATAATTTGTTTTCGTGAACAAAAAAAAAATAATACTTTGAATAATTTTCAAAGGATAATATATAAGTATCTGATCTTTAAAATCGTATTTTACATGTAGTTTTTCGATTATAATTGTCGCAATATTTCTTTTTTATGTTAAATATGATTCGCATAAAAAGCTTAAAAAAACAAATTAGATATCTTGTTCAAAATTTATTAAGAAACCAATCTAAGAATAATTTTCTATTATAGTTTTCAAAAGTTCAAGATAAAAATGTTGACCTTCACTAAAAATTTAAATTCTCATACGAATTTTGTTTACTTTTTTTTTTTCTCAAACCAAATTTAAATTTCACTAAGCACATATTCCAATTGAGCTCGTTGTTATTTTTTTTTAAATTGTTTTATCGCCTTAATTTCTGACAGAAGAAAAATTATGACAGGAGAGATTTCGTTAAAAAAAAAAAAATTATGCGAAAAATCGAAATTCAAAACATCTTAAAAGTTTATATTACATAGGTTTATTTATTGTATGTAACTATACCTAGTTTAAATTATTTCATAGTTAATTTGAAATAAGAAATAAAAGTTTTGCTCGCAATTTTAAAATTAATCTTGGAGCCTTTCAAGTTTTGATAAATACTTATAAGCGTACATAAAAAAGTAGGTATCTCAAAAATATTATAGGTTTTTTTTTTCAAAGTTTCTTATCTTTTAAACACTTTAACATTGAAATTATTATTTTAATGTTATCGTATAACTTGTAAATGTGTTATACTATTTTTTTTTTCTTATAAAAAATAAATGATTCATAATAAAAATTTTCTTCATTCAATTAATAATATTAATAATAGAGAAAACTCAGAAAGTAATAACTTTATGTTAAAAAAATAAATACATATATTATAAGATAAGAGATATTCAGTGAGTAGTGGTGGTAAACAAGTCTTACGGAAATGCAATGGAATATATCGACAACAATATGTACTTATTAATACACTATAATGTTTTTCGGAAGTGAATTTTTTAATAAAAAACAAAATTAAGCTTACTTAAATGGTTAATGTTTTCAAATTTCTTAGTTTAATACTTATATTGGTATGAACAACATTACATTATAAAATTAACATTAGGTACTTACATAACTTCCAATTATTTCGAAAATTATTTTTTTGAATGCAAAATCGAATATTCTTTTCTAAAGTCAATAGTTTGCCAAAAAAAAAAATAATTAATACATATAAGCTTAAATTACTTGGACAATAAACATAAATTGTATGATTCATAAATTTGAAGAGATATGAATCAAACAACAAGTACCTTTTTGTTTTGTAATTAAAATTTATCTGAGATTTTTTCTTCTATATTTATGCATGCATTATAAATGACAGAATTTCTTAAATTTTAAACTTGACATCTTATATAATAAAAAAAAAAAGAATAATATCATCGTACAAATTAGTAGTAATTTTTAATTCATTTCTATTTTTTTTTTTTTTTGATATTGTATTCTCAATGCATGACAATATAATTGAATCAATTAAATTTAATATATGAAAGAATTTCTTTTTCTTTCTTCCATTTTTTGATATGGCTGAACATGAAATTTTTTTTATACATAAGTATTTTTATTAAAAAAAAATTAAATATTCCATAGTTGAATATAAAAAATATAAATATAAATAGTTTTTTTTTTTATGAGGAAAAAAATTAAATTAAAATACTCAAAATTTATATCAATTTATATTCTTAATTTCGTTTCAAACGACGACGACGACGACGACAGTGTCCGTATGTGATTTCAATTAAAAACAAGTTAAAAATTTCTTTAAGAATAATTTTATTTATTATTATTTTTATTTATCATTCAAGAAGATATTTTATTATAAAAATTTTTTGATATAGTAAGTAGAGTGAAAAAAAAAAAAAAATTGTTGCTTACACTTAAGAATTTATAATTAAGTAATAATTTAGAATACTAAAAATGTTTTAAAATAATATTAACATGGTAATATCCTGAAATTAATTGTTTATTACTCATAAAAGTATTTTTTGTCAATATAATGTTAACTATTATTTAAAAACTTGTAAAACTTTCATTCTGACGCGGTTTTAAAAATTGTTACCACCAATTAACGATTTGAAGCCGAAAAAAAAGAGATATACATATAAATTAGTTTTCTGGTCGGTTTCGTGATAGAATAATATTAGAAAAATTCAAATTAATTTAATTATTTTCATTCTGGTATTATTTTCCTTCTCTCGGCAAAAAAAAAGTGTTTAACATAACCGGATTATTCAGTTTATATAGAAAATCAAATTTTGTGAATATTAAACAAACAGAAAAGACATTAAAATATTATACAACCCGTTTAAAATGCAACAAACATCAAATGCATAAGCTATTCTTGTTTAATAAATAACACATTTTAACTATATCATATTTAATATAATTATATGACATCATATTAAGCTATTTAAATGGTCAAATTCCGTAAAATTCAACTGCAGATATTAATCCTGGAACAATAAATAATATACATTAAAAGGATATAATTTAACTTTTTAATTTCCTATATTATTTATATTATTTATATAAGTTATAAAAGCTATTATAGCTCCCATATGATATAAGTTATTATATTATCCATTGAAAATAAAAACAGATCTAATGCGTGAAATTTTCATTTAAAACTTGAGCTGATTTAAGGACATAATCTACTACAATTTATACGAGGGGAATTTTTTTTTAAAATCCTTACAATTTATGTAAAAAAAAGTTATTTTAGTAGACTATAACGCCTATAAAATTCAAGAGATTTATTGATTTTTTTATGCTCGTTTTAACATAATATATTAATAAAAATGATTTTATTAGTAAAAAAAAAAATCAAAAAGGATATTTTTAGAAAATAATATGTATAAAATGAAGTTTTGAAGGATAAAGATACAAACCAGAAACCTTAAATAATACTTAATTTATTTATGTATTTATTTAGAACATAACAATTTTATGTGACAATTGAACTGAAACATAGAAGTTATCAAATATGTATAACTTAGAATGATTTTAAAGCAATATAACTTAGAATTTCGGCTTTGTGTATATAAAATTGATCCCAAAATGGTTAAATGAGTGAATATTGCTTCATATAAATACATATGCAAATTTTCACGCCGGATCCACAAGGTGATTGATTATTATGTGTAATTTAACTTTAATAACTATAAGAACAGTTTAATTGCTTGATTTGGTGAATAACTTAATTAGTTAAACCTACCTTTTTTTTTTATAAAAATTGACTTCATTTATTGAAAACATAATTTAAAAATTTAAATTTAAATGCAAATTTATGGAAATTTAATTGCTAATTTAATTGCCAATTTGTATTTTAATTTATTTTTTAATTATTTTTTTAGATAAAATATTATGGTTGTTATAAATTTTCATATTTCTGAAATGTTTATTAAACTATATAATTTTATATTTTTGTGAAAATAAAATTTAATTAAAATAAATATATTATTCGATCGCACATAATATATATATATTTTTAAATTTTTCCTAGATGTAAAGCTTTCCCAAGATCATAAACGCGGTTGTTTAACTTTTATTTAATGCGGCTATATAAAGTTATAAATATTTAGAAATAACAAATTCATTCTATGAATAAAATATTAGTAATAAATTAATTGAAGAAATTTCATAATAACCGGAAGACTTTAAGAATTAACATTTTCTTTTATTTCAAACCTGGCCATAGAGCGTGGCGTGTTAAAAAGTAATAATATGACCCAACTGGCATAAATTTTACTTCAGAAGTATAAAAAAGGGATAAATATATAGTAAATCAACATTTTGTTATTTCTACAGTACTTTTACTCAAAAATCTAATTATATTCAAAATATGAAACTACGTAAATGTAAGTCCATTATAAAAATGCAAGCCGATTAGATAAAGTTTTTAACAATTTGTAGACTAATTTTTATTTAGGTTGGTACTTAGAAGTCAGATATAAAAAATTTCAATGATCACAGAGCATTGATTATTTTGCAGTTTCCTTTTCCTGTATTTATTTTCAAATTTAATTTGCGAAACTTTTTTTGAATATCAAAGTAAAAAATAATTCAATTGTTTTAAGATGCGTTTTTTTTTTTATTTGTTAATTTTTATTTATAAATTTTATCAAATCAAAAGTAATAATAAAATAAATTTTATGAGAAATTTTTTTATTTCAAAAATTCAATTTAAATGAGAAAAAAATATATATAACCTTTTCCATTAACTTCTTATATTGTGTTGACATCATCATCGTTATAATTTTTTATTTTGGATGCCGTAATATCCGTCGTCGTCGTTGTATTAACTAAAGCAATTTTATATGAAAAAAGTCATAAAAAATATTTAGATTGTTTGGTGCCACGATTATTTTCGGTAATAAAAAAAAAAAATTATAATATACATAAATTTTCTATAAATATACCGGCATTATATTTAGTTACTTACTTATGTAATTATCATGAATACATATTTGAAAATAAAGTAAGTAAATACTTAAGTTATTATGTTAAATCTAGAATATATGAAAAAATATATTTTGTGATCTTAAAAAAGTAGAGAAAATAAGATAAAAAATGCTTTCGATGAAGAAGAATGTTATTAAACATTAATCGATTCCGAAATTTACGCGCCTTAAAAACAAGTTTAATTTAAATTTAAATTTTATTTATTCCCATTTTATTACCCATCTTTTAATCCTCCAGTTACCCAATTACACATCTTTTAATCTTTCAGTTATTGTAGTTTCACGACGGACGATGACAGTTAAAAAAGTTGAAGTAAGTTATTAAAATCTTTTGATATCCTGGATCATCCAAATGTTTTGATGATTTATACAAAATAAACGAAAATCACGACAAAACTTAAAATAATTTTTAGTACCCAATGCGACATCTCATCATACTTTATTATCTCTGATGCAACTCATTTCTATATGAATTATTCCGCAAGAAAATAAGATTTTATTTTTATGCGGCAACATAAAATAATCTTTGTATTAAAGTTTACTATTGATAAAGCGAAAACAATAAATATTTTTTTAATTTTAATTTTTTTTTTTTTTTTAATAATCCATCACTAATACAATATTGTTAAGCTTATATATAACGTATGCTAAAAATTTCAACGTTTTTATGAACTTAAAAAATACATATACATAAAGTTAATACATCGAGTATATATAATTATTAAGAAAAAAATTAGTAATTCTATGTACATAAACAATGATGACATAATTTAAAAGCTTTATGAATAAATTTTGTATTATTGAATTAAGATAAAAAAAAAACACATTCCCACAACATTTTATTTTAGTTTTATTTATATACAATAAATAATATAAATATATAGTTTAATAAATGTGAATTTTGTGATTAGGAAAAAGCTCAGTGTAGGTATGTATATAAATATAGACATTTCGTGAAAAATTAATAACAAGAAAATTTAGGGTGGGTAGACTGAATTATAAAATTTTTAAACACAACATTTATTTAATTATCACGTAGATACTTACATACCATTTTTATTAAAAGTTAATCAAATAATACTTTCCATATGAACACACTATGTTTACAGTTTTTTTTCGCAACGACAAAAATTCATAAAACTAAAATTATTTGCATTCATATTGCATACCTAACTGGCATTCAAAAGTTAGAAAATAATAAAGTCAAAAAACCCTCAAAATTAAATTAAATAAAAAACTTAAGAAAATTGTGAAAATGTTGAACAAAAAATACCTATACTCCTTTTCTTTATGAAGTTATTTTTTTCACTTTGCTTCCAAAGATTGCCGCCTTTTTTATTGTTAAAATTGGATTTAATGTAAGCCTATTGGTTTGGACCTGTAAATAATGTAGAAAAATAAATGCAAAGACAACTTAAAAACTTTTTACATTATAATAACACTGTGCTCTAAATTTTGTAAAAATGTAAATACCTGCTCGTATACAATTATTATGTGCATTGTTCCTGTGTATATTTTACTAAAAAAAAAAAATTCTTTTCCTATTTTTATTCGTAATTTGATCAAAATGAAAATACATTTTTTTTTTTTTTTTTTAGAACAAATAAATTGATTCTTTTTCACACACCCTTAATACATTTTCCTGAAATTAAAATTTTTCTTTTTAATGTGAAGTGAATAGAGAAAAAAAAAAACACACGAAGCAGTCATAGGAACTGCCGAAAGAAGTTTATACTTAAAGCTTTAAACTATGAAATAACAATGACTACAAATAATGGACTGCTTTTGGACTGCTGGACTGATTTTTATTTTAATTTACATTTTGTACTGAGCAGCCCATCATTTATAGCCACTGTTATTTCATAGTTTAAAGCTTTAAGTATAAACTTCTTTCGGCAGTTCCTATGACTGCTTCGTGTGTTTTTTTTTATATTTTGAGCCAGGACGACTCTAAAAGTAGCTAACTACCCAAAACTTTTGGGCAGGTAATCTTTATTTCACCGGCGCTACCTATTTAAAAAACATTTTTTTTTGCATATTTTAAGCAGGGAAGACCCTAACCATAGCTCCCTCTCCAAAATTTTTGGTCAGGTAATTCCACCCTCACTTCCGCCCTCACTTCCGCCCTCACTTCTGCCCTAACTACCAACCTGATTCCGCCCTACCAACCTGATTTCCGCCCTCACTACCACCCTCGCTTCCGCCCTCACTTCCGCACTCACTTCCGCCCTCACTTCCGCCCTCACTTCCGCCCTCACTTCCGCCCTCACTTCCGCCCAAACTTCCGCCCTCACTTCCGCCCTCACTTCCGCCCTCACTTTCGCCCACACTTCCGCCCTCACTTCCGCCCTCACTTCCGCCTCACTTCCGCCATCACTTCCGCTCTCACTTCCGCCCTCACTTCCGCCCTCACTTCCGCCCTTACTTCCGCCCTCACTTCCGCCCTCACTTCCGCCCTCACTTCCGCCTTCACCTCCGCCCTCACTTCCGCCCTCACTTCCACCCTCACTTCCGCCCTCACTTCCGCCCTCACTTCCGCCCTCACTTCCGACCTCACTTCCGCCCTCACTTCCGCCCTCACTTCCGCCCTCACTTCCACCCTCACTTCCGCCTTAATTCCGCCCTCACTTCCGCCCTCACTTCCGCACTCACTTCTGCCCGCACTTCCGCCCTCACTTCCACTCTCACTTCCGCCCTCACTTCCGCACTCACTTCCGCCCTCACTTCCGCCCTCACTTCCGACCTCACTTCCGCCCTCACTTCCGCCCTCACTTCCGCCCTCACTTCCGCCCTCACTTCCAACCTCACTTCCGCCCTCACTTCCGTCCTCACTTCTGCCCTAACTACCAACCTCTCTTCCGCCCTCACTTCCGTCCTGATTTCCACCCTGATTTCCGCCCTCACTACCACCCTCGCTTCCGCCCTCACTTCCTCTCTCACTTCCGCCCTCACTTCCGCCCTCACTTCCGCCCTCACTTCCGCCTCACTTCCGCCCTCACTTCCGCCCTCACTTCCGCCCTCACTTCCGCCCTCACTTCCACCCTCACTTCCGCCCTCACTTCCGCCCTCACTTCCGCCCGCACTTCCACCCTCACTTCCTCCCTCACTTCCGCCCTCACTTCCGCCCTAACTTCCGCCCTTACTTCCGCCCTAACTTCCGCCCTAACTTCTGTCCTCCGTTCCGCCCTCCCTTCCGCCCGCCCTTCCGTCCTCACTTCCAACCTCACTTCCGCCCTCACTTCCGTCCTCACTTCCGTCCTCACTTCCGTCCTCACTTCCGCCCTCACTTCCGCCCTCACTTCCGCCCTCACTTCCGCCCTCACTTCCGCCCTCACTTCCGCCCTCACTTCCGCCCTCACTTCTGCCCTCATTTCCGCCCTCACTTCCGCCCTCACTTCTGCCCTCACTTCTGCCCTCACTTCCGCCCTCACTTCCGCCCTCACTTCCGCCCTCACTTCCGCCCTCACTTCCGCCCTCACTTCCGACCTCACTTCCGCCCTCACTTCCGCCCTCACTTCCGCCCTCACTTCCGCCCTCACTTCCGCCCTCACTTCCGCCCTCACTTCCGCCCTCACTTCCGCCCTCACTTCCGCCCTCACTTCTGCCCTCATTTCTGCCCTCACTTACGCCCTCACTTCCGCCCTCACTTCCGCCCTCACTTCCGCCCTCACTTCCGCCCTCACTTCCGCCCTCACTTCCGCCCTCACTTCCGCCCTCACTTCCGCCCTCACTTCCGCCCTCACTTCCGCCCTCACTTCCGCCCTCACTTCCGCCCTCACTTCCGCCCTCACTTCCACCCTCACTTCCTCCCTCACTTCCGCCATCACTTCCGCCCTAACTTCCGCCCTCACTTCCGCCCTAACTTCCGCCCTAACTTCCGCCCTAACTTCTGTACTCCGTTCCGCCCTCCCTTCCGCCCTCCCTTCCGACCTCTCTTCAGCCCTTACTGCCGCCCTCTCTTCAGCCCTTACTGCCGCCCTCACTTCCTTCCTTTTTTTTGGGCAGGTAATCTTTATTTCTCACCCGAGCTACCTATTTAAAAAAAAAAAATTATTTTGGTATATTTTGAGGCGGGAAGACTCTAACTGTAGCTCCGTATCCAAAATTTTTGGTCAGGTAATCTAATTATTTGATCGGAGGAAAAAATTTTTTTTAACATATTTTGAGCCGGCACGACCTAACCGTAGGTCACTGCCCAAAAAATTTTCGGCAGGTAATCTTTATTTCACCGGACCTACCTATTTTGAAAAATAAATTTTAGTTGTTAGATAATTTGTAAACGAAAGATTTTTAAAAAATAATTTGAATTTAAATTTTCCGTGCTAAATTATTTTGTTTTTATAAATGACAAATGATTATTGAACTACCTAATTTGAAAAAAAATTTAAATTTTAAAAAATTTGTAAACGAAAGATTTTTAAAAATAATTTGAATTTAAATTTTTCGCGCCAAATTATTTTGTTTTTATAAATAACAAATGATTATTGAGTTGACTCATTTTTTTTGAGTATTCAAACGGTACAGCATGTCGTTTTTTTTTTTAACTCAAATTCGAATGAGTAAAAAAATTTTTACCCCCTACAGAATTACTCATTTATATCATACACCGCGTTAAAAGAAGTATAAACTTCAAAAAATCAATTAAATGCATTGCAATTAAGAATGTAGAACGTCTGTCTGGCTCCGTCGTCATCGTCGTCAGTTTGTTATGTTAATATGTTCGTTCTTTTTTTTATTTTATTTGAATTTAAGTAATAATTTATTAATAACCATTTTTCACGAAAAAAAAAAAAATAATAATTTTTTTTCCCTTTTTAACCTTTTTTTGTTGTCATAAAATAACTTCGTGAATGAATTTCTTTCTTCTTTAGTTCGTATAATATATAAATTTTTTTTTTTTTCTAAAATAGTTTAACCCCAATATTTTAAGGACAATATGCTAAAAAAAAAAAATTCTTTTTTTGCACGCAATTCATAAATTAACATGAATTATTATTATTTTTGTTGTGTATGCCCAGTAATTTTGTTGTTATAATTATTAAGAGTACGCATAAATGGACCTAAGTAGGTAGCTTATATTTTGGACAGGCTAAGGAGATTGTTTCTGGATAACGAGTTGAAAATTGATAGATAATTCTTGGATTATTGTAAACATTTTTTACAAAATTTTTCTCGAATTGGTTTCTGAATTTTCTAATCTAGGAACTTTTTGCACATTTAGTTCCTGGAATTAGCTGTTAATGATTAAAAATGCCCTAAAGTTCCTTGTTTAAATGTCCAAATAGCGCCGTCAATGGCCATTTATGGAACGTAGGAGAACATATAAAATATTTATTTTCTTGAAATTTGTATGAAAATTTACGAATTGAAATTTTATTTAAGTTATAATTAATTAGTTAATTAATAAAAATGAATAGAAAAAAAATTTAAGGTCTGCGGAATATCATTGGCAAACAATTCTATAGGTAGAAATATTTCCATGCATTACTTTTTCATCCAAAATAATTCAAAATCAAAAAGTGTATAAAAAAAGAACTATTTTTAATTTAAATTTAAAAAACTTACCAATATTATTTAGACTCCAAATGTATGAGAATTTCCAATAATAACTTTTTTTTACTCTTTTATATTTGTTATGAACTGAAAATTGTACTGAATTTTTTTTGTAAAGGTGTAAAAATACACTTTTTGATTTTGAATTATTTTGGATGAAAAAGTAATGCATGGAATTATTTCTACCTATAGAATTGTTTGCCAATGATATTCCGCAGACCTTAAAATTTTTTCTATTCATTTTTATTAATTAACTAATTAATTATTACTTGAATAAAATTTCAATTCGTATATTTTCATACAAATTTCACGAAAATAAAAATTTTATATGTTCTCCTACGTTCCATAAATGGCCACAGAGGGCTTGTCAAAACAGTGAATGTTGTGGGAAACACAGTATCGTTCGTTATTTTTAATTAAAAAAAAAATTTGTTTTGTTTTTATAAACATTATTATAAAAATTGATATAATTCTTTCTTTTTTCAATCAGATAATTCGTATTTTAATAAAAAAAAATTTAAATTTTTAATATTATTAAAATTTTTTATTAAAAAATATTAAATATATTTTTCTTTTTGAAAATTTTCAAAATAATACAATAACAAAAAAAGAATTAAATAAAAACAATAGCAAAATAATTCTATATAATAATCCTAGTCATGTGTGTACGGTCGTTTCTTGTTCTATGTTAATTGCCGGATTAGTCAGTGATTATTTCTGTGCCTGTCCACAATATTATGTATACATTCTTATTTCTTGATTCTTATTCTCTTGATTTTATAGGATTTTATTCGAGAATAAATCTTAAATTGATTGCCACACAAATTGGAAATATAATATTTTCTCCTTTATCGTATGTACATTTTTGGTTATAAACTAAATGTTAGAACTTTGATGCAACTTATAATAGTAGATTATTGTATATGTAAACTAAATTTGTTATTAATTAAGAGTATACACAAAAATATATT
This sequence comes from Hybos culiciformis, assembly GCA_964007475.1. Lineage (NCBI taxonomy): Eukaryota > Metazoa > Arthropoda > Insecta > Diptera > Hybotidae > Hybos > Hybos culiciformis. The sequence goes on from OZ023274.1 coordinate 88,079,060, forward strand.
GACACGACTCAATACTTATATCACGAGACCGAAGGTCGAGTGATATAAATTGACAAGTGTCAATGTATTTTTGTGTAAATACAGAACGAGTTGTATAACAAATTTTGTTTACATATCCAATATACTGTTTTAATGCGTAGGGGAGAGGTAGTTGCAAAGAGAGAATATTTTTTCTTCTCATTTTTTCTCTTTTTTTTTTTTTGTATTTGGCTGTATTGAAATATTGTGAGAGATATTATGTTTCTTTAGGTATTACGTAATATTTAATACGAAACATCTAAATGATTTCATTATTTACGCTGATGCATCTAAATTTTTTCATTATATACGCTGATGCATCTAAATTTTTTCATTATTTACGCAGATGCATCTGAATGATTGCATGTGTATTGACGCATATAATACTCCATTTAGTGATCTAAATTCTATAGCACTAAATACAACATAACGATCCCCAACGCATTAAAATATATTAATTTAAAAATTTAAAAAAATTATACTATACTTATATATTATTTTGTTTAACAAATTTCTAAAATTCCTTTACCTATGTTTTCAATTCTTTTGATATTATTTTATCTGCTGTGCATGTTAAAGTCCCGGAACAATATTTTCATTTTAGGTGCGGCAAGACAATAATTTAATATACCCTGTCATATTATATCCTGATATATTTTCATTTGTATAATATTAATAAGGATTATAATTTTTTGTGTGCAGACACTAATTTTATGGTTTTATGTTTTACCTTGTTTTTTTTTTTTTTATAGTTTTAAAGTTTAAATTAATCTGCCGGGAACAGGTTATTAAATTATTTATATTCATTTTAGCTTTGTAGCTTATTATTTACGTAATTCAATTCTATATGCATAATAAGATACATAAAATTATTATAGTGGTTTTATAATTTAATTAAAAATGAAATTGAAATAATTTTTGAATTTTGATTATTTTATATTGGTTGTTTTTTTTATCAATTCAAATTTTATATAGAATGACTTTAATTTACAATTATAAATACATTAAAGGTAAAATTTTTATATTGTATTTGACGTCATAGTATAAGAGCAGTAAATGCGTTTGATTGAGAGCAACGATTTAATTAGATTTTCATATTCAATTCATATTAAGTTTTTCAAAAGCATCATTCTAACATCAATTTGTACATTAAAAATAACTGAAGATGAAAATTTATGATAAGTACATTTATTGACATTATAACAATAATAATAAAGAACATAAAAATTCATTATAATATTTGGTATCATAAAAATCAAATTCCAAGTAATACAATAAGGAAAAATAATATTTAAAAGCTCAACAATTCCTATTTGTGTTTTTATGATTACCTTTCAAACACAGGTCTATTTTTTTTAATGTACTATGAAAATCAACCATATAGGCATATGATAATAACAATAGCATTTATATTATTTCCTTTTATGACTGTTAATGACATGTTATACAACTTCTCTTGAGTGGGTACATGTAAAGTTCGATTATTGTTGTTTTTTTTTTCAATAAAAGTAAAAGCACACTCTTAATAAACGTGCTTCAAATACAATTTTTTAGCTTCTAATGTAATTATTTAATTTTCTTCCATATTCCAGCATATTCAAACAAAACTCATATTAAATTATAAATACGAAAAAAAAAAAAACTACAATACGAACATATTATGGTTCTTCATATTTTTTCATAACATTTTAATATAGATTTTCATATTTCTTTTTAAAAATTTAAAAAAATAGGTAATTGAGTTATACTCTGCTATGACATAAAATTAAAAAAAAAAAATAATTTTTTTCTATTGTTTGGAAAATAAAATGATATCACTTCCGGTCATGTATCATTTTATTTCATAAAAAGAATCTTAACTGGTCATTCTCTAAAACAAAAATGTTAAAAATAAAATAATAATAAAAAAAGACACTTAGTTATTTGGTATTTTCTATAAATTATTAAAATACGAAGAAAGATATGTAAATATTTTTTGTTCGTAAATCCTATTTTCTTATAATACCCAAAATTTAATTTAAATTTAAGTATGATTTCTTTAAAAAAACTTTGATTTTACAGATAATGTTAATATTTTTAACATACTCACATAATAAAGTATTTTGTACCTTTGTTTGTTTAGAAGTAATTTTTTTTTGTTTTTTAAAGATACGATATTTTCTTCTTCTTTTGCTTAATAAAATACATAAGAATAAGAATAATGAAAAGATATTATGAATTTGGTGACCCGAATATTCCATTATCTGATTGTGTTCTAATTTTGAATTTTAATAAACAAATATGTAAATAAAAATCTGAAATACTATTTCGTAAAGTTCAATAACAAAATTTTTACATACTAAACTTGTTCAAAACAAAAAGAACAAAAAATTTTAAACCAAAATAAACAAATTATATAAAATTTTATGACAATGTACCTTAATGTGGTTAATTGTCTTGAACAAACTACCATAAAAAAAATCTACGTTTTTAGAATGTTTAATAATGTTAATAAAAAAATTGGTATTGAATATTTTATATTATATATACTTGTATTCGAACAGGTGTGAAAAATAGTACAATAAAATGAATTCTACTACCCTATTTAGAATAAAAATATATTACAAATTAAACTGTTTGGAGGTCATTAATACATTATTTTGTTAGGAAAAAAAAACTTCATAAAATCATAGTTTGCGGTCTAATAAAAAATTTTTAATATTCCTGTTATAGATAATTTTAACTTTGTTAAAATTATTAACCAAAAATATAGGTAGACAGATACGTCATATGTATGTGATAAAATAATACGAACTTTTTCATGTAGAATTTTTTTACACACTAACACGGATTCGAAAATTCGGTCCATGTTAGGGTATTCTATTTTAAAATAAGTTTTTAAGACATTATTTTTTAAATTTAAATCATCTATCAAAAACAAAATATGTACGTTTTTGATTCATCCATGTTACCGTCCCTAAAATACTTTTATGTAAATATTAAGCTATTATGCCGTTTTCGAACGTTTGAGTTCGAAAAAATTCGAAAGTCTTGTTCAATTTTATTACAGCCAAAAGACTCAGTTAGTCAATTACTGGTAGATCTCAACTAGTCAAGAAAAGTGAAAATTATTTTTATACAAAAGTTCTAAAAGTTAAAACGACACAAATATTCGACAGCCCAGGAAAAACAATTTAACTTTGAAAAGTATGTAAATTACATAGTCAATTTTACAATTTCTTCTTATTCACACTATTTTGCGGAATATATATTTTTTTTTTAATTTTAATTACATAATATTACAACATAAAAAAAAATTAAAAAATCATTAACCTTAACTGTTATTTTGTTAACAAAAATAATAATAATGGTACCTAATAATTTTCTTTACAAAGAATCTGTTTTCTCTTTATTTATGAAAAATTTTATTTGACATTTGAAGCAAATAACGTTAAAATTATTTTTTTTACGCTTTCATGAATTTTAAAACAAACAGAAATAAAAATAATATTCAAATTTTATCTTTTTTTTGGCGGTTAGAATTTTATCTTTTTATGTTGCATTCAAAAGTCATAATTTAGATTTTTTATGAAATCTGGAAAAAAAAAAATTATAATAAAATTCTATTTTCTATGGTTGTTATAATTTACAAAAAAATAAATAAAAATGAAAATTAAAATAAAAGCAATAATCTCAGACGTGAAGAAAATTAAATTTGTTTTGTACACAAATTAGAAAGAATTCATAGTCGTACTACCTACCAAATACATTTTTATATAATGGGAAATCATTAAAAAACATTTTATATAGCAGTGGAAATGGAAAATATATACTACAGCTTTTCATTTCATAAAAATAGACATACACATAATGTATATTTATGTAAATATATATGAAGAACTTAATTTATTTTGCCTTTTAACCCTTTCAGGTACATGTTTTAAAATGCTTGTAGCAATTATTGTTCCTTTCTATATTTTATTTCGTTCATTATATCTTCATTTGGGTTCTTCAGCTGATTCCCATTGAGCAATACTTTAAGCGGCAGAAACACTCATTACTCATTGCTCCATATTTTCGAATTCAAAATAAGAACAGAAAACAATTGTATACCAAAATTATTAATTTAATTTACTACTCGACTCCTATGACGGTATATAATTCTATTTTCAGAAATATTTTGGTTTCGCCGTAGTCAACTGAGAATTACTTTAGAACGGATTTATTATGAATACTCTTTTGTTGATATGGAATAATTTTGTGTTTCTCAATTAGGGGAAAGATCTATTTGAAAATAAAATGTCCCACATCAAGGGTTAGAATGATATTAAAATAGCAATTTATAATATATATCTAAAAGATTTTTTTTTTCCAGTAGGTATACATTTTTTTTTTTAACAGGATTTCCACTTAACGTTATGATTTTGATTAAAATTGTTAAATATAGAAATTTGTTAGAAAAAAAAAAATCGTAGACATATATTTTTTTTCTCCGGCCTCTCCAAATGTACTATAAAAAGTTCATGATTATCATCTTTTTACATACCAAAAAAAATTTGTATAATTTAATTTTTCGCAAAAAAAAACATAGCCTAATTTTATTATATTTGATTGAAAAATTTATTTGATTTTATTATATTTATGTAAAGTTAAAAATATTGCAGTGATGTAGATACTTTTTTTTGTTGTCCAGAAATTTGAGAAAAGTTAACATTAAAATCCTTAAAATAAATTGCTCTGAACAGGTATTTAGTGTTTTCGTAGAAAATAAAGCAAAATACATCACTGCTGCGGCGACGATGCTATGAAATAATAATACCGTTTTGCTGTTAATCAATCTTTACCAAGCTTCGAAATTTTTGAACCCGCAAAAAAAAAAGTATTTCTGATTCATTTATATGTAATAACTTCAACATACACTGTTTATGCAATTAATTTAATTATTGGAAGGAATTTTCATTGATTAAGTAAGAATCACAATAACAGACATTTTTGTTAACTTCCTTTTTACGTTATTTAATTGAATTAAAAAATCTTTTTGTGTTCATTTTATAAGAGACATCAAAGTCTTAATTTTATAAATGCTTCTGTAAAAATAAAAAAAAATTTTGATTATTTTCTATTTTTTTTAAATATATTTTTATAATTTCAGAATAATTGAATTCACTTGAAAGAAAATTGTAGAACTGAAGAAAATACAAAATGCCAGCGGAAACAAAAATAGTTCCACCAGCTGCTGAAACACCAACTAAAAATAAGAAAGTAGCACCAGCGGCATCGTCTGGACGTGCTGCTCTGGCACGAGTTACATTATTAGACGGATCTATTTTAGATGTTACTATTGACGTAAGCAATAATTTTAGTAATTTTATATGTTGTCAAATTATTCATTGTGTTTTAAATTTTTTTTTCTTATATTTTTAGAGAAAAGCCAAAGGAAAAGATTTATTAAATTCTATATGTGCTGGCTTAAATATATTGGAAAAAGATTATTTCGGTTTAATATATCAAACAGCAGTTGATCCAAGAACATGGTTAGATTTAGAAAAACCAGTTTCAAAATTTTTCCGTGCTGATCCATGGTTGTTACAATTTGCTGTAAAGTTTTATCCCCCGGAACCATCACAATTACAAGAAGATATAACTCGTTATCATTTATGTTTACAAGTACGAAATGATATTCTTGAAGGGCGACTACCATGTTCATTTGTGACACATGCATTATTGGGTTCATATTTAGTGCAATCTGAAATGGGTGACTATGATCCCAAAGAAATGCCGGACAGAAGTTATTTGAAAGATTTTAAAATTGCACCAAATCAGACAACAGAATTACAAGACAAAGTCATTGATCTTCATAAAACTCATAAGTAAATTTGAATTTTATTTATGATTATTTTAATATAATTTTTTTTTTTTAATTGCACTCTTAAGTAGTTATCTTAATGGAATGGGAACCCGAACGTAGAAAACCGTTTAAATATCTATGATCAGAGATAGTAGAAAATATGAGGTGACGCATTAGATACTAAAAATTGCTTTTTTACATTACGTATACGAACATGTTCAATACAATTTTTTTTAAGCAATATATAAAAATAATAAAGTATAGTATTGTATACAGTTTTATAAACAAAAACAAAAAAAATTAAAACACAGCAAAAAATTAAAAAAAATTTTTTTATCAATCGGGTTGTTTTTTATGTATGCGTTTTCAATAACCTATTCAAGATATTGTTTGATGTATTGATCATGTTCGTACTATGGTACGTCCGAAGCAAAAAATGTTAAAAAGCAATTTTTAGTATTCAATGCGACATCTCTGTTTTCTATCATCTCTGCTATGATGTAATTAATTAATACTTTTTTAATCTGTGCATATCATTTTTTTTTCGCAAAGAATACTATTTTTGTAAGGCACAGAAGAAAACAAATTTTAGTACTATTATAACAAATCTTGAAAAATCTAATATACAGAAATAAATATGAATATATGTTAAATACAATAATATCATTGAAGTTACATTATAATTAAAAGTATACAATGAAATGTAATACATTATAAAATATCACGGCAATCTTCTAAGGTGAATTCTTTCAAGAGGACAGGAAGACACAATGTTACCTTGAAGCAATTGGTGCAAAATAAAAATATCTAATTCACTATATAATTAACATTTACAACATAATAAACTACATAATTATATATTGTTTTCATTATAATATTTAGAGGACAATCTCCAGCCGAAGCTGAATTGCATTACTTAGAGAATGCAAAGAAACTAGCTATGTACGGTGTCGATTTGCATCCAGCTAAAGATTCTGAAGGTGTTGATATTATGCTGGGTGTATGTGCTTCTGGTTTGCTGGTTTATCGCGAAAAGTAAGTTAAATAGATGTTTAAACTCTAACTTAATTAAAAAACTAAAATTAATAAATACAATATTTTTAGATTACGTATAAATCGTTTTGCTTGGCCCAAAATTTTGAAAATCTCGTACAAACGTCATCATTTTTATATTAAAATAAGGCCTGGTGAGTTTGAGCAGTATGAATCTACGATTGGTTTTAAATTAGAAAATCACCGTGCTGCTAAAAAATTGTGGAAAGCATGCGTCGAACATCATACCTTTTTCCGTTTAATGACTCCTGAAACACAAGCGAAGTCTTCACTGTTTCCACGGCTAGGCTCTAAATTTCGATATTCGGGACGAACAATGTACGAAACCAAGAAAAATCCAGTAGATCGGCCAGCACCTAAATTTGACAGAAGCTTATCTGGTCGTCGTTTGACAAGCAGAAGCATGGATGGTACTTTATTTCATATAAATTGATTATATTTTTTTCCAAAACTTATTTTTTATTTTTTAGCACTGGCATTAGAAAAAGATGACAAAGATGCCAAAAAACGTCATACTATGTCGCATGCTCCAGAGCATATTCCGGAATTGGATTCTCCACGAAGTCGCAGTCCTCTTAAGAAGGATAAAAAAGATAAAGTATATATATATCTATATTTTTTTATACAATTATTTCTGTTCTTAAAATTTAGACTAGTTAAAGATATTTTATCAGAGTTTCGATCATATATTCATGAAATAAAAAAGTTGTTTTTTGTTCTTGTATAAAAAAAACTTATAAATGGTGTGAAAATAAAACTTAAAATACTAAATTCGAATATTTTAAATTATGGGATATGATTGGAATGGAACCTGCTCTAAAATATCTTTCTAAAGAACTAACATGATAGTGTAGAAAGACAAAATGTATGTTATATCAATTTATTTTGAATATTCATTGTAATTTCTATCAAGAAGTAAATTTCACGATTAGTTTACATTTTTCAAGGTTCTACACTTTTAGTAAAGAAAGCCTAAAACAACCATGTTCTACACTTAAATTTCAAATGTGAAACTTTCAATTAGCTTATAATATGTGATAACTTGTTTCTTATCGTTACTATTATGTTAATAAAAACGCAAAGATGATTTATTGAGTATTTTGCTCAATTTATATGAATATAAAATATTTATAACTCAATTACTAAATTAATGTAAACTTTTATTACGCACTTTTATTATCGAAGAGAAAATTAATACATTATTAGATTAGATTACAATGAATATTTTATTTCTATATATTTTTAAATCAATTATTTGTTGGAAAATTTTAATAATAGTTAGTTGTTCAATTACTTTAATTTGGGAAAAAGCACTAACAAACATTAATTCTTACATACATAATATTTATTATTTTATATTTTTGTTCTGTTTTGCGTACATTCGTCCTTAAATGAGAATAATTTAAAACAAACCAACTAATTTCATTGTATTTTATAATCTTTTTTATTTATTTATTTTTCATTTCCCTCATTTCAATTTTAATTATTAACATTTTTATTAAAATTCGAAATGTAAAATATTAACAATATTTTGAAAAAAAAAAAAAAACAATAACAAAAATTACCAACCATTAATATCAGCTGAAGCGTGAGTCAAGTACTGGTACAGCTTCAGTTTCATCACAGAGTTCCATTGAAGGCGAATATTCAACTGCAATTAATATTTCTGAGGATCTGCAGGTTAATTGAAAAATACAAAAATTCTATATTTGCATAGTTTTATCAATTTTTTACCATTTTAAAATATTTTTTATTAATATTTTTAAGTTAAGAATTGCTTTGGATCATTATAAGTAGCTTTTCATTGAAAAGCGACACAGCGCACTTAAAACAATGTATTAAAAGGTTTCTGGATAAAAAATTCCAACTATTAAAAGTACTTATTTGAAAAAAAAACGTTGTAAAATATAAATTTTGAAAACGAAATAAATTTTTCCATTTTAATTTTCAAATTTCGAATTTTATATTTCGATTGAATTAAATTGAACTAAAATATAATTTTCTTGCTCTATCTCACTAATTTACAAATTATGGAAAAATTTAGAATTATGCATAAAATATATTTTGATTTAACTTTAATTGACAATAGAAGATAAAAATGAAGAAAAAATTAAAGCAGTGCTTGGTTTTGAAATCTAAACATTTTAATCATTCCCAAATAATTCCACAAGACAGAAACAAAATAAAAATTTATTATGTTCAATAAAAATTAAATTAATTCATTTAAAAAGGGAAATTTGCAAATTCAGTTCAAAATTAAATCATATCTAAACTCACATAAATCATACTTTCATACTGATCCTAATTCTTATGAAATCATTGTAATTTTTTTTTTTATAAAAATTTTTTATTTGCTTGCAATTGCAACAAAGTGTAGTGCTAATTGTTCGGAATAAACTTTAGAACTATGCTTTGAAAACAAAATTGAATATGAGATTTGTGCATTATTGATGTTTAATTGGCTTTCTCATTTATTAAATTTATTTTTCTCAATTGGTTCACATAAATCATTTATTATTTATCATTTTAAACAAAATTAAGAAAAACAAAACAACACAGGACACTGCAAATTATGTAAAAAAAAAAATTTAATCACAAATCTTGTTTCAGGATTTAAAACCAAAATGCATGAAAATTTTTTTTAAATATATTTTTCCAGAAAAATAATATTGTTTTTTTTTTTTAAGATTGATCATGTTCTATTGATTTTATTGTGAAGGAAAAATTACTTTATTTTCTTTCTCCTGGCAATAGACACTAGATTTTTCTTTTTTTAACAATTAAAATTAATTGTCAAAATTTACCAATAGGTGCCGGTTCTTTTAATAATAAAATAAACTTTAAAAAATAAGTAAAAAAAAAAATTAGTTACAAACAGGAAATAATTAGAGTTGCTTGAATTTACCAATAAACTCAAATTTTTTACGTCATTAAATTGTATGCTTTTGTCTTAGCATATAATAAAAAAAGTATATACATTTATAAAGTAGAGCCTGCTTTTTGAAATTTAATTGAGAAATCTTAACTTTGTTAACTAAATCAGATCTGGACCTGATTTTCCCAACTCTTACCTCCATTACATTAATTGAGAATTCGGAACTAAAAATCCTTTAAATTCTAACTATCGTACCATTTTTATTAAAAAATCCAAAAATTATTTCAATTTAAGTCTATACATAATCAGGAAAAATCCATATTATAAATAAAATTTTGTACTAAATGTATTTTATTCTCTTTTTTTCTTTATCGTTTTAATTTTTATTAAACAGGTCCATAATATTACTTAATAAGATAATTATAAAAATTTCAAAATTTTACAATTTGAGAAATGAAAAAGAAAGAAAAGTACATTGATTGAATATTTTTTTCATTTGCAATGCTTCTTCTTTCAAACAAAATAATTTTTCTTCCTTATTTAAAGAGAAAAGATTCATTTCGTTCTTATTGTTTTTAGATTCCACCAGGTGGTATTGCCGTTTTACCGGTAAAAGAGAAGAAAGAAAAACGTGAAAAAACTCCACCCAGAACTGTTAAAGAATCTGGTATTAATGGAAATGAGACAGATCCAAATGACTCTGGAAGATCTGGTGAAAAATCATCTCCAGAAAAAAGTGGTTTTGGAAGGGTAAGTACAAAAATTTATTTTAATATTTCGCAATTACACAATTAAATAATAAAGTGTGATTTGTCCTCAATGAGTCAAATTTATTTTATATTTTTATATCACAAACATTTTTAAATTGTACCTGTCCAATATTATAAAGCTAAATATACGCTTAAAAAAGTTAAATGTATTTTATATTTTTACAATTCACGAACATTATAAGTAAAGTGCTAGCTGTCTCATGTTACAAATCTAATTTTATGTTAAGTAATAGAAGTATCATTTATATAAAATTTGGTATCAAAAATGCTGCTTCTAAATCTAAAACATCATTGCCTATCTTATTTGTCAAATAATTTAATGGGTAAAAATTTTTGAGGTAAACGTAAGTGATACCAGTATAAATAAAAGTACTTATTGAAGCTATTAATAGATAAGGAAATAATGGAACACACATTTTAGCAGTCAATATTTAAGGAATACAAAGAAGTGCTGAAGAAGAAGTGCGAATTATCGGAAGTTATTGTTACAAAGTTTTTTGCGTAATGTTGGAGATATTAAATTAATTGGAAAAGAAATTTTCATAATATTATATTTTATTACTATTTATTTTACTATTATTTATACTTTTAAGAGATAAATTATTATTTTGACATTATGGTTAAATATTTTTTTAATTAAATCGAACGGTTATTACTTCGATTACTGGCAATTTTCTTATTAAAATTCAATTTGAATTGCAATGAGACGGTTTCATAACTTTTGATATGCACAAATGCACTTGTTGCACAATTTAAAAAAAAATAAATATATTTTGTTTTGTGACAGGATTGCAGTCTGATTTAGAAAATAAATTCTTTACTTAGAATCTTTTTTTTTTCTCTAAAACAAATTAATAATGAATTTCACGAGCGGGATTAAATTTTTAGCGATTGGACACTATACGATAACATTAAAGTATATTTTCAATAACTGAATAAAAATATAAATTATATTTTATTTTATGCAATTTTTGTAAAATTTATGGTATCAGTTGGAGATTAATCTCTTTTCACATAGCTGCAATTATAGTTCACTTTCTTCCCGCAAGAAAATTTTGTTCTTTCACAGCACAAATTAAATTTTTTATTCGCATTACAATACAAAATGCAAATAACTTTATGAACATTAAATTTGGCATTATATTTTATTATTTAAAAATTAAATCTTAACCTTTATTATTTGAAATTTAATTTTTTCCTTTAATTTAATTTTATTTGTTTGTTTTTTTTTTGTTTTTTACAAAAAGGGTGTTCTATTTGCATCAGGACGAAAATCTCCAAAAGACAAAAAAGAAAAGGAAGAACGAGAACGACGTGAACGTGAAGAAAAAGAGCGTAAGGAGAAAGAAAGAAAAGAAAAAGAACGGAAAGATAAAGAAGAAAAAGAGCGCAAGGAAAAAGAAGATAAAGAACGCAAGGAAAAAGAAAAGAAGGACAAGGAAAAGAAAAAAATTAAAATTGGAATACCAGTTGGAGTTTTGGAAGTACCTGCTGGAGATGAAAATAAAAACAAGAAAGATGACAACACAGATCGAGGCAGAAATCGTGACTCAAAGGATAAACTGTTTTTGACTGGAGATAAGGATGGTCATACCCGACCCTATGAATATTCAGACCAAGAAATTAGCCCAACACGAAAAAATTATATTCCAGGAGGATTCCGTTATGATCAAGATCCAAATTCACGAGCATCACAAAATCAAGATCAACCTAACGCAGATCAATTATCACCAAATTCACGCCGTTCAATGGGTCTGGCTTTCAACTATGCTCCAGGTAAAGATGATTTGCTTAAAGAGCAGGCTGAAAAGATAAAATATGGTGAATTATCCCCACGTACTCGAGATAAATTGGCTAAAGGGCAGTTATCTCCACGCACTCGTGAAAAATTATTAAAAGATGGCAATTTGTCACCAAGAACTAAAGCGAAATTAATGACCCCAGTGTCGCAGCTGCCAGAACTTGCTACACCTGTTAAAGAAACTCACGATCGTTCATCATATTCGCCCAGTCAGCTTCGAGCGGGATATGCTTCAGGTGCTCCTGGTACATATAAACCAATAGGAGATGATCCAAATATCGCATTCTTAAACAATGAACGTTATACGGTTGATCCGAAATCAGATTTAAAAGAACCGAAACAATTTATAGATTCATATAAAGAACCAAGAAAAACAGGTATTACTCCAGCAGCAGCTGCACTGGGAGCAACTGGACCTGCTGCAGATGCTGCAGCAGCAGCAAACGCTGCTGCTAATGCTGCTGCTGCCGCCGCCGCTGCCGCAGCTAAGCCAAAGAAAAAACGGGTAAAAATAATGGTTATTGTCTCTAAATTTGATCCTAACACTAAGCGTATTGATACTGAAAATGGGGAAATTGAACATTCAACAGGTATTTTAGATGATGACAATACCATTGAATCAAAATATGGTAAAATCAATTTGAAGAATGCTACATTGGAAGCACTTAATACAAAAACAGGCAAGAAAGATATTTATCAAGGTCACGTGGATCCAAAGACAAATAACATACACTTAATAAGTGGTGTCGCAGATTTAAAAACTGGACGTGTTGATGACACTTTAGGTCAAATTATTTGTGTCTCACCTCAAGATAGCGCAATTGTTGAGTTAACAACAATAACAAGTCAATTCGATCCAAGTAATAAAAAAATTGACACAAGTAATGGCACAGTAGAAAGATCATTGGGAGTACTGGACCCAGAAAATAATATACTTGACAGCAAATATGGTGAAATTAATTTAAGAACAGGAGAAGTCAAGACTTTTGATCCAAAAACAAATAAATTGGTAGTATCAAAATCCGCAATTCTAGATCCCCAAAATGGGCAAATAACAATAATTGGAGTCGTGGATCCCAAAACTGGAAAAATAGATAACAATAAAGGTCACTTAATTGAAGTTGGACAACAAATAGATCCCATTGTTGAAGTTGCTGCTATTTCTGGAAAATTAGATTCGAAAAAGAACATAATTGAACCAAAAACTGCACAGATTGATATTTCCGGCGGTCAATTCGATCCTAAAAATGGTAAAATTGACACTAAATACGGTCAAATTGATTTAGTCAAGCATACAATAACTTTCGTTGATCCGAAAGGTAAGACTCAAGTTAAAGATATCAAAGTGGATCCAGTGACTGGTCAGATAACTTTAAAAAATCAAATTAATCCCAAGAATAATAAACAAGATAAGGATTATGGTCGCATATTGTCATTACGTGTTGTTCCAAATAGATTAGAACCATCTGCAGGTTCTGGCCAAAAATTGGTTGGAATTTCAGGAGACAAAAAGAAAGATGAAATCATTGTTGACCCTAAAACGAATCAAATTTGGATTGCAACTGATCAAAAAGATCCCAAAACGAAAGAAGTTCTATACACATCACACACTTTAGATCCAAAAACAGGTTATGTTATTACGATTTATGGTTATTTAGATCCAAAAACTATGGAAATAAAAAAACAAGTTAAATTAGATCCAAATCAAATTAAAATTGAAGAAAATTCAGGTAAAGTTTTTACAGCAACTGGTGAAAAAGATGAGCATGGAAATCCATTATTTGCTACAACACAACTTGATGCAGAAAGTGGTGAAACCTATACAAAATTAGCAAAAGTAGATCCAAAAACAGGCAAACTGATACTAGTGAAAATTTTATTAATTTCAAAAACTGATGAACGTGGTCGTCCTCAAGAAGTCGATCCGAAAACGTGCGACATCGATCCCGTAACTGGTCGAATAAATAAAATATTTAATACAACTGTTTACGTTTACAATATGGTTGATCCTATAACTGGCGAAATAATACAGGTTGGTTTTTTTTTTTGTTAAAAGCAAATGCTTTTTTAAGTATTCTCAAATTTCTTATTAATTTCTTCTTGATTGAAAAAAAGAACACGTCAAATCGAAATAAACAATATTAATTATTTGAGCTTCATATTCAGAACAATTAGTTCCTTTGAAACAGAGGAAGATTCTATATTGTGAACCAACAATTTTTTGTGATAAGGAAACTTTCGAAAATTTACCTTTTTGTAAATGTTCAGGTACTCTTCCATTCATAATTATAAACGTTTAATATAAAAATGTCAATTAATCTCATTCAGATTTTTCGTAAGTAAAAAGAATCAACTTAATTATTTGTTTATGCCTGATATAGCACAGACTTAAACAAAAAACATTAACAATCACACAATTTTTAGACAATATTAAAAAAATATATTTTGTTAAATCAACAAACCCGATACACTCGACTTAAAAACCAAACAAAATATTAACAATCTCTAGATCTGCTTAAAAATAGAATTGAAATACTTACATACATTTTTATTTTGGAATTCCATTTTAAAAAGGTTGATCCAAATGATCCAAGAATAGCTGGAGCACGCACAACAATAACTCAAACAATGACCTTAACTGGTGAAATTGATCCGGTTACCGGACGAATAAAAACAGAATACGGTCATATTGATCCTAATACCGGAGATATTGATCCTGACACCGCTGTTACAGATCCAGTAACTGGTAAAAAAAATTGTACATAGGTTTTCAATATTATTTATGTAAAGCATTTTTATTTTTTAACGATAAAAGGTAAATTAATACTTAATTATGCGCAAATTGATCCATCACATTTTGGTAAAGAAGTACAAGTTACTAAAGAAACAGTTCCAATTACACGTGATCAATTCTTCGAAGGTGTTAAACACATTGGTAAAAATGCTCTCAGACGTGATTCAGAAGGAAGTTCAGATGATGATATGACAGCACAATATGCTACAGATATACAAGCTGGTGATATCCAATCTGGTACACCAAAATCTAAACAAACTACTACAACAACCAGTAAATATGTGACGGCACCAACTGTTGTTAAGACAACAACAAAACAAGTTTTAACTAAAAATGAAGATGGTGTTACCCACAATGTTGAAGAAGAAGTTAGAAATTTGGGCACAGGTGAAGTGACATTCTCCACTCAAGAGCACAAGGTGAATACATATAATATTGGGCAATTTTAATGTTTTCTGTTAAAATGAGAAAATTTCGTTTTTAAGCACAATAAAATCATAAAAAAAATTAAAATAATTTATGTTGTTTTGGCAATATAAATAATTAATTTTTTTTAACAAATTTTATGGAAAATTTTTATGTGTTAAATGTTTAAGAATGTTTTGATGTTTTGGCTTAAAATCATTTTTGAATCAAAAATAGTTTCCTTTTTTTCAATCCTCATTTTCATTTGCATTATTCATTATTTTATTTTTACAATTTTGTTTTATTTTGTTTTTTTTTATCGTTTATAAAATAGAAAATTAAATAAATAATATGCCAAATAAAATTAAGAATATTTTTTAAAAAAGAATAAAAGTAGAATAGATTATTATAGTTTTGTAAAATAGATATTATAAAATCCAAATTATATAAACCGTAATTAGTATTGTTACATATTATAAAAAATATTATTTCAATGTCGTATTGAATTTTGAAAAATTAAAATAATTGGAAAAATTGTATTGTAAACAATTTTAATATTTACGAAAAGATTCAATTTAAAGAATTTTAAAAGAGTTGATTCAAATTGTAGTAAAAATTATTTTGTTTCGGAACATTAAACGAATTAAAATTTATTTTTATCATGAAATTGAAAGCTAAAATATTTGTTATATATTCAAAAATCATATATATTCAAAAATCATACATTATCATTTTCGGATTGCTTATGATAACATTTTCTTTTTTTAATATTAATGATTGGTTTTTTTTTTAATAATAATTTTGCCATTTTTACAACTCACATCAATTAATATAAACCACAAAATCATAAAGGCCGATAAAGATGATAATAACACAAGTGGTGCTTATGTAACTGCAACAGCAGTTACTACCCGAACAGCAACTACACATGAAGATTTAGGTAAAAAAGCTAAAACTGAACAACTTGAAGAGAAAACTGTTGCTACAACAAGGACACATGATCCTAATAAACAACAACAGCGTGTTGTTACTCAAGAAGTGAAAACAACAGCAACAGTTACAAGTGGCGATCAGGTAGGATAAAAGTAGTTCTTCTATCAAAATCAAAATAAAAAGCAATTTTGAGAGATATTTCTAAATATAATTTATATATTTATTACGATCCACATACTATTAATTTTTAAATATAATAGATTTACAATCACGAATAAAATTTTCGTGTTTTTTTTTATGAGCTCATAGTATGAAGAGAGAATTAGTTTCTTACATATTTTTGTTGTATTTTTTTTTGGGAAACAAAAACATTAATTTTTGTAAGTCTGTTGAAGAGTTATATTAGTCTGTGGTTTAATGCTACATTTTAAAATTTTAGAAACAATATTTATATTTTGTAACTTAACATCAATTAGAAGATATGACTTCTATCTTATTAAATTTCGAACAAGAGTTCTTGCATTTTAAAACAAAATCTTTGTTTTCTTTGAGAACAAGACCCTCTCCCCAACCGAAATATCTAAGATCCTCATCTACATATTTTACTTTTAAATACAAAAAAACAAAAAATAATACTTAATTTTTTTATTTTAATTTTTTTTTTTGCATGTTTTATTAATTCTTATTTATCACAAATTTTTGTTCATTGTGTTGCAATTTGTTTTTGCTCGAAACACCAAAAAAATGTTTTTCATTTAACATAACCTCATAAAGTTCCAAAGACGTGATAGTATTTCATCAACCAGCTCAGGTGATTCAGGAACACCAATCGATGGTCCATATGCTCAAATTACATCATCGCAGGTTTGATAACACATAAATATATTTTACATTCATTTTTTTTTTAAATAAAAAATTCAAAAAAATATTTAATTAGAACTAGAATTTAGGTAAATACATTTTCAAATTTAGTAAAACTATTTATTAAAAAAATTATTTTTTTTTTTCAATATAAAATAGTTTTAATTTTAAAAAATTTTATGAATATTCTAAACTTAAGAGTTTAGAAAACAAGAATGTCAAATAATATCCAAAGATTGACTTGACTTCGAAAATCTATAATTTAAAGTTGCTATCATTAGAGCTGAACTGGTCCTCAGAATTGAAGAATCGATAAATAACAGTTTTGAAGGTTGCGTCGTTAGTAATCGCAAAAAAATAAACCACTAAAGAAATCCTCTGCAAAATCACGGAAACATTTTTTTGTTTTTCTATTAAAAACTAGTAAAATTTAAAATACTTATTCATTATAATATTTAAAAAGAAATATTTTATATAAATAAAAACAAATTTTTCTAGACAACAAAAAAAGAACCCTTAACAAAAACTCAGCAGCAAAAACATGTTATAATTGGTGAGAATGTACCGACAGTTTCTGAATCTGAGGGTGAAATTGTTTCTTCACAAACAGTGAGCAGTAAAACTAGGACCGTTGAAACTATTACGGTTAGTAATAATTTTCGATCTTAAATATATTCCTAAAGAAAAATTGTAATCTTTTTGTTTTAATAGTATAAAACTGAACGAGATGGCATTGTGGAAACACGTGTAGAACAAAAAATAACAATTCAATCTGATGGTGATCCAATCGACCACGACAAAGCATTAGCAGAAGCAATACAGGTATTAAAAATAATATAAGCCGCTTCAAACCAATTAAACCTAAAAGTTAAAACAAATTTATTCTACTAAGGGCTTAAAGAACTTGAACTTTGGATTTAAATTTCATTAATAAATTTTTCAGGAAGCGGCTTATATTTATTTCCAGAATTGACGTTTTTTTACTTACTTTTTCATTTTTGTATTTTAGGAAGCAACTGCAATGAATCCCGATATGACAGTTGAAAAAATTGAAATCCAACAACAGACACAATAATTTTATATTTAAATTCTGAATTACTGTTATTTTTGTAATTTACTAACTTTGAACATATAAATTCGAGTTTTAAAAAATAAATTTTGCTCTCTTAACGAGAAAGACTTTTGCCACTAAATTTATATTTTGCATTAAAATGAAATGTAATCTATAATGCAGAAATTATAAATTTTAAGAATGAAAGAAAATTAGAAGATTAGACGAAAGTCTTTCTCTGCAACATTTCTTATTTCCTGTATCTCTGTATCGTATTTTATAAAATATTCCTTTTCTTCAATACAATTTGGAAAAAAATATAATATTAAGTCAAAAAACAAAACTTAATTTCTCTTATACATACAAACATAAATGTATAATTCGACAGTATTTGCAAAAAATATTCAGAAATTATTAAGTTTTCACATACCATAAGTGCTTAATGTTTAAAAAAATATATGTATTATAAAAAATTAAAAACTAATAAGTGTTTCATGTATTTAAGAAATAAGCTCATAATGTCAACCACAATAACTTGATAATCCTATTATTGTACACGTTCATTTACATACGCAACTTGATAATTTTTTTTTTCTAGGGAAGAAACTTATTGCTGCAACCTTTTGTTTCAACGGTTTATTTATTATAAGCAATTTTTCAAGCATTAATTTCTTAATACCTAGATAGGACAGTAAAATAAGAATTTGTCGAATTATACTTTCAAATAAGTACAAAAAGAATAAATTTTCGAGTAGAAAACGTGTCCGGAATTCTGTACCACGAAGTAGAGTTAGAATTACATTGTCAGAATATCTATTTATACAACTGAAGCTATCAAAGCATATTTTAATTGCGATTTTTTCTCAGGAGTAGTAGATGCTCCAAAATTATCGTTTTTTTTACTATTGATCTTCTTTCAAAAAAGTCGAAAACTAAATCTAAGAATTAAGTTCGAAAAAAAAATTTGTTTTTTTTTTCTAAACAAAATTACTTAAAAACATTATGTATTATTTTAAAACATAATTAATACTTCTAATTGTTTTTTTTTACTTGTTATAAGTATTTTACTATTCGCAATTTTTATTTTTCGTTTTTCAATTAAGGGGAAAACATTTTTTTTATATATTCCATTGTCTTCACTCATTTTAATCCGTATAAACGAAATTTTTTATTATACCTTATATTTTAAAAATTTATGTGTTCAGAAATTTGTCTTTAAAAGTAAGATAACAGCTTATAAATGTTAAAAAAAATAATTTTAAGATAAACGTTAAATTAAAAATGTAAATTAAATAAACAATCATTTACTAATTATTATTATGGAAAATACAACTGAAGCTTTGAAATCTTCAAAAAATTAAATATCATACAAAAAAAATTATTATATTTTTACGCAAGAGCAAAATACAAACAAAACAAATATACAAATAAAGATAATTTATCAATAATATAAAAAAAAAATAAATAAAAATATAATGTTTGCGACAAAAATTCTACATTATTTTTTCGTTTTTCAATTTTATTATTTTCTTGAATTAAAAATAAACATTTTATCAATTTATTTTAAAAATTTTCTTTCATATATGGAAAATTTCAAATTTAACGTTTTATCAATATTTTATTTAAATGACATGTCAACAAATGTAAATTTTTTATTGGACTTCATATAAAATTATTTATATTTTTTAAACGTCCGGATCAACTATAGCAAAAAAAATAGATTCTGTATTTATATCATATCTTTTGAATGAGATATTGTCATTTCATGAGGAGTTAGTGTTATCAACAGTTGACATTTGTTCTATACATATATTGAAATCATATCTTCGAATCTTTTTTTATGACATTGGAGCTTATTAATTACTTATTCCAACATAATAATATTTCATTATTTCATAAATTTTTTTAATTAATATAAAAAAGGGTTAAAAACTTTATCTCGTTCTCTGAATTGTCCTACAAAAAAAATTATAATAACTCTCATATAAATGCAATCAAACAAAAATTTACTTATTATTGATTTATTAACTTTTTTTATTTTTTAATTATATATATTTATTATATATTTAACATTCCATTATTTTTGTTTTTATTATTTTTTTAATTCATTTTAGTTTAAAATTACCAGTAAAGCATAATGTTGTTGGATTTCGAAACGAATTTTTTTTATATATTTTGTTTTACGTTATTATTTACGAAAATATAAATATTTTTTTGTTTTTTTTTTTACATAAGCAAAAAAAATCTGAATTTTTTATATAATTTAATTGCTTTTAAAAGAAAAAAAAATTAAATAAATTGCATATTAATAATACAATATTTAAGAGAAAAAAACAAAAATTATAAAAATTTACAATACAAAAAAATATTTTTTTTTGCTTTATTTATAAGATAAATATAATAATTAAAATGAAGATTTATAAAAAGCATAAAAAAAATCTTATTTTATAATTTTTTTTTAAAAATATAAATGTATTATGTATTGTACTAAAGAAAATATATGTAATGTATTTTTATATAATTTTAATAATACATAAATTCTAATTACTTGACATATAAAGCCTTAAAAGCCTTAAAATAAAAGGCAGAGGTTAAGATTCAAAGTAGAAATTTTTGTGGGTGGAAATTTTTTGATTACATACTATTGAGAAAATTTTTATGAAAATTGATACAACAATTAAATTTAGCTTATGAACTTAATATTTTGGTCCATTTGTATAAGTGGAAAAAAAATTTACAGATTTTTTTTTCAATTTATTTCTAAAATTTTATGTTAATAAAAACTTGCTCGTTCAAATGAATATAAGATGTTAAGACAGGTTTTATGATAAAATTTATTAAAGTTTATTAAAGATAATAAAAATGAAATGTTCGAAATTATTTTTTACATACATAATACATTATATTGAAAATTAGATTTTAATAAAGATTATATTCTTAAAAAAATATAGGTATATGTTTTTATTTCTCTTGATTTAGATAGAATGTTCACCAATATAAGTGAAATTAATTTAACAAATTAAGTCTTGTATTGTATGCAACGGAACCTTATTAGTTGTAAATCGTTTATGTTTTTACTTAAAATCTTAAGCATCGGAATTCAATATTTTTCTTTGACTTTTCCATTATTCGATCGAAAAACACTCCTCTTTATTACGGGCTTGCAAACTGTTTCTGAAACTATTACAAAATAATGTACAATATGTATATAGTTTTAATCTCAACGCAAATTAATTCATATTGACCTTAATTTAGCTAGTCGCGTCACCATCGCGAATAAATGAGAATTTAGCAAATTTTTTATACTTACGTTATCTTGAAATTAATTCACGACGGACAAAAACCATCCAAAATGATAAAAATCCACCTAGGTATTTAAGAAATTTTTTAATTTTTTTTTTGTATTGATGCAGAAAGCAAGAGTGCAACATAACTATCTTTTTTAGTTCGTCATAAGACCATCATAATCATATATAAAAGGCGTATTCTAGTTCTAAGTCCTGCCTCCTAATATTATGCTATTAAAACAATTTTTTGAAAATAAGTATAAAAAAGTGATTTTTATGATTGATCGTTTTCAGCAAATCTTTATCCAATCTTAGAACCACAATAATTTATAGTTTTGGATGAGTGTGAGCATGGTCATATACTAATGCATTATCGAGTACGCAGTGGAAGTAAAGTCTATTCAATCTGTCAACGCATAAAAGCATCATTTTTTTTATAAACTTGGCTGCCTGGAACTGAATGTTTTGATAAAAATGGTGCAGCCAAATTAGAGACTTCTATTAGGACGGCAATTATTTTAGTTTAGAAGTCTCTTCGTTGAAAAAAACAATTTCTAAATCTGGATTTGCTTAATTTCGTTACATGAATTTTACCTTTTTGAAAAAAAAAAAAAAAACACAAAACGAACAACCGACGAAAAAGAAATTTTTTTCATTTAGCAGCAGTCGCCTTTAATTCATTTGTTCTTGTTTCACTGCTGAAAAGTGTGCAGTGCACAATTATTTTCTTAGATGTCATAAAGTGCCGCTTTTTTCTTTGAGGAGCTTCTTTCATCCATTCATTTTTTTTCATCAATTTGAGTGACTTTGATTTTTCTCTTTTTTTAAAATATTAATTTTGTGAAAAAAAAAATAAATAAAATTAATTAATTGAAATTTCCTAATTTTAGTGAAAAATTATTTAAATAAGAAAAAATAAACTATAATTTGATTCGTGAAAATGTCGGGAGATGTTGAAAACTCAGTAAGTAAAATGGAAAAAAATATTGTTAAGAGAAAAATAAAGCCGTCGTCTCGCGTCCAGCAGATACTTCACCAGATTGCTATATTTTTTATTAGAATGAAAAACAGATGTTTCTGAATCTGAAGATATGTTTTTGTTTTCTTTTTTTGCATTAAAATTTTACTAAATTTACTATTAATTTTTTTTTTTTTTTAATATTTAAAAACAAAACAATCTTTTTTATTTAAACAAACAATAAAAAAAAAAATTTAAGGTTATGAAAATAATTATAAATCCTCCCTTAGTTCAGTTCAGTCAAGTTCAGTCTATCAATAAAATTGGGAAAACAAATTTTATTTTCTGATCCCGACCCGATCGAGTTCTGCAAAATTTTTTTTACCCGAAATGAACTTCCCTGACTTGATTTTTATAGTGACAGACATCATCTGAAACCTTACTTATAACCAAATTTATATTATGATTTATCCCATTTCCCATTCAACCCAGTATAAATGTATATTCATATATACCTTCGGGCTAAAGTGCAGTTTATGGGAACCACTCAGAATGGGCTGAAACTTGGAGGGGGGGTAGAGGCGGTGCCCAAACTCCCAAAACTGAAATCAGTTCTTGGGGCAAAGGCCCCGTTTCGGAGATAGGGCCCCCCAAAGTTTTCATACATTTGGTATGGGCAATTTTTTTTTTTGCTCGAACGCCTACCTTCCTACTAGGTATGTAGGTAGGTGTATCTACAGAAATTTGAAAGCACCAAATTTTGTTTTCATTATTTTCATACTTATTCGGTTTCGGTTCACTTCTATTTTAATGTTTCTTTATCACCCCAACGAAAAAAGTGGTCACCTCCCCGGAGCTTAAACAAATCCAAATAAGGATTGCAAATTTGTGCTGAAAACTATGTGCGTTATTTTTTTTATATATAATTTGAAAATTTTTCATTGATTTTTAGAATGATTCTGCAACCAGTGAGAGCCTATCCTCAGGCAAAAAAGAAGCAGATTTCGATAATAAAATCGAAATGGATCGTGGAAAACGTTTTGATTATTTATTAAAACAAACTGAGATTTTCACTCATTTCATGACAAACAGTAATAAAGCACTGGCAAAAACTAATCCTAAAGGTGCCGGACGTCCACCAAAAAAGTTGAAAGACAAAACGGAACCAAGTGGTGGAGCAGCAGAGTAATTATATATTTTTTTTTAAATAAACCATTAAATTTTAAGATAAATAATGTATGAATGTAATTAATCACAAGCAAAGGCTGAATTAATTAATTTTTTTTTTTTAATTTCTTTCATTTAAATAATTATTTTTTATATAACATTTTATTTTAATTATTTTTAGCCATCGACATCGTAAAACAGAACAAGAAGAGGATGAAGAACTTTTGGCCGAGGAAGTAAGCTCCAAAAATGTATTCCGCTTTGAAGCATCACCGAGTTATATAAAAAATGGAGAATTACGTGATTATCAAGTTAGAGGATTAAATTGGATGATATCTTTATATGAAAATGGTATTAATGGAATACTGGCTGATGAAATGGGTTTGGGTAAAACATTACAAACAATTTCATTACTGGGATATTTAAAGCATTTCAAGTTAGTTAAATTTCGTTTCTTTTTAAATATTTATTTATTTAGTTTAGATTTATAATCAGCTTTATAGCGTTTGAAAATAAAAGTGTAAATTTAATACATTATATATTAAGTGCACGCTTGAAAAAATTAAAATTAAAATTTTTGGTATTTCTCAGAACATAGTTATGTAAGCAACTTGAACTGTTAAATTCTGTTAAGTAAAATAAAAAGTACATTTCCGAATATAAAAAGCATTTAGAAAACGTTTTATATGGAATTAGATAGGGCGTTACAAAATTGAACCATATTCTCTTTGATTTTATTTAGTCATCGCTTTAAAAAATCTCAAATTTGAGAAATAGTTCCGATTATTTATATTTATAAAAAGCAGATTTGTTTTACCTTTATTTATAAAAAGCTGATTTATTTGTCGTATTCTTGTTCTTGATTTTGGATTGTTGTTTCTATCCTTTATCTAATCCTATTTGTCACATAATTTTAAAATAAATTTTTTATATTTTAGAAATAATGCTGGACCACACATTGTGGTTGTACCGAAATCCACATTGCAAAATTGGATAAATGAATTCACCAAATGGTGTCCATCAATAAGTGCTGTTTGTTTAATTGGTGATGCCGAAGCACGTAACATATTTATTCGTGACGTGCTAATGCCTGGTGATTGGGATGTATGTGTAACATCATATGAGATGTGCATTCGTGAGAAATCAGTTTTTAAAAAATTTAACTGGCGTTACATGGTCATTGATGAAGCTCATCGTATTAAAAATGAAAAATCTAAACTATCAGAAATCTTACGTGAATTTAAAACAACGAATCGATTACTTATTACAGGTACTCCACTACAAAACAATCTTCACGAATTGTGGGCTTTGTTAAATTTCCTATTACCAGACGTATTTAATTCATCAGAAGATTTCGATTCATGGTTCAACACAAATTCATGCTTAGGAGATCAAGGTCTGGTTACACGCTTACATGCAGTGCTACAACCATTTTTACTTCGTCGTTTGAAATCTGAAGTCGAAAAGCGCCTAAAACCCAAAAAGGAAGTTAAAATTTTTATTGGTTTATCCAAAATGCAAAGAGAATGGTATACGAAAGTCTTAATGAAAGATATTGATGTGGTGAATGGTGCTGGTAAAGTTGAAAAAATGAGGTTACAAAATATTTTAATGCAGTTGCGTAAGTGTACTAACCATCCCTATTTGTTTGACGGAGCTGAGCCCGGTCCACCTTACACTACAGATACTCATTTAGTGTACAGTTCAGGTCAGTTAGTTATCATTACGAAAATACCTTTCTAAGTTAAGAAATTTGTCTTTAAAAAGTCTATTGTACATATTGTAATAATTAAAATTTTATTTATGTTTAGGAAAAATGGCTATTTTGGATAAATTGTTACCGAAATTATTATCACAAGAATCTCGTGTGTTGATTTTTTGTCAAATGACACGTATGTTAGATATATTGGAGGATTATTGTCTTTGGCGTCAGTATCAGTATTGCCGTCTTGATGGACAGACTCCTCATGAAGATAGAAATCGACAAATTCAAGAATTTAATGCCGATAACAGCCCTAAATTCATTTTCATGTTATCGACTCGAGCTGGTGGGCTGGGAATCAATTTAGCAACTGCTGATGTTGTAATTTTATATGACTCAGATTGGAATCCTCAAATGGATTTACAAGCTATGGACAGAGCACATCGTATTGGTCAGTTAAAACAAGTAAAAGTGTTTCGGTTTATTACAGAAAATACTGTTGAAGAGAAAATTGTTGAAAGGGCTGAAGTTAAGTTACGCTTGGATAAATTAGTTATTCAACAAGGTCGCTTAGTAGACAACAAGACAAGTCAATTGGGCAAAGATGAAATGTTGAATATGATTCGTTTCGGTGCGAACCATGTATTTGCTTCTAAAGACTCAGAAATTACTGATGAGGATATTGATTCCATTTTAACTAAGGGAGAAGAACGAACTGAAAAGCTAAAAGCTAAACTTGATGAAATTGGAGGAGATGAAGGCTCTCTAAGAACATTTACGTTGGACACCTTTGCAGAAGCTCCTCAATCAGTGTATCAATTTGAAGGCGAAGATTACCGTGAAAAGCATAAAATTAATAAATTGGGCCTTTGGATTGAGCCACCAAAGCGGGAGCGTAAGGCCAATTATGCAGTTGACGCATATTTTCGTGAAGCCTTACGTGTTTCTGAGCCGAAAGCTCCGAAAGCTCCACGTCCACCTAAGCAACCAATAGTGCAAGATTTTCAATTTTTTCCACCCCGTTTATTTGAACTACTTGATCAAGAAATTTATTTTTATCGGAAATCACTGGGATACAAGGTTCCTAGAAACTCTGATTTAGGTCCTGAAGCTGCCAAAACTCAGCGTGAAGAGCAGAAAAAAATTGATGAAGCTGAATCATTGAATGAAGAAGAAATGGCTGAGAAAGAAGCTTTGCTCACACAGGGATTTACAAATTGGACGAAACGTGATTTTAATCAATTCATTAAAGCAAATGAAAAATATGGTAGAGATGATATTGAAAATATTGCTAAAGATGTCGAAGGTAAATCTCCAGAAGAAGTAATAGAATACTCAACTGTATTTTGGGAACGTTGTCATGAATTGCAAGATATTGAGAAAATAATGGCACAAATTGAACGTGGTGAAGCAAAAATTCAAAGAAGACAATCAATTAAGAAAGCGTTAGATCAAAAGGTATTTACTGATTTTTTCAAGTGAGCATTAATTAATACAGCAAGATTATTTTTATTTCAGATGACACGTTATCGTGCACCATTTCATCAATTAAGAATTCAATATGGTAACAATAAAGGTAAAAATTACACTGAAGTTGAAGACCGATTTTTGGTATGCATGTTACATAAATTGGGGTTCGATAAAGAAAATGTATACGAAGAACTTAAATCAACTATACGGTAAGTTTTATACAAGAATAAATCATAAAACTGCTTATTTATTAATTCATTTATTTTCTTTATTTATTATAAATAAAATTAATATTTAAATGAATTGAAACCAGAACAAATTATTTTTTTTAATATTTAGAATACGTATTTAGTATATACCTATTGATCTTATTTTCGGTCTTCAAATCATCTGTCAATTAAAAAAAAATTAAACCATGTATCAGTATAATTTTCTATTTTTTCATTTCTAAATAAATTTAATCAAAATTATAAAATGTTTCTTAATGTAAGTATACCTATGTTTATGTATATCTATCTACACATTACTAGTTGCGGTTCATTTTGAATTCATTCTCAACTCATTCGTGTCAATCTTTTGTTTGTCATCCATTTTAATAAATCTAACTTAATGTTCTCATTTCTCGGTTCTGCATTTCGAAAATTACTCATTTTCTCTGAATGTTATGATGGAACTTTAATGAAAATGTGGTTTCATTAAAGATTTGCGTCATTAAAACTTAAAAAAAAAGGAATAAACTTATGAATATCGGTCCATAAATGTGGTCTATAAAGGTACATAAAGGTTAGTATAAGAGTCCGAATGGAGATTTAACGCATTAGTAATGTTTTCAATTTAATAAACTATTTTCAACTTAAACTTATAGGTATTTTTCACAATCGGCAAATTATTAAAAATTTCAAATATCAAAAATTCTAAATTAATGAAAATATGTTACTAATGATTACAGGGCTTCACCACAATTCCGTTTTGACTGGTTCCTAAAATCAAGAACAGCAATTGAACTTCAACGTCGTTGTAACACTTTGATTACTTTGATAGAGCGTGAAAATCAGGAGCTTGAAGAAAAAGAACGCCAGGAGAAGAAAAAGAAAACTGTTAATAAGGCTGGCACCCCGTTACAAACTCCAGTTGGACAAAATAAGTCCACTCAGAAACGTAAATCTGAAGTATTAACAAATGATAAAAATAAGAAAAAGAAAAAATAAATTTACTTAAGATTAATTTACTCAAATTCCATTTTACATTTTAATTTCGTCCTTCAAATTTATTGTAATTTAAAAAAAACAAAAAAAAAAGTAAGAATAATGTTTTAGTTATAATTTTATTTTGTGTGAGTATTTTTTTATATATATATATATATTAATTTATCATAACTTTAAAACACAATTTAAATTTAAGGTTCAGTAATTAAATCATGGCTCAAAATATAAAATACTTGAACATATATTTTCTGTTGTATTATAAGTCCAATAACTTTGATAATTATTTAGGAAAATTCAGAAAAGAACTCCAATTTACTTTTGAGTAAAAAAAAAAGGAAACGTGGACTTAAATGAAAAAATACAAAACTGGAGCAAACTGGAAAAGTGGTACGAGGTGTTATGATGAAGGGGTCGTAGTATATTAATATTGAAAATAAAATAAATATCTAAATTAAATTTATTTACCTTCTTTATTTTGGTTTAGCCTTAGAGCTTCTTCTTGAAATGGTTTTTGTTATCGTTGGATACTTTCCGCTACTTTGTCAGCGCCTTCTTCGCATATTTCATGCATAGTACATTATAAATGCCTTTTTGAGTATAATTCAACTCAACCATGGGCGCCGGCAGTATGGTGCAAGGTGGTGCAACTGCACCACCTTTCTTTGATAAAAATGTTATTAAAATTTTGATAAAATTGTTAATTTTGACAAAAGGATTCAAAATTCCGGGAGAAAAAGAAAGTAAAAAAAACGTGGAGAAAAATTTTAGGAAAATATTTTTTTCTGAGGAAAATTTGAAGAAATTAAGAAATATTGTACTAACGTTGGCAGTCAACAATATTTAAAATTTCAGACTCGTAAATTTTTTTTACCCTAATGATTTTAAGAAATTGATATCATTACGATGTTCTTCTACGTACGTTGAACTCAAAATCCATTGTTGAAAGTAAACTTTTTGATTTACAACATATAAGTACCGTATAAAATCTAAACACATTAAAAATTTGAGGAAATCTTGCAAAAATAAGTTGTTTTTGGGGTAAAACTGCAGTGAGTAAAACCGTTAAACAAATTTTTTTTTCTAATTTAGGGCAAAAAAAATTTTAGTACACAAAAATATAAAAAAAATAATTTTGAGGATTTTTTTTTAAAAAAGTGTCTGTTTTGGGGAAATTTTTTAAAAATTTGAGGAAATTTAATTTATTCCATCTGGCAGCCCTGGTGAGAAATAATCTTAAAAAGTTTTGAGCATCGCATCAGCATGCTGAGATGAATTTTGTCATGAATTCAAAATATTGTTTTGCAAATGATTTTTCCTAAAATCAAAATGTAATTTAAGTTAAGGTTGTTGGAAATTGTAACTTAGTGATGAACCCGCAATATGTCAAAGACTTTGTAAAATTAAAATAATAATTTTCACATGCACCACCTTATAAAAAATCCTGGCGGCGCCCATGAACTCAACATAATGTTTACCACAAAAACAAAGGAATTTCTTTTTTTGGTCTAAAAAAGAAAGCCTTAATAACAAAATATTTTTATATAGCCAAAAAGTACCTTACCTCTCTTCAACATCTTATTTCTCATCTTCAGGAGAAGATGCTGACTTTTCCTGTTGCTGTCTTAAGACAATCTGGAAAAAAAATTAAATAAAATTACAATTATATAATAAACACTTAATTATATTTTGAAAACTTATGTAAGAAAACTGAAATAAGAAAATATAGAATTGTACATTGAAAATATCACTAGTTTTACATACTTCGACTTTAAATGAGATTCCCCAAATATTCATAAATAGTTGTAAAAAATTAAATGCTTAAGAGCCCTCACTACAAAATTTTAGAATATTTTTCTGTTTTATATATTTGCAGCTATTTTTTCTTTTATTTTACAGCCTTGAAAAATACTACAAAGATTGTATGAAAATAATCACTAGTGGAATTTTGCAAAAAATATATTTGAATTTTATTTCTGTGCAGCAACTGCAATTTATCAGAAAAATTGACAAATTTTTATAATTAAATGTAATTATTTAAAAAATGTTTAGAAATTTAATGAAATTTGAAATTCCATAACAACAATTATCGAGAGTGATATTTTAGCTTCATTTCTGCTTTTCATTTTTTTATTATCTGTTTTCTTTTACTTTAAAATCTTACCAAATATGTTGAAGTTCAAGAGCCAAAAAAAACTCAAAATTAAAAAAATCCTCTTACAGTCGGTTCTAATTCCCTAACTACATACCGAAAAATCACTTCAGTCGAGATTGTATTAACTCTACAATCAAAGCAAAACCAGGACCATTTTTTCGCGTGAGTTACATCGTATATTTTGAAAAAAAAAAAAAAAATGATAAAAATTATCAATTAAGCGTGAACTTAAGTTTTTAATTAAGTATAGTGTAGTTTCATATGGTTGATGAGTAATTTTTCTAGTTCGTAAACCATATAATACCAATAACATGTTAGTGTGAAAATATCTCATTTTCTAAATTCATAATTCAATTTCAAGGAACTACAATAAAACACTTGATTTTTCGTTAACTTAACATAATTTATACATAGGCTCAAAAAATTAATATTGTAATATCTCATAATAACAACACTTAAAAATTTATTTAGAATAAAATTATGTGAATGTTTTATTTATAAAAATTAGTAAGAATTAAAGGTTTAATTTAAACTATTTGGACTTTTCTTGCTGATTGAAATCATTTGAATAGATTCGTCTTACTTTCATAGGTTTTTTTCAAAATTTTTAGAGTTTTCTTAGTTTATTTAAATTAGGTGAGGCCTCGGCCCGGCATTAAATAGCTGTCCTTGTCACCTAAATACATATATTAAAAAAAAAACATTTAAATTAAAAAGGCTGCCTATGAATGCGATAAACATAAAACTCAAGAAGTTATGACTAGCCTACTCAAGAGACGGAGTATTTAATTTTAATGTGGTACAAAAGTTAAATTTATTCAAGGTCCATTATCCCAACAAAGTTTATTTTGTATTTAAACAGGTGATTAGAAATACTTCATATCTGGATAAAAAATACTCAGGTAACTTAATGCATCTTTTCTACTGTGTCACCCTCTTGTCGTTGGGCTTATGGATAATACATTAAGATACACAAGAAATATTTTAAATAAATAAGAGGAATCCTCATTTGCGATTGATTTTTTAAGTAACTTTCTTCAGTAAAGGAAAAGTAGGATAAAGGAAAAAGACGGCAAATTTTCCTTAACATAAAATGTATTTCAAAAAATATAAAAATTAACATGCAGATTACAAAAATTATTTGAATTTTTTGACTTGGTAATAACGTATTTTTAAAAACTATTTCGTTATCATAAATGCAATAATGAAAAATGCATTTAAAAGTCCATTTGTTTGGTTTTATGTTAGTAATAAATAATAATTGTTCCTTGCATTGAATATTACACTCACTGATTGCAATCACAATAAATTTTTAAAGATTGCATGTCCATCTTTTTATTATATAATTTTTGAATGCTTTTTGGCTCTTTTTAGTTTTTATTTAATAAAAACAGTGGAGCTCAGTTTTCGTCTTTAACAAAGAACGAAATTGTATGTTAACATCAAGTTTACAATATAATTTTTTCCTTTTATTTCAGAAGCATTTTTATTAATCTTAAATAATGTTGGCTTAATTTAATACGAGCCCTGCATCATAAGAAATTTTTTTTTAAGTTAAATTTTATGAAAAAAATTATTTTCCAAAAGTCTACTTTTTCAACTTTTTTTTTTGGGCATCACAGAAATTTTTGAAAGATGCAGTATGAAGGGCATTCGGGAGTAGTTAATTTTAGCTTTTTGGGTTTTGTCGATGAAATAAAGGAGAGGGTCAAAAAACGCCTTTAAATTTTCAAAAAACAAGCCAAAAACACGAAAAATAGCAATTTTGATCTGTTTTTTGGAATTTCAAAGGCGTTTTTTGACTGTCTCCTTTATTTTATCGACAAAAACCAAAATGCTAAAATTAACTACTCCCGAATGCCCTTCAAACTGCATCTTTCGAAAATTTCTGCGATGCCCAAAAAAAAAGTTGAAAAGGTAGAATTTTTGGTAAACAATTTTTTTCACAAAATTTAACTTGAAAAAAATTTTTTTTTATAAGGAACAAAAAATCCTAAATAAGGTTTGTCTTAATGAAAGAAATTCAAAACTGGAGAAAACTGGAAAAAAAATAGAACAAAACCAAAAAAAAAACCCGTACGAGGTCTTATGATGCAGGGCTCATATAATGGACACTGCACAATGAAGTGTTATAAATCGTAGTTAAACACTTATCAGTAATAATTTAAACAACTTTATTGCATTTTCCGATATTAATTTTATTGAAATATAACAATTTTTTAAGTTCGCAACAAACAAATTTAGTTAAAAACCTCTGACACTGAAATTAATTAAATCAGATATCATATATTATATATGTACGTAGTAAATTTAACAAAAATGCAAAAATATTTCATATGCATTTATATAATAAAAATATATTAAAAAAAAAAATCGAAAATTACCATGTCATTTTTCTTATCATAATTTCCTATGTTATGAATATTATTTTAAATTTTTTTTTTATACCCATTTGATTTTGTGGTTGCAAAAAGTTATTCAAGTAAGCGTTTTGATAAAAAAAACATCAAGAATTGAAAAAAATAAGGTAAGTAGGTAGGTACCTAATAACAATTTATACGACGTATGAAGTTTATAATTTATTAAAGTTCCAATCTCATAAGAGCTTACATTTTAAACTGCTGTAACCACGACGACACCATTTCGGCATTATTTATTTAATTACATGAAAAACAAATTTGAATTTAAGATTAGAATTTTCGTTGATTTTTACAATCAAATCGGATTTCGTAATACTCAGATTTCGTATAGCTATGTATGTATTTATGAAAATTGCATAGAGGCTTTAGTACTTATCAATTTTAAACATTTTTTATGTAACATTTGCATGAAAACGAACTTTCAAAAAAAAAAAAATACTAAAATATTGAGACAAAAGTTTAAATATAATTGATATAATATTATTCTATGAAAGAATAAAATTTCATTTCGAATGAAAATAATAAGTTTTTTTCACACCAAAGCAATTTCTAAATTAGCTTGGCAAAAACTTTTCTCATATCCTTAATTCAATGAAAATGCAAACTTAAACTACTTTAAAATGCACTATTAAATGGCATGCAAAAACATAAAATGCCTTCTATAGGTACCTACTATTAATATTTTTTACTTATTTTTTTTGTTCAACCGCATATTTGAATATTTTATATGCATATAAGCATGCTTACAAATTAAGTGAGAAGTGAATTCATCAAAATACATATAGAAAAATATGTGTATAAAATAATATTTTTTTTTTTTAAGAGCTAATGTCTAATGGCATGAAGTTATAATTCGGGTTACTCAAGGTTGATTTTCTTCAATAAAATTATAATTGTGATGAATAAAAAGAACACAGAATAATTGTAAAAACTTAATGTTTTGCACGCAAACTTTTTTATTATTATTTTTTTTTTTTTTGCTAATGTACAACAGCCAAGCTTTTGAATAAAATATGAAGTCCTAAAT
This sequence comes from Hybos culiciformis, assembly GCA_964007475.1. NCBI lineage: Eukaryota > Metazoa > Arthropoda > Insecta > Diptera > Hybotidae > Hybos > Hybos culiciformis. The sequence continues at coordinate 88,112,836 of OZ023274.1, forward strand.
AAGCTAATAGTAATTTTCATAATATTTTCCTTTTTTTTTTTCTTTATTTTTTTTTTGCAGGACATATTTGGTACACAATAATAAAGTTTATTAGTTTGAAGTACATGTATTAAAAAAATATATATGTATATAAATTTTATAAATACAAAAAAAAGCTTCAGAAAACATGTTAAATTTATAATTTATTCATTTTGATATGGTCTGTGTATTGGAAAAAAAAAAATGCAATTTAGAATTTGCAATAAGAATGCAAATATTTTAGCATGCAATGCAATATGCAATAAACTTAATTACGTTCTTTTAAGCAATTTAAATTAACAATTTATTCATTGCTTTTAATTCTCATATAAAATATTCTGACCGCGTCAAATAATATAAATAATAAAAAAAAAAAATTGTTTGTGGTCTTGGATCATTAAATAAACATAGGGATATAGAGTACAATAAAAAAAATTGTATTAACATTATAGTAAAAAAAATATTAAAATATTATATATCAAATTTTTGTTTCATTAAAATGTCATATTTCGAAAAATTATATTGCCTTTAAATCTAAATATAAAAATTATTTTTGACGAAAAATTGCGCTAGTTATTTGTAGCTCACCAGCCGTAAAATATTAAAGGAGGAATTGATGTTCAGAATTTTGATTTTTATTCTCTAAAATCCATCAGTTCTACAAAATACCTACATAATGTAGGTTCGAATAACAAAAATTTTCTTGCCACTGACCCTACTTACATTTGTATAATTATAAATGAATTTGATTATGGCTTCTTCTTATAAACAATAGCTTTTGTTTGTCGCCTTTTCAGACAAATTTGAAAATAATAAGAAATTTAGGTTTCAATTTCGTTATCTACAATATCTATATACCCTATACCTATATACATAGTTAAAATGAAGAACAACTATCTAGGTAGGTATATTTTAAATAGATTTTTTTTTTAAATCGTATTAAGCAATTTAGATACGTCCTTCCGAATAGATTACTTCACAGCTAAAAATTAATTTGGTTTTGGAATAATAAGAATCATTGTTAAGCGGAAAAACATGCAAACGAAAGTTACTCGACACTCCAAAGTGATAATGGTAGTTATAGAAAGTATCTAGTCGAAAGCATTGAACATTTCATTTGTCAGCCGTTGCACTAGGTACTTATAGAGAATTTAAGCGATGCACCATCAACGCTACGGACATTTGTTATTAGATCTCTGTGAAGCAGGTGGCAACATCAAGTTTATAATTATTTAAGAAATATATTATATGAAATATTAATTTGAAAATTTTTTATTTTCAATAAATGTTGTTAATAAAAATGTGAGCGCAAAACATAAGTTTACTCTATTTACATATTCTCACACTTAAATTATAGTAATAAATTTAAAAAATTTAAATTTCTTGGTGTTTGGTTTTAATTAAAATACTATTTTTGTAATTATTGATGTTTTATTGTTTAATTTAATTAAAAAATGATAATAAAAAAATTTAATTTTGTGTTAAAAATTTCTGATGTCCATGATTTTGAGTTGGAACAGGAACTTCAAAATGAAATTAATGAACGTGAAAGCATAAAAAGTTCACAAAGAAAATGTAATCGCAAAAAATGGAAGGATCTGTTAAAAGATTATTTTAATTCAACTTCAGTTCACGGTCTTCAATATCTTATGGATGATTCTTGTAGTGTTTGGGAAAGGTAACAATATATATATGTATAATACAATATACATTTATATAATATATAATACAAGTATGAAGTACATGTATTTTGTATATTATGACAAATATAATAAATGAATTTATGAGTCTACAATGTGAAGTCGTTCGTCATTGTATAGCCTGTAGTGATCTATCCAACGGCGTATTCGGTCGTGGGTTCGACTCCCACCTTAGACTGTAATTTGTGTCAGTTTTTTACATTATCCACTTAAATTAAGTTCTGTGTTGTTCTTACAACAAGGTTACAGACTTGTAATGTGATTAAATTAAAATATTGATCTTAAAACTAAATTATTATTATCAAACTAACATTTTTTATGGAAATCCTGTTCTTATATTCTATTTTGATGAAATCCAAGGTTCGCTCATATCTAAACAAGAATAAGATTTTCGTAAGATTTAATTTATAATAATTTTACTGCAGTAGTTACATTCACAAATAATTGATAGCTTAACCTAATAATAATAAAAAAATTTCAGAATATTATTTCGTAAGTTTGAATTTTTGTCAAAGGCATATAATATTTTCAGATTGCATATTTTTTTAGGATTTTATGGTTAATAGTTATTTCAATATCAATTTATTGTGTTTCTGTATTGATTCTACAAACTTACAATAAATGGGAAGAAACCCCAGTTATTGTTAGTTTTTCAGAAAAATCAACCCCAGTCTGGCATATTCCATTTCCAGCAGTCACAATATGCCCCGAAACAAAAGCCCAAAGAAAATTTTTCAATTTTACTGAAACTTATAAAAAACTAATGACAACACAATCGGTTGACGATTTAATGATTTTTTCAAGGAACAGAACAGATTCCGATGAAGAGTGAGTATATCTTAAATAATTTATATAAATGCAAATTATGTGATTCTGAAAACCTAAATTACATTGTAAAAATTAAAATTATAATTTTGTCATGTTTAGGTTTGAATACCTTCAAGCGATTTTACAAGTTTGTGAAGACTATTTACATTTGGGAATGATATATCCAGAGAATTTAAACTCCATTAACTATGTCGATATATTGGAAAAATTATCGCAATCTTTCAATCAAACCATGTTATTATGCAAATGGAAAAACTCTGAAATTGGTTGTGACGCGCTATTTGAAAAAGTTCACACTGATGAAGGAATATGTTATAAATTTAATGGGTTGAATTCTTCAGAATTATTTAGAGAAAATACGTAAGTTTTTTACCATTGAATATAATGTCGTAAGATTTTTTGATATGTATAAAATTTGACATTCCATTAAATGTTATTTACTCTTAGGTTTCAGTATCAACATTTTATAGAAAATTTGAACCATTCTAATAAACAGACTGAATGGTCATTAGAAAATGGGTACAATGAAAACGATGACGGCATTGTATCTTATCCGGAAAGAGTATTAGGTGCCGGATTTAGAGCTGGGTTTTTCACTGTATTACAAGGTTTTCAATTTGATATGGATTATATGTGTCGTGGGCCAGTGCAAGGATTCAAAGTAAGATATTCTCTTAATATATGAAATCATTTAAAATTAAGACTTAATTGCAGATGACTTTAACGTGTAAATAAAAACTGCAGAATTAGATACTTTTCCATTCCAACTTTTAAAGTCCATGAAAATTACTTACAGCTTTCAACAGAATGATTTTTTACATTATCTTTTCAGGTTCTGTTACATTCACCTGATGATATTCCACTTGTTTCGAAACAATTTGTTCGAATAGGATACCTTAAAGAAGTTTTGATATCTGTTAGTCCGAGAATGATAACGACATCTTCCGAACTTAAAGATTATCCTCCAGCTCGGTAAGTATAATTTATAGTAAATTTTCAACTAATCCCAGCTGGCTCACAATAAAATTTCGTTTTCTAGACGACAATGTTATTACGGCTCCGAAAGGTTTCTAAAATATTTCAAAATTTACACTCAAGCTAATTGTGAGACGGAATGTTTAACAAATCATACTTTATCAAAATGTGGGTGTGCTAAATTTTCAATGCCAAGTAAGTTTAAAATTAAGTGAATTAAATTTTCAAATAATAATATTTTTCTAATGGAATATGGGAATTGAAAAATTTAAAATATTTTTCAAATTCTTTTACCACACATCATTAAGAAAATGAAAAAAAAATATTATATTACTTGTTTATAGGACTGTTGGAAACTCCTGTATGTAATGCTTCAAAATTGGAATGTTTACACGTAGCTGAAGATGAACTTTTGAAAATAGAATTTACTGAAGGATTATTAGAAACAAAGCAAAATTTTCGTGGTCATACGAAATGTAACTGTTTACCAACATGTACTAGCCTTGCTTATCAATCAGAAATTTCTTTAGCCGATTTTGAAATTGATAAGCTATTTAAAGCTTACGACAGTAACTACGCGGAAGAAAATCCAGGGTAAAGTCGAAGAGCGATTCGAGAACAATAAAATCAAATCTCACATTAATTCCATTTTCTTATCACAATTTATAAAATTTTTAGAGTTCAAATGTCTCGATTAACAATATTTTTCAAAGAGAATCAATTCATAACATCAAAAAGATCAGAATTATTTGGAATAGTTAATTTTTTGGCTAATGTTGGTGGCTTACTCGGTTTATTTATGGGAATTTCAGCATTATCAATAGCCGAATTTTTTTATCACTTTATTGTCCGTTTGAGTTTGAAGTTTCGATGTTGGGCTTGGAATATAAAATTTTAATAAAATGATTTTCTTTTCTTTTTTATATTTATTAGTTTGCGATTTTATTTAAATAGAATTTTACAAGAATTATATTATATACCTGAATTAATGTTACATATTTGTTATTATAGTAATAAAGTTTTTAAATTATTTTTATAATTAAACATCAACGCTCGATGAAAATATTTTAATTTTTTGTATGTTGTTCAATTGTTAATTAAAGAATTAATACGCAACAACTCTTGAGTTTTTTTTTTTGTATTCTTTAATGATTTAAGTTATTGATTTACCTACGTAAAATTTCACAGAACTGAAGAACAAACATAATGCGAATTAAAAATTTTGTCTAAGATTTGGACATTTAACTAAAGTAGACTAAAATAATAACTTCAGTAGAAAATTTTTCGAATTCCGCAAAATTTATAATACTAGCGTAATTTTTTATATGGGATAATATATACAAGAGGAATGACTAGTTTTTCTTAATGAAAAGAGCTCTAATCCTTTTTAGATGCAAACAGACTTTTTTAGTTTAAATTTCTTGATTAATATTTAGGACACTGTTGTAATTTGTTGCTTATGTATATGGGGAAGCTTTTCAAATAGGTATATATTTTCAAAAAAATTTTTCTTCAAATTCACACAACAACAAAATATGCCGACATAAATAATATCCTTGCAGAAAGCTTTTCAAGTTTCTTATTTTAAATGGTATTTGTGAATTTTAGTACAAAAACATAGTGGAACCTAGATTCAATGTATCTAATAATTTTACATTAATTTGATTTGTTAAAATTTTCGAAAATTATCAACAAGTAGGTAGGGGAAGATTTTTTTCCTAAAATAAGGACACATTTTATAATATGTTTGACTTCTAGATATAATTATAACAATTTTATAATTGAAAATCTAAATTTGTGTTTGGCACAATAAAAATATAAAATTTTTTAAACTATTTAATTTTTTTCAAGTTGAATTTTATTCTTAAAATCAGTTTCTGAAGTTATCAGATTAAAAAAACTTGTAATATAACAATATTTTTAAAATAGGTATATTGTTTGAAAAATTATTGCAGTTTATATTTCTTGCTTACTAGAAATATGCAATTTTCTACTTATTTTAAATATATTCAATGATTTGCATACATGTACAATAAAAGATAAAAATATCCAATTTACATTGTTTGGAAAATTAAATTTTTTAGTCGAAATACATTATATAAATATATATACTTAATATGTAATGTATGTTATTTTTAATTTATAAATTATTAGAGTAAATACTTTTAATGAAAATAATTAGCAATATATAATAATTATATGGCACAGTTACAAACATATAAAGTTCTATATATTTTCAAAAAAAATAGGTACCAATACTTTTTAATTGTAATTTGAAGGATATTATTCAAAAATATAATATTAAGTAGTTGAACAACCTCTTTGAATGAATGGGAATTTGGGTGCAAGATTGAAAGCTTTATTTTAAGTATGTTTTATGGAATTACATAAAGATTGTGTGAATAATTCTGAGAATGACTAGAAATCGAGCGAAAAAAATAAAACTAGGCCAATATTTACAAAATTTTTAAACTATTTATTGTTTAAAGTTATATTTTTCGACAAAATGGTTAGAAATGGTTAGAGAAAAAATATAATTTTTTCTACTTCATCTTACTGCTGTAGCCAGTTCACACTATTATATATTTTTAACGCTTTTCTATTAAAACATCATAATCATAAAAGTTTTTTAAGAAATCGCAAAGATAACAAAGATAACAAAGATAACAACTTTAAATTAGCAGAGTTAAAACTTTTGTAGAATAATTGTTCTTTGGCTTCATAATGCTCAACAGGTACCTATGTGTATTTTACATTAACTATTTTATATATATTGAATATAATTGTAATATTGTATATATATTGTTAAATAGCCTCCATTTATATTTATTTATTAAATATTAAATGCATTTCCATGTTTTTCATATAAAAAAAAAGAAGAAAAAAACTACATACGTACCCATCTATATATGTATGTAGGTATATCTTTAGGACATTTGGTTTAATTGCTTGTGTGTCCTTAATTTACATTATTTTAGCTGTTTTTCTTAATTATGTTTTTAGGCAAAAATCATCAAGAAAATAAATAGGTAAAAAAAACAGAGACTTATTAAGTAATTTCCTCAAAAATTATTACAAATAAATAAGATTTTCAGATATAAGATATAAGTATTCTATTCTTATAAAACATATATCAAAATCAAAAACTTAAGAACTAGTGCACTTATAATGTTAAAAGCCATAAAAACTATCAATACATTTGAGCTGGTATTTTATAAGCTAAAACATAATTCTGTAATTATATGTATATAAATTTCTAATTTTTTTTTGAATGGGCTGACATTTTGAACATATAAAAAAAATGTAATACTTAATAATATGCCGTCCTATCACTTTTTCAGTAACGTCGCTTCGTATATTCGTTAGAAGTTGAATATAATAATCAAATTTCAACTTATTAATTGAAGACAGAGACAATTTTTTTTGACTTCCAAAAATAACCAAGTTTTATTTTAATAAAAAATTAAAAGACCAGTTTGTAAATTATCACACACTTAAGGCGAATCCTTTAAACGTCACTGGTTAAATTAAGGAATCATTTTTAATGTCATAAAGAATACACATATTTAATTTATTATCATTTCCATGTCCTCATTATATAAATTAGTTGGTGATAGATGAAAAAAGGGGTTTTTTTATAGATAATTTCACTGAAACGCAATTTAACAAAACTACTTATGGACTACAACTATTTTACAAGAACTAAATTAATATTATTCGATTTTATATGAGGGCCACTCGTTAAATCTATAGTGTAACGTTTATTTCATATTCATATTACAAAATAAGTGTATGTATTTAAATTTTTTTTGCAGGCGATCAATAAAATTTTAAAGTTCAAAAATATTTTAAAAGTAAAATATATTTTTAATTATCTGACCAATACACTAATTATCTGACCGATTCAGTAGAATTTCGTTCACATGTTCATTACATTTTTATTTTCTATGTTTTTACAAGTTTATATTTTTTTTTAAGTTTATTTATATTTTTTTTTGTATTCAAGCCCAACGCTTTATGTTTCAAAAATTTTAAATTCAAACTAATCAAAAAAGAACAAAAAAAATTTATTTACATACTAAGTCTAATCATATTTCTACCAGTCAACGTAAAAGTGTAAACTTGAAAATCATTCATAATGGGAAAAATTTATTTATTCTTTAATGATAATTTATATTTTTACACGGAAAGCCAAAAAAAAAAAATTACCAAAAATGACCACAACAAAAGAAATTTTTGGAAAAATAAAAAAGATTTTTTACGCGTATCCTTCAAAAAATTTAAATTATTAGAATTCTTCATAATGCTTTAATCGCAACAATGTATTAAAAAATTTTTAATAGCAAAATAAAAATTTTTTAAAAAAATATTAAATTTAATATTTTACAAATACCTATATATATACGAGTTATTTGTGACGTTAAATAAGTTTATGTCTCGCTTTGATAAAAATAAGACTTTGTATCATGATCTAAGACAGCGGTCGGGAACCTTTTTTAAGTAAAGAGTCAAATCAACAAAAAATTTCAAAAGAATGAAATTTAAGAGCCGCAGTCACAGACATATTCGAGCTAAAAACTTGTGTAGCATTAAAAAATTTGTATATTACGAAATGACTTATCTTATTTAATGGCAGGATTTTCCCTTCTTTATAATAAATAAAACAAAATACATATTTTTAATTTTTCAGTATTTATTAAAGTTTATGATAATGGTGATGATTTCAGAAACATACTGAAAACATTAGATGGCAGCAGCGAATTTTTTTAAAAATATTATTCGAAGTAAGAGCCACAGGTTTTGAAGCTAAGAGCCGCATGCGGCTCCGGAGCCGCCGGTTCCCGACCGATGATCTAAGACGTTGATTAATTTTTCTTTAATATTAACTTAAATTCGAAAACGGAAGACCAAAGCCAAATCCAAATGCAGTGTAAAATAATTCTACAAACAAAGTTTCATAAAGATCTAAAAAATAAGAATTACGTATCTTTAATTACTTTTCTAAACTTTAATAATATAGGACAAAAAAGTCTAAAAATAAAACGAAGGTAAATTTATTTTGACACCTTTTGATATAAATTTATTGTTATTAAGGATCTATCTCACAATTCATGTTGGTTTGAGTAAAAATCTATACTAAACATAAGTGTATGTTATTGAAAAATAACTTCTTTATATGTAATATATTGAACACACATATATATTTTGAAATAGTTAGAAAAATAATGTAGTTTAGAAGAACTAAAAATTGAAGTTATAAACTTTTTTAAATATTAATGAGAATATCCTATACACTTAAAATTACAAAAATAACGCACGAATTTTTATGAAAAAAAAACTCCAAAACTTGAATCATGTAATTATTTTTGTATAGATGAATTTTATATCAGCGGAAACAAATTAAGACAAACCCCTTATATATTGCAATTGATAATATATACCTCAAGAAGTAAAAGTATTAGTTTTCGATAAAAGTTAGGTTTGAGAAAACTAGAAAAATGTTTTAAAAAAATGTTACAAGTCGCTTTCAATAACTATCACAATACCAAATATTCATACAATACACACTTGTAGGTTTAGACTTATTTTTTAAGCTGTGGACTTGATTTTAATTTGAACATCGATTTCTCAATTTCTATAATTCAAAACTCTATAATTATATCTGTAACTATACAGAGAGATAATGATGGAAATATTCTTCCAGAAACTATAAATTTGTTCCGAATAAGATCAGGTTCGAAATAATGAAAATTGTGTTTTGAAATTTTTCATATACTTTCTATCACTTCTTTTTGTTCTAAACAATTTCAAAATTTTGTGTTTTCTAGATTTCCAGTTTTCGAGACTTTTTCATCCTTTATTAAAACAAGAAAGATAGCAAAGACACTAAAACCTCAAATTTATCAAAAATTCGGTTTTTTTTTTTTAATTTAGAAAGAATAAAAAAGTTTTACTTTTATTTCAATGTAGATTTTATTTTTATTTTGAATTTGTTAGATAGTTTTTTTTTTTACAAAATAGTTAATTTTCTAAATAACTATTTCATATGAAAATAGTATAAAATTATTTTGGAATGAGGAAATAAACAAAAAATATAAGTACGAAAATTTTTTGGAAGAAAAATCTAAGTAAAAATGTGCAGGTGTAACAGTAGGGGTTGAAGGTGAACGTATAAAAATATTCTATTTTTTTTTTTTTTTTTGTACAATTTATTCAAAAATTGATGAAATCGATTGCTGAAAATTGTACAAATTGCGTGCAAGTCCAGTCCAAATGAAAAAAAAGAAAATATATTTCTATTATTTATCTATTGAAAAACCAACATGTGTGTCATACATGAATAATTTAAAAGTCCAAAAAAAAACTTTAATTTGAGTTAGCATTTTTTCTGCGTTAATTTTCCATTTTTTTTTCGGACATTCATTATTCTTTATTTGAGAATTTTTTATGAAAATTACATTTTTTTTTTTGCCATAAAGGTAATTGAATATTTAATGGAAAATTTATCAGGAGTTGGGGATAGCAAATATATTAAAGGAAAAAAATTATAGTAGATATATATTTATGTATAGAATATTCGATTGAAATAAAAAAGAAAATTAGAATAGAAACTACTGTAATTGTTAACCAATTGAAAAACATATCAGATTCAAACATAATAATATTAGAGTTGGCTTATTTTTGAACTGAAAATGTTTGAGTTATTTAAAATAGAAGTAATTTCTGATCATTCACAAACTCTAAGTTCGACTTAAACTATATGTACGACTATTAACTCCGCCAAATATGAACCATATGAATATATGAGCCGTTTATTTTGAAAGTGGTTTAAGTCCATTTTTCAAAAAAAAAAATAGTTAATGATAACAATAAGCACAATAGTATATATTCTTTTTATTTATAAACAATTTTAGTCTAGTATCATTAAACCCGCTTTGATTTTGACACTTGAAAATTAGCTTATGGAAATATTGATATGTATTTTTAAATCAATTCAAACACAAAACCTTAAATATCTCAATACAAGAACAAATGGACTTAAACCACTTTCAAAATAAACGGCTCATATATAAAACGATGTATCTTTCTTGAACTTTAAATTTATTAATTAACGTCAAGGTTTGTAGTCACCAGTTTAGGTTTTTTAATAAATAATTCGTTGCCTCCTATTAATTCCTCTTATTAACATATTTTCCGGCCAAAAATTTATCTCTTCCAATGCCTTTCAGGTCTTATCCTTATTTTTAGTAACAATTTCATTTCAACTATCGAAATAAATATATAATGTATTCAATTCTATTTTAATCAATTCTATTTTTTCCAATACCAAGTCTATTACTCTTCGTTATTTTGTTACTAATAAAAAACTATAGGTAAATAAGCCTTAATACTTATACATTTGTATAATTTATTTATGTACAATATTGTTCTTTCTATGTTGCTTGCTTACGAAGTTTCTACTCAACTTTTAACAATAAAAAATTCAATTTTTAATCGCATTTCTAAAAGAGCTCCTAATAAAGTCGCCTCTTATTGTGACTCCTTCCTCGTTGCTTTATTATACCATTGTTCAATATTTGCTTAAATATCCTTTATAGTTGAATGTAACTGTCAAGGATATTTTCGTTAATTTGCGTTTATGTTCTAGCTTGGCACATTACATATATTATGTATATGACATTATACATACATATATTGTATGTATGTTTTTGACATTTTTTTTTACCAATATAATTGATAATAATGGATAAAACTATATGTAAATAGACAAAAATACATGTTATGTTACTTAATAAACTTTAGATAATTAACCAAAAATTATTTTTGGTTTTACTAATGGCGCAATATATTACATGAATAGCAAATTTTATCTTTAAATTGTTGATGGAAACCTATTTAATCAAAAAAAAAAAAATAATAATAAGAATTACATGTTATTATACATAAATTACAGATTCAAATTATTTACGAAAGTAGTAAGTATAGAAACTTGTTCAATTGCGATGATATGCTTGGAGCAAACCTTACAAATAAGGGAAAGAGTGATTAGTATTATTGCCGCCTAGTAAACATTTTAGTTTCGTATCAATATTATCAGCAATCTTATTCAGACGATAGATTCAACAGATTCAAAGCGGAAAAATATCTCAAATAATTTACACAAACTAAATTTGGCACTAATGCCCGATAAAGAATTAGAATTCTCTTAAAGGCTAAAAGTTAAAATTAAAATCATAAAACTATAGAATAATTACATATATGAATACTTTGGGAAAGAACATACTGCAAGCCATTTCAGATTGCACCACCATAGCTATTTCTCAATATTTATAAATAAATATTTAATGAAAATCCTTTTCAAAATTTCATAAGGTGTTATTAAACTAATTGGGTTTACATCATTTTTAACGTGTGTAACATTTAAAAGGCTTAAAAAATTAGAAATAACGACGCGTAGAATAATATAACGAAATCAACTGAATTATGTTATAATAATAAAAAAAAATTGTTTATTAAATTTTGTAATTTTTTTTATTTGAAAATTATTTATATTAGATATCTTAGATTATATTTATGTATATTTGGATTTTGTTGGATTGAATGGATTTTGACAATTTTCAATTTGAAGATATTAGATACCTCATCGATTCAAATATCGGTTTGCATCATGAAATTCATTTCGGCCTAAATTTAGTATTTTCAGAACGGCTGATATCATGATAGTAAATGTAATAAAGTTTTTTCGTTAATAAACTTTTCTTTTTTTAGAAGATTCAGTTATTATTTTTTGTGTACTTATAGTTGAATTGAAAATTTTAAACTTTAAAAGGGTTCAAAAAAAAGAAGAGTTCAATTTATTGACACCAATGGGATCAGAAGCTAGATATGACCATTGATTAGGAATATTAAAAATTATCAGTTTCATACAACTTTTTTTTTTGTATTTTAATTTGTATTCTTAATCAATCAAATAACTTAAAAAATATTCAAAAACTAAAATTAAATATATTTGTTACATACACAATAAAAACTAAAAGATTTTAATGCGTTGGGGATCGTTATGTTGTATTTAGTGCTATAGAATTTAGATCACTAAATGGAGTATTATATGCGTCAATACACATGCAATCATTTAGATGCATCTGCGTAAATAATGAAAAAATTTAGATGCATCAGCGTATATAATGAAAAAATTTAGATGCATCAGCGTAAATAATGAAATCATTTAGATGTTTCGTATTGAATATTACGTAATACCTAAACAAACATAATATCTCTCACAATATTTCAATACAGCCAAATACACAAAAAAAAAATGAGAAAAAATGAGAAGAAAGAATATTCTCTCTTTGCAACTACCTCTCCCTACGCATTAAAACAGTATATTGGATATGTAAACAAAATTTGTTATACAACTCGTTCTGTATTTACACAAAAATACATTGACACTTGTCAATTTATATCACTCGACCTTCGGTCTCGTGATATAAGTATTGACTCGTGTCAATGTATTTTTGTGTATACAGAACTCTTAATTAATAACAAATTTAGTTTACATATACAATAATCTACTATTAATGCGTTGGGGATCGTTATGTTGTATTTAGTGCTATAGAATTTAGATCACTAAATGGAGTATTATATGCGTCAATAAACATGCAATCATTTAGATGCATCAGCGTAAATAATGAAAAAATTTAGATGCATCAGCGTATATAATGAAAAAATTTAGATGCATCAGCGTAAATAATGAAATCATTTAGATGTTTCGTATTGAATATTACGTAATACCTAAACAAACATAATATCTCTCACAATATTTCAATACAGCCAAATACACAAAAAAAAAATGAGAAAAAATGAGAAGAAAGAATATTCTCTCTTTGCAACTACCTCTCCCTACGCATTAAAACAGTATATTGGATATGTAAACAAAATTTGTTATACAACTCGTTCTGTATTTACACAAAAATACATTGACACTTGTCAATTTATATCACTCGACCTTCGGTCTCGTGATATAAGTATTGACTCGTGTCAATGTATTTTTGTGTATACAGAACTCTTAATAATTAACAAATTTAGTTTACTTATACAATAATCTACTATTATTCATTCATGCTTGTAAATATTATAACATTAGAATAGCTAAAATTAATTTTACAAAAATGTTCAACCTAGTTCTAATATTTTGCAATTAGCAGTCAATATCAAAATATTGTCTTCTTTTGAAAGATTTCCGTACATAAAAAATAAAAAAAAATTCAACAATTTTTAAAAATAAAATTACATAAAAATATGTATTTAATATATATGTAGGCATATAAAAAAAAAAATAAAAATAATATTTGTTTTACTAGGCCGAATTTAATAATTTATCACTAGTTATTTAATAAATTATTACTTTTGTAACTTTAATTGCAGATTTAACAAAGTTTTGTTTATCAATTTATAATAATGTAAAAAACATCACATGTTTTATTTTTATTTTTTTTAAATTAAATATTAATAAAAAAATTTCCCGAAATCAAAAAAATCATATTTTGAAAAATATTTTATTTTGTACATTTAATTTTGGATAAAAAATAAATATAAATAACAAAATTGAAATTTATAAATGAAACCGATGCATATTTAAGTTTTAGATACAAATATACTGTTAAGAGTCATTTTAATAGTAAACTTATAAATTTCAATAAAATGGATAACTATAACTTGAACGACTTACAGTGGGGTTAACGCGTCTTTGTCGGAATTTATACAATAAATAACCCTCTTACCTGATTTTAGAAAAAGGAAAAACTATTGCTTGCTTAATAATGCTTAATGTTGTAAATTAAGTTTCTTTTCTTAGTTTTTTTAGTTATATAAATTCTTATTTATGTATTCATACTTATTATAATCTTGAACTTAGAAGCCTTTCTCTGCATTACACTTAAATATGTGTGTAAACTAATATTACATCCATAATATAATTAGGAAAAAAAAACTATATATAATTGAAAGCTTATGCTAAAATCGACACTAATCTCTTTATGTACACATTTTCTGTTAATCACCAAATTAAATTGTTAAAGTAATGTTTTTAATCAAAATTGTAACCAGCAATTCTTATTAAAATTTTAAACTACATACCGAATACGTTTTAAATTCAGCCTATTATATAGTTTTAATAATAACTACTTAAGTAATTTTTCTATTATTATTGTACCAAATTCATTGACTATAAATTTTTATTATTATTGCCATTTATTGCTAAATTTTTCAAATTGGAATATTTTTCTTTTTATTTCAAAATAAAAAAAAAAGGCCTAATCAAATTTTTATTGCCATTTTCAAACAATTTTCCGTACTATCAAAAATAAATGATAAAAATAAGGGTTGTTTATGTTGAAATTCCAAATGATTTTTAAATATATGGATTGGCATGTCACTATAAAATTGCTATTATTTCTATTTTATTTAATGTAGGTATTGTGAAATAAAATTAAAAAATCCTAGTACAGGTTAATTATAGAATTTCAGGCTACTAAAGCTTACTTAAAAAACATTATAATGCATCCTATAACTTTAAATTTTATTATATATTAGAAACTTTTAGCTTTTAGAGTCAAAATTTACTAATTTTGGAAACACTATTATATAATTAAAGCTTATAATGTGTATTATTAAGCTTAATATCCTTAAACAGAGATAGAGGTAGTCAATGATTTTTGTTTGGTAAAAAAACGTTTTAAAGCTCGTTCCCATTGCCTTAGTAGATCTTAACCATTTGAAAGTCGGTGTTTTTTGTTCCGTTTTTTTTTTGTAGAAATATTACACAAATTCTGGCCCAAAGTGTAAATCAAACATCCTGTTAAACTTGAAAATAAGAAATTGATATAAATGAAAATGCTGTGTATTTAGAAACAAAAAGCTTATCAAATCTAAAATGAAAATTTTTTGAATAATATTTCTTGACCTTTTTTTACTCTGTATCAATTTGCAGTAAATTTTTAAGAGAGGCCCGTCACTTAATAATAATAGAAATAATATTCATGCTGTTTTTATTATAATCCCTTTTAATATTGTTTGAAAAAAAATTGTACCTACCTAAGTAAAAATTGGGAAATAAACTATTGACCGAAACAAATTTAAATGTTTTTTTTTTATTTCAAATTGGAAATCATCATAACATTTCAAAATATGGTCAAAGTTTAGTTTGCAATTTCATAAAAAAGACTAATTTATGTTAAACTACGAATTATTAGTACTATTAAATTTTATTTTCCATTAAATTTAGTTAAATCATATCGTGCATATTCTTTTTTGGAAAATATTGATTCTAAAAATTTTAAATTTGAATGTTCAACAAAATTTTTGGTCATAATTTAAAAATAGATTGAATTAATACATTTAAAAGTTGCAACAGAATTATGAAAATGTGTCGAAATTAATTCCATTTATTTTAACGTGCTTAATTGTTAGACCTTCGTAAAAAGAATGTAAAGTAGTGAAACTTTATACCTTCCTGAAGTGGAACTTCCAAAAAAGTGTTCTTCATTTATTATATAAAGTTTAAACTTTGCTCGTATGTTGGAAGACCGATAATTGTTATTATTTCAATAAATATTTAACAATACAAATTACTACGATAATATTGAACAGTCGTTATTGTGCGTATATCCTTTGGTTTTGTAAATTTAACCAAAAATATTTTTTGATTAGAATTTATTGAATTTAATCATAAATATATCTATAAAATAAAAGAGTTTAAATAATAATCGAAATTTTTCTTTGACCCTTTATATACCTAAAGTTTAGTTTAGTCCATAAAATTTTTTTTTATTATTATTGTAATGCGAAAATTATGCTTCGATTTAATTTTAAATTAGATTTTAGGTTTTCATACATACTTCGAAATAAGTTAAAAGATAAGAATAAAATTACCTTATTTTACATATGTTTCTAATCTTAAAAACAAATTGTTTTATAAGAATAATTTTATTTTGATTTCGGATAAGACGATAAATAATGTTATTGCAATCGAGGTAATTTAACAGCATAGAATTAAGAATAGAAATAGAATTTAAGATCCAGGCTTTAGAAAAATTGCTAGCTTTTAATTCATTTTTCTTTTCTGAGATCGTTTTAATGTTTTTTGCTAGTTCGCTTGAAACTAGTCAAATGATTTATGTAGTTTTTCACCTTCATTTTAATAAAAGTAAATTATATTTATTCAAAAACATATCAGTGACCAAATGTGGCCCCTGCTCCATTTATGAGGTACTGTTGCAAACATTTATTCAAGAATCAAAAATCAAGCTGATTCTTCTAGACAAATTTTTCCAGGCCAACTAACATTGATTTAATGCGTTTGATATTTAGAGTATAGACAGATTATGTATTCAATCAATTTTTAACAGATTGTAGTCATTGGCAGCACCAGCAGGCAAATATCATCCTTTTTTAATGGGCAGTTGTTTTATTTTATGTAATAATTTAAATCTAAAAATCCTTTATATCCTTTTTTTTTAAACATTAATAGGGTTAGTGCGCTTTAAATAGAAATTTCTTAATTTCATATTATTGAATTGTAAAATTTATACGCGAAGAAAAATATATTGGTTCCTACATATGTAGTTATATAAAAATAAAAATTTCGAAAAACAAAATTATCGAAAAAATATATTAAAATTTTTAGTTTTTAAGCTAATTCCTTGGTGAAGTTTAATCTTCGGTTGGTATTGACTTATAACAAAAACCAAAAACTATACACATAACATATTAAAATTAACATGGCTAGTTCTCTTTTTGACAAAATAAATTATACGATCAGATCAATGCTTATTCAGCGACAGTTTTATGTTCTCAAAAGTCATTGTAGAGCTATCGATAATGTTCCGAAAAATTTAAAAGATTAAACACTTGACTAGCAGACAGAACTTCTTGCGAAGCTATACTTTTCGGTGAAGTCATAAATTGATTAAAAATAGAAACTCATAAAAATTCCTCTAAATCTGAATAGTTAATTTTAATTTCTTTATAAAAACAGATGTATAAATTATGATTTTATTTTGATTGCATAATATTTTTAAAAAAGGAAAGACAAAAAAAAACAAGATTTTCCCCATATGACTTTGATTCCCACGCATTCCTACCAATGAAACCTAAAAAAGGTGCATCAAAATGTTATGAAAAAAAAATTTTTTTTTTTTTTACATAATAATTTTACAAATTCACCCTTTGCATTCACTTTTCTTTTTATATTTACATGGAAAAAAAAAATAAAATAAAAATGCACGGTTAAATTGAAATTTTAACAAAAATCGAAATTGAAAGGGTAATATTAGATTTTCATAAATTTTGATTTCTTTTTATTTTTTTTTAGAGAAAACAAATGCATATTGACTTTGTAAATTCACTTTTTTTGTTTAACTATTTTTGAACGAAATAATTTGAGGAGTCATTAGAGTAAGAGTTGTTGTTATATGTTATATTAAATCAAAAATAATATAGATTTAAAGAATATTATTTCTGCATTGTTCATTTCATATTTATACCTTTGAAATAATTACTGAGATAATACAAAGCATAAATCTGATTTCCCAAACTCAAATATTTCTACTAAAGTAAGTTCCCGGTAATTTTATCTGTCAAAAAAGTATAATTGAATTTAATGGAATTAGGGCATTTTTAACACTTAATCAATTTTAAGTTAGTTTATGACTCATTTTATGACTTTGGGATTATTTTCATGACACAAATTAAGAGTTCACTGAAAATAAGTTTAGTGAGTTTTTACAGAAAGAAAGTGATTTTGTTTATTCACAACATTGCAAATAGTATTATCAATTTAATTTCCTCTCATATGATGTCAATAATATAGTCAATATATAATTGCTAAGATAAAAGAGTAAGATCACACAATGTGTTGAGAAAATGGAAAATTCATTGAACTCTTTTTCATCTTAATTCAATTTCAATAGTAAAATTAAAGAGTTGCATTATTATGCACCAATAAATTAAAAAAATTTGGATGTAACATGTGTAAAGGAAGTTCGTACTTTATTCCAAAAACAAAAAAAAAGTTTCTAAGGATTCATGGGAAATGTTTTGTACGATAACAAAAAAGAAAATTTTAAAGGATATTGACATAATACATATTTGAAAAATGTCATCAGGTACCTAAATTATGTATATAGTATAGCAATATTGTCAAAATATGATTAATCACATTTTTGTATATAGTAGGTTTGAATGTACATTAAATAATTATTTTTATTATTCAAAAGAATAACTATCTGTATAAGTAAGCTAAAACCATCATATTTTAATATTGATATAAAAATAAACTTCTCTGGAATTAAATTTATTTGTAATTATTATATTTCTGTGAATTAATTGAACAGACAATAAAAAATTAATATTTTCTTTTTTATATATATACCTATATATTATGCATAGTACCTTCATAGTTAGTAATTATATAAATATAAAAGTAAATGATATTGCACTTGCATATAATAAACATGCTGTATTTTACTACATAATTCCTTGCTTATTTTCAACATTTCGTATAAAAACTAAAAATACTTTAAAATAAAATTTAAAAATTTTTGTTATTAAACAAAATCAAAACTTAAAATCGAGCTAAAATAATCCAAACAAAAAATTAATTCTTATAAATAAAAAAAGCTAGATTTTTGCTTCAAATTATCAATGTTCTATTTTATATATTTTTAATTTGATTAATCGAATTTTAGCCACATATTTATCGTCTGCTGAGAAATGAAACAACGTATGACATTTATACGTCATTATTTGACAATAGCACCATTCGATTCCTCGTACTCGATTTTATAAGTACAACTACTTTGCAATATTCTTAATGTTGATTAAAATGTGTTTTTTAGATGAAAATTGTACGCTACTTGATATTTTTTCATACATTTTTTTAATTTTCAAATCTTTAAATTCAAATTACTCGAAACTATACTTTTCATTATACGTTTTTTCATTTCTCAGCAGACGTTATATAGTGAAGTTATTATTGTTTCTTATAGCTTTAATATGCCTTTATCACTGGGACGTTACATTTTAAGCTCAGTAAGCACATACTTTAAATATTCATTATATCTAAATGTTCAAATAATAATTAATGTCAGGGGACGACATTTAGGTAACTCCTACCACATTGCATTTATTTTATTTCTTCCTATTTAATCCTAATAATAATTTATTAATTACTTCGTAAATAATTTTAACCTTAAATTTGTGTGTTGTGTAATACATAATTACATATGCGAACAGATTTTCTTCAAATATAAGTAATTTCTAATTTGTATTTGCTTTAAAAAAAAAGTGCAATTACTTTCTGAAATAATTGCGTAGAATATGTCAATCGAATAAAAAATTATGTTAATAATAGATTAAAATTGTATGAGACATTACATTATCATATTCGGTAAAATTAAAACTATATAAGTTCTAACGTGAAAATCGTATGTTGGTCGACTACGTATTCCCTACAAATTGTTATAAAACTGAGAGAATTATGATTTTAAGAATAGAATTTTGATTAAGTATATATTCATCAAGATAAATTAAATAATTTTGTAATAAAATAACCTCAAAAAAAGCCTCAAAAACAAATCTAACAATTAGATTGGAATGTTCAATTGATGTATAAAGATCCGGATTTCATAAATTTGGTTATAATAGCTTTACTATTTGTTATACTTTGTTATACTTAAATACAACATTCAAATACTGTAATTTAATTGAATTGTGAATTAAAAAGTGATCAACAACGGAGAAGATTTTCGTTTGCTTGAACCGATTATATAATTTTGATTGATTGAAGAGAATTTTTGAGGAATATACGAAAAAAATTATCAATATTACACGTTAAAATAATGTGGTCAAAATTGATGATAAAAATATAGTAAAATATAATAAATTATGTCAAATTTTTATATATTTTCTTTAATGATTATTATATAAAATATTAGTAAAATTATATAAAAATGAATTAACTTCATATATCATCAGTTTGTAATAAAATTACTATTTTATTGACAATAAATTTTTTATCAGTAGTTAGAAAAAACATATAGTATGTACATAATGTATTTATGTAATAAAGAATGATTTGAATTTTTTTATATTACTTTTGGTTGTGAAAACTCTTTTAACACTTTTAGGCATACTTAATTGTCACAAATGTCTATTCTTAAGAATTAGTTTAATTAATCCTTAATTAAGTTTTAAATTTAAAAAAAACCTATTGATTATTTTTCTTATTGTATAAAATTCTTCCACATATCAGTATTCTGGTGAGCCTTTTCAAACATATGTATTTAATAACAACTAAATCATGACTAAATCGTCTGATGAGAAATGAAACAATGTATAATGAAAAGTATAGTTTCGAGTAATTTGAGTTTAAAGATTTGAAAATTAAAAAAACGTATGCAAAAATATCAAGTAACGTAAAATTTTCATCTAAAAAACACATTTTAATCAACATTAAGAATATTGCAAAATAGTTGTACTTATAAAATCGAGTACAAGGTGTAGTGATATTGTTATCACTAACGTTAAAATCAAACTAAATTTATAAAAATTTTAATTATTTTTTGAACCCAAAAAATTTATATTTTAAATAAGAATTACTGTAAAGTATAATTAATTTGATTGGGCAACCAATCATATTAGGACATAGTAAACTATTTCATATTACATAAGAAAATTAATTATATAAACTAAATTGTATATAATATTTGTATATAGAATATAAGAAATTTAGTACATAAGATTTTGTATAAATAAGATTGAAATTAGAAAATTAAATCAGATTCTTACCAAATCTCATCTTTCTATAAACGGCTTCCCTGAGCTATACAATACAGGTAAGATAGCTTTCCGAGCAATATAATACAGATAACCGGCTGAATACAGCCAAAACGAAAGCGCGTCCCGCTCTAATAGGACATACGGCTGAATACAGCCTAGACAATAGGATCTCCATAATGACATGCTAGTGGTCATTATGGAATAGGGAATTCAATAGGCCTTAGAAGTCTTGGACAACATAGATGTCCAACCCATGATCCATGATTATAAATAATTATACAGAAGAAAGTAAAATAAACAATTCCTATAAATGAGTAAACATTTTTTCCTTTACATGGCGATCCTGCCCAACGACAACAACAAAATCAACAACAACAACAAGACACAACGCAAAACAATACTAGACGAAATAAGAAGAATCAAACAAGACCGACATTTACACAAAACTTCA
The DNA here is from genome assembly GCA_964007475.1 of Hybos culiciformis. NCBI lineage: Eukaryota > Metazoa > Arthropoda > Insecta > Diptera > Hybotidae > Hybos > Hybos culiciformis. The sequence goes on from OZ023274.1 coordinate 88,134,646, forward strand.
ACAAAAATAACCAAAATGTTTAACAAGAACCTTAAACACATACAAAACGCAAAAAATTTAAAATAAAATTGTCAAAAAAAAAAAAAAAACAAAAATTTTAAATATTAAATTATAAAATTATAAAATATTTAATTGTAAAACAGAAATAATGAATAAATACAAAAATTTTACTTAATTATTAGTATTATAAATTACCATAAGAAAAAATTTCCAAATGTTAAACCTTATAAAAATTAAGAATATTACTCAAGAATACCCCAAAGAATTCTAAGAATTATTACGAATATAAAACTATATTATGAATACCCCGATATTCAAATAAAATTTATTATCAAAAAAAAAAAAAAAAAAAAGAACACTTGTCTATCAAAATAATTCTACCTAGATATTTTACAAAAAAAAAAAATATATAAAAGAGATAAAAATTTTTGCATACCGTACCAATACATTTCAAAAAAAAAGAAAAGATGTTAATATTAAAATTGCATTAAAATTTAGCAAAGACCCTAAAAAATATTTTTCAATACCCTATTAACAAATTAATGAATAACCCAAATATATTTAATGATTTTAAATAATTATCATAGGAAGCAACAAAATTATACCCTATTAAAAAATTAATAAAACCTAAAAAATTTTTTTCTGTCCCTCTATGATTAAATTATCAATTAAAAATATTTTTCGGTTTAATTCAAATTTTGCACACAAGAATTTTTTCATAGCATGACCCTTGAGAAATTCCAAAAAGAAATTGAACAATTAGAAGAACTCTACAATAATATAATAAAAACAAAGTTTAATATCTCTGCAGCAAAGGCTGAATTAACTAAGGTAATTTACAACAAATCGCTATTTATAAGCTCTGTTAGGGAATCAAATTTGAGAACAGGGAAGACAAGTTTAAGAACAGAGTATTCGAAATACGTGACATTAATTAAATCTTACTTGATAGAAATCATAAATAATAAGATGGATTTTGACATAGCAAATGTAAATAAAATAATCCCATTATTCGAAGGTTCCTATGCTAAATTGCAAGAATTCATAAGCATAACGGAATACATTCACGATAATATTAAAGTAGCAGATAGAGAAAAATTAATAAAATTCATTTATAATATAAAATTATCACAAAAGGTGAAAAATCGAATTATAAATGAGACAGAACCTACAACACTTGAAAATTTAAAAAAAATTTTAAATAATAATTTCATGAGCACTAGAACCTATACTAAAATACACAACGAAATCGACCAATTAGGAAAGAATAGGTCAATATCAGCCACAAAATATGCTGAAAAATTAGAAATGCTAATAAATGAATTAAATATGATACAGTCTAAAAATGAAACAGCTGACGCAAAAGCTGTAATAATAAAAGTTAATGATAAATTTGCTCTGCAATGCCTTAAGACAAACTTAGTAGAACCCATACAATCAGTCATTTTAGCGGCACAACCAAAAACTTTTACAGAAGCAATAAAACTTATTTTGGAAATAGATAGTAATAATAATAATAATGATAGTAATAATATAAATACCTACTCAAATCGAAGTAATAGTAGGAATAATAACAACAATAATAATAGAAATAATGGTAGAAGAAATTATAATAATAATAGAAATACTAGCAATAATTTTAATAATAACAATAGACCAAGGAATGGTCATAATAATCATAATAATCATAGTAATCAAAATAATCATAATAATCATAATAATCGTACTAGTAATAATAATATGAACAATAGTAATCATAGATCAAATACTAATCATAACTATAATAGAAATCAGCAACATACGAATTCCACTGACTATTATAGAAATAGAGACTACAATAATTCTCAACCAATTAATAATAACAGGAATAATACTTCCTATAATAACAGATATAGTAACAATCGTAGAAACGATGACCAAAATTTTAATAATAGGAACGTTAACCCAATATACCACGAGTCAGTTATTTGTCTAGTTCATCGGAAATAAAAAACATCATTTGTTAACTAACTTAGTATACTAATGATATGAACACGTTAGCCACAAGGATATATAAAAAGTACGACATGGATCGTATATAGGTGACAAATAACTGACATTGCCCATACATCAAGTGCCTTCGAGCTAGTTATTTGTAACCGTAAATTACGACTGAACGTTAGGTATACGACAAGCATTAATGTAAAGAATATAGCTGACGTAGCCGTTAGTTATGAAACTAACATATAAGTCAGAATTAAAACTGTCTCCAGGATCAGTTATCAGGCTGACTACTAAGCTAGTTGTAAATCTTACTTAAATGTCACTTATATGATGGACATCGAAGGACAATTCTATGACTGCCGTCGATGTTAATTGTAAAACATACTTTAATGTAAGCTGACCATTTTTGTCCTCCTAAGGAGGACCTATTCAGAATATTTTTAGTTTTTCGCAAATATTTCGAAAACGGTGCGTTTTTTACCCATTCATATTTTCGAGATATTTGCGAAAAACTAAAAATATTCTGAATAAGCCTTCCTTTTAGGAGGACAAAAATGGTGAGCTTACATTAAAGTATATTTTACAATTAACATTAATATCAATTAACAGAATGGTCAGCTCATTTAATGGTAACTTTGCTAAAAAAAAAAAACTGTTGTAACCAAAATTGCAAAAATAAGAATCAGATACAGTTAATGTTGAATTACTATTTATTATTTAACATAGAAATAATAAAAACAAACAAATTAACATAAATTCTCTTATAAAAATTAAAGTTACAATTAACAAGTATCGTAAATTAAATAAAATGGATTAGCAATTATTTTGCTCCCAATTTTCAAAAAAAATTTGTCTTTTAATAACACAAGTAAGTGCATGTACGCATATTTATTTTTACTGATTGATAAAAAATTAAAGGGAAATGATCTTTAAACCTTATAACTAGAGACCGGAATTCCGTGCAATTGCACCTTTTTTTTGGGCATTTAGAATGGGTTAGAACCATAAGATCTATCCGAATCTTGTAAAATGAAATTTTTTGAGACCCATTTTGTGTTGCACGAAATTGCACGTTTTGGGGTACATTGCACGAAACTGCACGTTTTAGATTTTTTGGCAAAACAGTGCACGTTTTAAAGTTTTTGAAAACAATTATTATTAGTTCACTTTGTTGTTCGGTACAAATTTTGTAATCAATTTTTCAGGCACTTCTAGATGAGATAGAGGCTTGAAAATTGCAGCATAGGTCAGAAATAGATGACAATGCAACATAATGTAAAAATTATTGTGGTTCCATGGTTCCATCCATAGTTTCACTGATTCCCAAATCTTGCCACTGTACCGATTTGGCTGAAATTTTGAGGCCCCGATGAAGGGGCTATCTTAGAAGCCGGTTTTTGAATTTTCGTATATTCCGATAAAATGTTATAGCGTTGGATCGAAATACCTGGATAAAAGACAGGATATCTCAGGGCCCCCAGCTGAGGTCCCAGGACTTCGGAGAGGGGGCTAAAAAGCAAATTTAGAAATTTAGGATTTCATTGCTTTAGCATATGTGTAGTAGATTCCTTAATTAATTAAATACATCTCTGTGTTATTAAGATTTATATTCTATTGTAATTACATTATATATAATTAAGACCTTTTTGTATAACATTGATTGAAATATAGACCTTTGAACATATCGCATGTTTTTTAAATAATACATGGCGCAGTCGAGAAAGAACAATAAGCAGATAAAATATTATAAAAATTGAATAGAAAACGTGGCAAAAAAAAAAAAAAAATATTGGATTTGAAGAAAAATTTATAGAAAAAAAAAAAATCAAAAAGTAAGTTTATGGGATTAGCACCAAGAAGTCCTGAAAATAGAAATATTCAAAAGAAACCACTTGGAAGACCAAAAAAGAATATCAGGTATATTTACGTAAATACAAAAATGGACTACGTGAAAAAAGTGGAAGAATTAAAACTGGATGGAAATATTGCCGAAAACTGGCGAATATTCTGGCAAAATTTTAAAATTTTTAGTACTGCTATTGAAATATCCAAAAAAACGAAGAAATTCAGATTGCTATTTTTTTGAATTCAATTGGATCAGAAGCAGTCGAAATCTTTAATTCATTTAACCTATCAGATGAGGATAAAAAGAAGTACAGCAAAGTAACTGAGGCTTTTGAGCAATTTTGTAAGCCAAAAGGTAATATAATTTATGAAAGATTTTTATTTTACAACAGAAATCAAATGAAAGAGGAACCATTTGATAATTTTTTAATGGATATTAAAAAAATGGCTAGAAAATGTGATTTTAATGAGGAAAATCAAATGATAAGAGACCGTATTGTACTTGGTGTCAATGATCCCAAACTACAATCAAGATTATTGGAAACGTCTTCATTAACGATGGATGCTGCAATTGATTTGGCAAGATCAGCGGAAGCAACGAATAAACATACAACAAACATGAATAAGTCTGGAGCATCAGTGGATTTTATAAATAAATCTAAATTCCAAAGTAAACGTAACCATTCTGAAAAAAAATCTGAAAATAATGTTAATAATAATTATAACTCAAAAAATTCTAAAACAAAAAATTTTAATTTTAGGAATGAAAATCAGAGTAGGGAGAATGATAATACAAATATCAATTGTAAATTCTGTGGTAAAAAACATGCAAAGAAAAACTGTCCAGCCTACGGGAAAATTTGCAACAACTGTAAAGGAAAAAATCACTTTGCTGTAGTATGTTATAGAAAATCGGTAAGTGAAATCAGAAATAATAATAGTGGTAGTGTTAGGAATTCAGATTCAGAAGAAAATTTTTCAATCGATACTATAAACCAAAATAAGAAAAATAATGTGTGGTTTGAGTATGTAAGGATCCAAGATATTTTTATTAAATTTAAGTTAGACACTGGAGCGTCAGTGAATGTCTTACCGTACAATTATTTGAGTAAATTTTCAAATGTAATAATAAGACAAGAAAAGGAAAAATTAATTGCTTATAATGGCACAGAAATTAAATGCGTGGGAGCTAGTAAATTTAAATGCATAGCAAATAATTCAATTTCATGTCAAACATTTTTCGTAGTAAAAGATAATCCGAATCAAGTACCGATATTAGGTCTGGCGGCTTGTGAGTAGCGTTGCCAGGCGTCCTCCTTTAGGGAGGACAGTCCTCCATTTACTACTTAAAATATCCGTCCTCCAAAAAGGCTTAAATGTCCTCCATATTGAAATTTACAAAAAAATTATCGTAGTTACCCTGTTGCTCGCTTTATTTTCTCGATTTATTTTCTTTTGTGAATAACTAATGTTCTTTTTCTTTTGTTTTGTGTACATATTATAATTTTTAATGGTGCTACTGTACTGAGTGATTATTTCCCAAAATTTCATCAACTGGTTCGCAGTGAAATTATTTTGCAAGGAAATAGTATACTAAAAAAATTAAACTGCATGAAACCCACTTCTTTTTATTAATTCACTAATTAATTTAAAAAAATAAATATTATTTATATACAACTGAAATTTAGTATGCATAAAAAAAACATTAAAATTAAAAATCAATAAATTAATTAAAAATTAATTCAATCATTTAAAATTATTTCAAATAGCCGGTTCGCACGAACCATGGGGGGTGCCTTAAAATCAAGTGACATAAAGTCAATTGACTCTAAGTCACTTTCAAAGCGACATAAAGTCAATTGATTTTATGTCTTTTTCTAAAATGATACATAAAGTCAAGATTTAAAGTGACCTAAAGTCAAATGACTTTATGTCGCTTTGCAAAAAAAAATTAAAAGTGACATAAAGTCAAGATATATTTTTTTGATAATGTTCAAATAAGTCACTTTCAAAACGACAAAAAGTCAATTGATTTTATGTCTTTTTCTAAAATGTGACATAAGGTCAATTGATTTTATGTCACTTTAGATCTTGATTTTAAGTCATATTTTAGAAGAACACATAAAGTCAATTGACAATCCCAAAAAAAATTTTCTTTTTCCGAAAAATTTGGCCTTTTCCACCCGCACCTCACGCATAAAAAATCGATATTCGTTCATAACGAAATTAAATCGAATAATGAATAATGTCGAAAAATAACTTAAAATTATAAAAATTAAGTAATGTCGAAAATAACTTAAAATTAAAAAGTTCAGGAAGAAATACAATTTTTTGGAAAAGGCCAAATTTTTCGGAAAAAGAAATATTTTTTTGAGAAAATGCAAAATTTGTTTTATTGTTTTACAATTCATTCTTAGAAATAATTTAAAATTAAAAAGTTCAGGAAGAAATACAATTTTTTGGAAAAGGCCAAATTTTTCCGAAAAAGAAATATTTTTTTTGAGAAAAGGCAAAATTTGTTTTATTGTTTTACAATTCATTCTTAGAACAATAAGAATCAATTGACTTTATGTCACTTGATCTTAAGGCACACCCCACGAACCATAAGATTTAGACTAAACGATTTGTGCGAACCGGCAGAAAAGCATGACTGGTGCTACTACTCATGTAATAAATGAATTGTTTTAGTTTAAATGAGTTTTTTTTTCATCATGTCCTCCTTTTGAGTTTTCAAAACCTGGCAACGCTACTTGTGAGGAATTAAATTTAATAAAAAGGGTTAACTCTATTGAGGGGAAAAAAGAAAATTTAACTGATTTTTTGACAAAATATGAAAATCTATTTGTAGGATTAGGATGTTTTAAAAAAAAATTTCATATAGAACTAAAAGAAAACGTAATTCCGTATGCTAAGCCTTCTAATCGGGTAAATAAAAAAAAAAATTTAAAAACAACGTTTTTATAACGGAATAAAATAACTAAAAAGTAAAAAATATAATCAGATAATAATTGACAACCTCATACCGATTTCCCTGAAAATTAATTCTAACGAAAAACGTGGGGCGCCTAAAATTGAACATTTTTATCAATATCGTTTATCACACGCGTCCCACGTTTTTCGTGAGAATTAATTTTCAGGGAAATCGGTATGAGGTTATCAATTATTATCTGATTCAATTTTTTACTTTTTAGTTATTTTATTCCGTTATAAAAACGTTGTTTTTAAATTTTTTTTTTTATTTTTTTTATTTTCTTTTATTGCTATAAAGTGATTTGAACAAAAAAAAATTTTTTTTTGGGAACTTATTTTAAGAACTCTATGTTTCAAGATAAAATTTTACTTTTTATTAGTGATGCAGCGCCGTATATGATAAAAACAGGACAGCCGCTATACTTTGAAAAAAAAAAATCGTTTTATTAAATTGTATTTCCTAAATATTTTTGTTTTCGATTTACCTACAGGATTTTAGGTTTTCAAATTTTTATTGCACGTTTTTGCACGTTTTGAGGTTTAAATTGCACGTTTTCAGATTTTGACTGCACGAAATTCCGCTCTCTACTTATAACCTTATAATGCAAACTTAATAATACATTATTACATACTCTATCAACTGACTTGTTCATTAAAGTTAAAATAAATAAATCGTGCAACGTCAGAAAAAAAGAAGAATTTACGTAAAAAAATTTAAAGAAAAAAAAAACTTAATATTAATAAAATGGCTTAATAAATTTTAACTCTTTTTACTTAATTAAAAATGAGAGAAATTTGCAAAGAGCCTTTTAATATTGTTTCAATTGTGAAATACAATACAAATTTTCATTTTGAATTTAAAATATTTTACAAAATTAAGTAGATGGCATCTATATTTTAAATATGTGCGGACAATTTTGTTTTTTGTTACATCCAACAACAAATTTATCCTCTGAAAATAATCACAAAAATTTATTGCTTATAAAAATAATTTAAGAAAGAAAAACTAGCCGAGATCGAGAAACATAATTAAAACCGCAATGAAAGCATTCTTGTAAAAATTTGTATTGTAATTCGTCAATCATAATATTACTTAATTTCTTTGAAAAACATATTAAATTAAAATATGTTAGAAAAATTTTACTCAGCTTAACAAAATAATTTAGTAAGTATAATGCTTATTTTTAAAAGATTATCTTGCTATAAATCTTAAGTCTAAAAAAAAAAAATCTTTTCGTTCAACATTAAAATCAGTACTAAATAAAAATTTAGTCAAATACAAAATTTTTTTTTTTTATTCTGGGAATACGATAAAATTCACTTTTTATTAGTGATAGTAGTTCCACTTTCCATACTAGCCATTATCGAACTTAATAAATCAGTTGATTGCTGGTGTTGGGTCCTATTATTTGCATTATTGCTTTGATTTGTTGTTGTTTTTGATATTATTTGATTAATGTTAGGATTAGTAAAAGAATTTGATTTCTCTAAGGCAGCAGAAACAGGGATGTTTTCAATATTGCGAGGTAAATTTTCATTAGTCATTATAACAGGCGATTTATTATGAGTATTTTATTATGAGAACACAATTTTGAACATACCAATACTGGTAACTGCCGTCACAGTTCGGAATTGATGAATGATGTTGCGCGGCAAAAAGTAAATATCATTATCATATAATTGTATTCTAGCATAACGAATTCCTTCTCGTCTCAATTGATTTAATTTTGCATCTTCAATCCACTGTACACATTGTGATATTGGTGGTTCGTGCAAATCCAGTTGAAGCATTTCAACTAAATAGTTAAAATCTTTAGCAGAAAATGCTACAACATCCTTTGTTACACGATTCTGATTGTAAGGCTGTCCACAGTGGACTGCTTTTAAAACTCCTAAAAATAAAAAAATTAAAAGTATAAAATAATTTTAGATTTAAGTAATTTTCAACTCACCAACAGCAGCGGTTGTCATGCGTTCATGCCCGTGACCAACATGATCCGCATGAGCTTTTGTTCGATCTTCAATCATAGTTTCTCTAGCCTCTGATAAACGTGGTAAATATTGTAAATTCCTTAATTCATTTATTCTCGTTCTAAAAAAAAATTTGGAAATATATCAATTAATCTTTCTGAGCTGTTTTACATACATTTTACAAAATTGCGCATTTTTTTCTATTTATTTTAATACAAATTTTGTAGACGTACCTTTGCCTCTTTAATGGAGTTTACTGTTTAATTCTGCTGTTGGTACCAATTGTTCTCCAGCTCTGATCCATAAAATCGGTCCGTCATTTGAGTTACGAGGATCAGTTTGAAGAATTGATTGTTCACCCCAAGGCATTGTCTGAAAATAAAATAAAATAAAATATTGACCGAGATCTTTTTTTTAAATTAATTTACCTTTCTTAAAAATGGATTATTTTCAATACGTCCCAATAAATCTGGAAAATAACCACCAACCTCCTCATGTACTTTGCCAACCAAACTAATTTGATGCAAAGGACCATAACGGAAAGTACCATGTGAATAGTTTTTGACAACCTTAAATTAAAATGATGTAAAATAATTATCGTAATAATTAGTACTAATTAGCTCCCTAAAATTTATTTGAAAATTGATTTTTTTGATCGAGTAGAAATTATATATTTGCAAATATCTTCCCTTATCAAGTCTTTGAAATTTTTCTAATTATAAGACGAATATTATTATTAAAAAATGTTGAATTTAAATTTTAATTTACCAAAATTGAAAATCCCAAATAGGAATTGTTTTAGTTTTTTTTTATTTGTGTGCAATATTGTGTGCAATTGATTTTCAAAAAACTTTTATGAAACTAATAATTCTTTATTAGTTATGTTTCCATTATTTTTGGAAATTGACATTATCATGATTGAAAGGAAAACACCAATTTCTGTATTTACTTTCGTAGTAAGTAGTAAGCTAGTCGACAATAAAAATCAAATAAATCTTTACATTAAAAACACAGAGAAAAAATTGTTTGACAACAGTTACATTAATTCTGTAATTTCCTTTCCGGTATAAGAAGCAATAAAAATCTGTTTGCATTACCTCAACCCATAAGGGCTCAACTGCTTTAGGACACTTTTCATAAATTCCGATTCCATGTGAAAAATCGATAACTTCATCATCTGTTCCATGAATTACTAATGTGGGTGATTTAACTTTGGATGCTTTATCAATACTGAAAAGAAAATATAGTTGGAAATGAGATATGTATTGCCTTTACATTTGTGTATTTCTTCATCCTTACCTTGGAAATGCGTCAAAAAACCATGTGCGTTTTGTATTTCGAAAAACTACTCTCATTCCCGACATCAGCGGCGAATGCAGAATTACTGCACCAACTTCATGTTTTGTTGCTAAATCAACGGTTGGAACTGTTCCAATACTTTGACCATAGAGTATAATATTTTCTGGACTAATATTGAATCTAAAATATATAATCATTAAAAACTTTTCGGTTTTGCAGTGCTCACATTTAGAATGTAATTTGTAATCTATTAATGCAAATATTATGATACACTACTCGGTAAAATACAAAATTTCCCAAATTATCAAATCACTGACGACATAGTTAACAAGTTTTTTATTATTTTATAAAATTATCATGTTATATACTTATTACATGTTATATAATATACATTGCCACATTTTTTCCAATTACCTGTACTTTTGTTACTTGTCTATAAAAAGTTTGTTTTAATTTATATCTTTAGCTGTTTTTCTAGCATACTTTTACACGTCATTTGACGTTTAGATAAATGAAAATATTTATGATCTCTTCGAAGTCCCCATTTCGATGTGTAACATCATTATTAAATTGTTCTTTAATACGTTATCAAACACATTAGTTATAATTTTTTCAATAATTAACATTTCTATATTTTCAATAAAACAACCCTTTTAATTTTTTATTACAAAATTAAATTGATTTGCCATGAAAATATTATAATATTGACAGTTTTAATATTCATAATTAATTACTCATTTACTGTTCAAGTAAATTTAATTAATATAATAATCATTATATGTACTTACTTATTATACATAATATATATAATTTTAAATTTAAAAATATTTCACAGTAGATCATAATACTAAAAAGGAAGCTTTAATTCAGTGCTAAAGTTCATAAATACAATTTTTTTACCTAACTTTAAAGAGTTTGTAAAAATGTTGATTTCATTCGAAAATTTTTGATTGAAATTGTATTTCAATAAAAATATAAAAAAAAAAAAACGGAAGAAGATAAGTATATTTGCCCAGAATTCAGATGAAAATATTTATTTAAATAAAATAAGAAGCATTTCGTTTCGTAAAAATATGGGAGTTAATTATTTTCTTTGTTTTATTAAAACTTTTTATAAATTGTTTTGGAAATTTTTTAAATGCTTTATAGTTATTCCAGGAATAAAATAGTTTTTTTTAATGATTGTATAAAAATAATCCTTATAGTCTTATTTTTAATCATATCGCAAAGAGTCATTTCCTATTCGTATTCACATTTTTATTATCTTTTAGTTATTTACCAAAACATTAACAGATAAATTTATTCACATTATTTTTTACTTGAGAATTGAGTTATAGTTATTTATAGAATTATTTAAAATTTTGAATATTATCTAAACTTTAACTTATCTCATATTAAGTAGAATATTTATTTATGTTACAAAGAGTAATTAACATGAATTTACAAATTGTAGGAAATAAAATATGTATATCTTACTTTTTAGATTAAAAGATTTGTAATCGAAATTAATGTATAAATTAATTAAGTTTTTTGATTGCTTTTTTTTCAATATATAACCCATTTTATTCGAAATAAAAATTTCGTCTTTTAGAATTTTTAATTTTCGGTGTTTTTGTTTTTTATTGATTAGCGACGAGCTACTTATAGATTTTTTTTATACAAGTTATGACAAATTTTAATTACTTACCGAGTTCTTAGAGCTTGCCATGCGGCTTCAATATCAGCATATAAATTTTTTTCAGATGGTTTTCCACCACTCGTACCATAACCTGAATAATCATAACTAAATATATTGCAATTGATTCGTGAACCTAACCCTAAGTAAAAGCTACTCATTTGACCCAAATCCACCTAAAAGAAATGTTAGTAATAAAATTAGAAACTCTAATAAGAAAGTAATGATGAAAGTTTCTGAAGCGGCATAGTAGGTATGAGGGAGAAGGTAGGCAGGTAGAAATCTGTATATATTTCTTTTAATTTTGTTCGACATCGTGAAACCATCATAAAAATGTTTTGCTTATTGGAGCGTTCAGAAGTTGATAAACTTATAGGTAGGTAGGTAGTAGGTTTACGTAATGAAAAAAATAAAATAAATAAGAAATAAAATTCTGGGAAATGCAAACCAATAATGCAAACTAAAGAAAGAGGACATAATTTTTTTGTTTCAATTTTTTTATCAATTCTCTAGGTAAGCATTTTTTAATTTTTTTTTTTAACTCACAGCATTTCCATGTGAAAATAATAATGTGTATTTGGCATTTTTACTACATTTGACATAAATGCATGTTATTTCCTCGTGATGTTCGTGTAAAAAAACCTTCAACTTTATTTTTATCACGCTCCGAATATTGCCATTCAGCACGATCTGACAGCGATAAATTATATTTTGTATTCGTATCATCGGCAGATGTTAATTTATAAGTTGGTTGAGGTGGCTGAAAAGCTAATTTAGCTGCTATAGGACCAGGACATGGTGGACCGACCACCACAACAAGGAATTCCCGGAAATTCTTCAAAAGACGGCTCTACTGTTTATCTAAAAAAAAAAATTAAATAAAATATAAATAAAATAAAATAAACTTACCTTTTTTTTATTTTTTATTTATTTTATTTTATTGTTGTTTAAATTTTTTCCATCACGTGCTTGTTTTTCAAAATATAATGAAATTATAAATGTCAACTTATCAACAAAGTCAACAAAGCAACAAATAATTGACGCTGTTGTCAGCTTTACGTAAACTGGCGCTTATGTACGCCTTGCAATTTCCTTTGATTTAGCAACATATAATAAGCAATTTATAATAGTTATTTGTACAAAAATAACTCACGTTGCTGTCAGCTTTACGTAAACTGACATTTATGTACAACCAGTAACTGTTTGAAGAGAACGATTACCGTAATAAGTCGCTTACACTCAAAAATAAGATAGACTGCAAGGTCAAATATTTGTTTCGACTTAGAACATAGTTCAATATCCGACACAAAAGTCGGTAATTTAAATTGGTCTTTTCAGCTGACCTTAAAACTGGCGGCCGGGACAAACTCCTGTTTATTGGTGTTCAGGTTAGTTTCAAAACTAACAAACAAGTCGGAGGCATATTTTAAGCCGGTGTGCCAAAAATATGTTAACTATGAGTGAACTTGTAGGCCGGTTCAGTAATCGACGCCCATGCCAGTACAAATACTTGACATTTCTTTGCGAACTGGCGCGATGGTATATTGGGTAACGCATTAGAATCGGGAAACGGACGTACCCCCGATTCGGGTCAAACGGTAATCGGGGAAATGAATGCTTTAAATATACAATAAATAATTTTAAAAACAATTCACCAACATTTTTTATCCTAATGCAAAGACCCAATTATTATAATCCAATTAAATTCATGATTGATACTGGTGCAGACATATCTGTCATCAAAGAACAATTCACAAATTCAATTGACATTAATAATAATAGTACTTGCAAAATTACAGGAATAGGCAATAACATACATGAATCTTTAGGCACACTACAAACACATTTTATTATTGAAAACAAAAAATGTTTTATAAATCTACACTGTGTAGAAGATAAATTTCCAATCAAAACGGATGGAATCTTAGGCCGAGATTTCTTAATGAAATACTCCGCATTAATTAATTTTGAAACAAATGAATTATCACTTACGATAAGTGATGAGGTAATAAATATACCCATTAATTCTAATTGTATCAGTCAACTGGTGATACCAGCCAGAACTGAAATTATATGTCCTTTACATGTTCAGAGAACAGAAGAGACACTTGTCCTGAGTGAAGAAATAACACCAGGAATATTCATAGCCAACACGATTATAGCCAAAAATGGCATATCGAATGTAAAAATTTTAAATACTAATGATAAAACAATGATCATTAAAAATTATAAGCCTAAAACAGTACCTTTAAACAATTATAACATAGTGAATATTGAAAATAACGATCACGATCGATTATTACATTTAGAACAAATATTAAGCATTAACCCAGACGACCCAAAAGCTCAAAATGAAACACTTAAAATTTGCAAACAATTCCAAGATATATTTTACTTACCAGGTGATTCATTAACGACTAATAATTTCTATAAACAAAATATTGCCTTAGAAAATAAAAACCCTATTTATATTAAAAATTATAGATTACCAAATTCGCAATTAACAGAAATTAATGATCAAGTAGATAAATTATTGAAAGAAGACATTATTGAACACTCTTACAGTCCATATAACTCACCTTTACTCTTAGTACCAAAGAAATCCTCTAATGACACCAAAAAATGGAGACTAGTAGTAGATTTCCGTCAACTAAACAAAAAAATTCAAAATGACAAATTTCCTTTGACCAAATTAGAAGACGTACTAGATAATTTAGGAAGAGCAAAATACTTTACCACATTAGATATGGTCAGTTCTTTTCACCAAATCGAATTAGAGAAAAATTCAAGACCTTGTACAGCATTTTCATCTAATAATGGACATTTTCAATTTAAAAGACTCCCATTTGGTTTAAAAATCTCTTCAAATAGTTTTCAGCGAATGTTAACAATTGCTTTATCAGGTTTAAATTCAGAATCATTTATTTATGTTGATGATATAATAATATTTGGATGTTCTATTAAACACCACAACGAAAACTTAATAAAAGTATTTGAACGATTAAGAAAATATAATTTAAAGCTAAATCCAGAAAAATGTAGTTTCTTACAGAAAGAAGTAATTTATTTAGGCCATTTAATAACTAATAAAGGCATAAAAACAGACCCAACTAAACTTTTTGCAGTAAAAAATTATCCACAACCCCAAAACGCTGATGAAATAAAACGTTTTGTAGCATTCTGCAATTATTACAGAAAATTTATACCAAACTTTGCAGCTATAGCAAAACCTTTGAACGATCTAACAAAAAAGAAATCAATATTTAATTGGAATGAAAATTGTACAAATGCATTTTTAAATTTAAAAAATAAATTAATTAACCCTCCCATTTTACAATATCCAGATTATTCCAAACCTTTTATAATCACAACAGACGCTTCACAATCCGCCTTCGGAGCAGTCTTATCTCAAGGAGAAATTGGACAAGATTTACCAATAAGCTATGCCAGTAAAACATTAAACTCTGCAGAACTTAACAAACCAATAATAGAAAAAGAATTGCTTTCTATTCACTGGGCAATCAATTTCTTTAGACCCTATGTATATGGCAGAAAATTCATCGTCGTAACAGATCACAGACCTTTAGTAGGATTATTTACGCACAAAAACCCTTCATCTAAAATGACGCGTATTAGACTAGATCTCAGTGATTACGATTTTGATATAGTATACAAACAAGGAAAAATGAATACAAACGCAGACGCTTTATCAAGAATACATTTAAACTCCAACATTTTAAAATCTATGATCCCAATAACGCCAGAAAAAGATATTAACGTGATAACCAGACAAGTAACTAGGTCACTAGAACAAGCTAAAAACCCTATAAATAAAAACCTACACATTTGGCACAGTATCTCAATTAACGATATAAAAAGAATTCCGAAAGTAAACTTCATAGAAATTTTAACTGGTACAACAGAAATAACATTCAATAATAATTATAAAATATATTTTAATAAAAAGAAAATTAATATAAAATCAATTTTAAATAAAATGAAACTCTTATTAGCTCAAAATAAAATTTTCACAGTCGCGATAAATAATAATGATACCTTATTTAACCACATTAACATTCAAGAATTTAAAAACATATTTAATCAACTACAGGAAAAAGATAATTCGAAAAATAAATTAAAAATAATTTTATTCAAAGCTCCTATCGAAATAACAGATCAAAATTTAATAAAACAATTAATAAAAGACAATCATAGTAACAATATAAGTGGACACATCGGTGTTAGGAAAATGATAATAAAACTTAGACAAAAATACATATGGAAAAACATGCATAAAATGATTAAAAGTTACGTGAAAAATTGCAACGAATGTATTAAATCAAAACAAGTTAGAAACATTAAAGAACCATTACAAATTACTGACACTCCAAATAGACCTTTCGAAACCATACAAGTCGATACAGTAGGCCCTTTAAAAATTTGTAATAATTATAGATATATACTCACAGTTCAATGCGAATTAACTAAATACATAGAAGCATTTCCTATAGAAACTAAAGATGCTATTACGATAGCAAAAATTTTAACAGAAAATATCATATTAAGATATGGAAATATAAAAAATATCAAAACTGATTTAGGTACAGAATTTGTAAACGAACTATTTATGAACATTTGTAAAACTTTTAATATTAATCACCAAAAATCAACACCTTATCACCATCAAACATTAGGTTCAGTAGAAAGAAATCACAGAGTACTAAACGAATATTTTTTAACATGCAATCATAGCAACAATTGGGTTGAATTAATCCCATTTTTCTTATTTTCCTATAATACTACACCTCATTCAGACACTCATTATGCGCCATTTGAATTAATTTTTGGAAACACACCTGAATTACCGACAAATATTACACTTAAAAATAATGAACCACTAAATTTCATAAACTATGATAACTATTTAAACGAATTAAATTTAAAATTATCCTGTGCACTAAAAATAGCTAGAGAAGAACTAATTAAATATAAAATAGCTAGAAATGAAAAATACAATTTTAATATTAATCCTGCAAATTTGAAAGTAAATGATATGGTAATGATAAAAAATTTTAATAGAAAGAAATTAGATTATCCTTTTCAAGGACCTTATAGAATCGTCGAAAGAGACGGAGTAAATTCAATAATAGAAATAAATAATAAATTAAAGAAAATTCATAATAATAACTTAAAAAAGATATAGAATTTAAAATAGAAAAAAAAAAAAAATTTTTCTTCCTTTTTACATAAAATTTACAAAAATTTTTTTTTCTCCCAAAGGGAAAGGATGTAGTGATATTGTTATCACTAACGTTAAAATCAAACTAAATTTATAAAAATTTTAATTATTTTTTGAACCCAAAAAATTTATATTTTAAATAAGAATTACTGTAAAGTATAATTAATTTGATTGGGCAACCAATCATATTAGGACATAGTAAACTATTTCATATTACATAAGAAAATTAATTATATAAACTAAATTGTATATAATATTTGTATATAGAATATAAGAAATTTAGTACATAAGATTTTGTATAAATAAGATTGAAATTAGAAAATTAAATCAGATTCTTACCAAATCTCATCTTTCTATAAACGGCTTCCCTGAGCTATACAATACAGGTAAGATAGCTTTCCGAGCAATATAATACGGATAACCGGCTGAATACAGCCAAAACGAAAGCGCGTCCCGCTCTAATAGGACATACGGCTGAATACAGCCTAGACAATAGGATCTCCATAATGACATGCTAGTGGTCATTATGGAATAGGGAATTCAATAGGCCTTAGAAGTCTTGGACAACATAGATGTCCAACCCATGATCCATCATAAGATGAATAACTATAAATAAGAAAGTCAATAAAAACTTTCCATTAAATAAAATACAATTTTTTCCTTTACAAAGGAATCGAATGGTGCTATTATCTAATAATGACGTATAAATATCATACGTTGTTAATATAAAATTGTGGTATTTTCAAACAAAAACGAATCTTTATCTGACTTATCGTCATAAAATCAATGTATCATCATGTTCGTTAAACAAAGCTGATTGCTGGATGAATTAAATTGCAATAACTATATTAGTCATTCGTCTTACTGGTATACTACTATATAATAATTAAATAGCGCGTATACACAATTAAATCGTATGTTAATGTTATTGACATTTCAATTATACTTTTTATTCTAAAAAAGTAAACTAACTATTAATATCACTAGGAACTTTAATTCGAGATTACAATTAGTTAACAGGCCAATGGACTGAAATTGACCATGTGTGGATATGGATATCATATGGAAGTGAAAATTTTTAGTGTGATGAAAAGAGTTATGTTTTTTATGGTTTGAGATTAAGATGTTTAGTTTACGAAGAGAAAAAATTTTACAACAAAAACAAGTAAAAAAATATGGAAAGCACAAAAATTAAATTTCATTCAGCACGCTTCGCTTCGTTTACGCTTTCATCGGAGGTTTAAAACGTGCATAAATTAGAAAAATGATGAAAAATGTATGAAAAAAATATTTATTTTAAATTCTAATAAAATAAAATAAAACATAAGAACTTTGCCCGAGTCACTTAGTTGTAAAAAGTTTTCGGCAACTTTTCTAATTTTTCCTTTTATTTTTTTGTAATCCTCCGCTGGATGGAGAATTTTTGGCGCAATTTCGTTTTTAAAGGCCGCAGATGTCTTTTCCGATATGTCTTTTGGGTTTAAAAATCTGTTTACAAGGGAGGAAGAGCATCCCTACGAACATTCACTCAAGTGGCCTCATAATTTTATTCAAATATGTTTCCATATTTACATCGGATATCTTTAAAATTATACTATTAAAGCTATATCAAAACCTTTAAAGATTTTTTTAAATTCATATAAAAATCTAATTAAAGATCATTATTTTGTTCAATCCTTTTAGCTGATTGTTCTCCTCTGTTAAAATTCAACAATGCATAAAATTGTCATAACTAATGACTGATTAAAATATTATCAATTTTTAAAAAAGGATTTAATAACAAAAATATTAAATTTCGATTTTCTTTTTTATTACAAATTCCATATTTTGAATGCATCAATGCATTAAAAAGTGCAAAATCCTATATACAAAAACGAAAAGAAAACGAAATAAAAATCAAACACTAATAGAATATTTATTAATGTAAATAAATCCTTTGTTAAGGATATTATTTTCTTTTGTATTATTTTTTTTTTTTGACAAAAATTAAAACTGTTGCATAAAGAATTAAAGAAAAAAAAAAGGTCTAAAAACATAAAATTTCATAAATTCAGGTGTTTGCCTTTCAATTGCCCTTGAAATTTGGTAGGTTATCGACCTTTTTTTTTTGTAATAACATTAACACTGACTTTTAAAATTTACCAATATAATTTTACAAAATAATAAACCAAAAAAGAAAAAAGAAGAATTTGTGAGATATTAACAATTACCAAAAATAGGATTATAAATATAATATACGCATATGAATAGTGTGTCTGGACCTTTTTCATACTATCCACACATAGGTACCTGAAAAATTTACACAACAATAGATAAGAGAAATGGGTATTTATATAGTGGACAATTTTTTTTTTAATCGCATAAGATCCTAAGAACAAAAACTATGTATATATATATATTTTGTTTTTGTGTTTCATTCTTCACGCACAGAGACGAAAATTATTTTTTGTAAATTTAAAAATTATATTTTTAATAATTAACTTTCTCTAAACCCTTCCGCAATACTTTCAATTAGACTTTCAAAAATACTTTCAATTAGACAATTAGACATCTTTAGTAGAAACCCAAGTTGTCAAATGATGATAGTTTTAAGTTTAATACTTTATCAATTGATCACAATTTTAAACTTATTATGAAGAAGAAGAAGAAGATTTTTAGTAGATATAAGTAATAAGTTCCGAAAAATGTACAGAATTAAATTTTAATTAAATATAATATTGAATAAATTGAAATTGAATTTAATTGAATATCAAAAGTATAAAAGTTAAAGAAGAAAAGTATTGTATGATTTTATCTGCAATTTGTAATGATTTTTATGCATCACAGTCAAATTAAATAAAATTTGATCCCATACATATATAACCCTTTTATTTTTAGATAAATAGCAACGCTTTGGATAAAGAAAAAAGTTGTATTCGGGCCGCGATCTTTATCTTGCCTAATCTCTTAATTAAGTAGGTGTTTTAAATCTTTCTTTCGTTCCGTACCCGAATATTTTCTGAATATTCTCCAATAATTCTGCATTAACTACATATATATACGTAAAAGTTGATAAAAATAGAATTACATTTCCCACGTAATATTTTCAACAAAAATATGGCAAATGTTTACACCTTTCCAAAAAAAAAAATATATAAAATTAAAGTATCCCTCTTTTGAAATTGATCCTCTTAAAAACAATAAAAGTCAAAGCATATAATGTATGAAATAAAATAATAAAAGACTGTACCTATAATATCTATTTGAAAAAAAAAAATATATTTTCTTTTTTACACAAAAATCTTTTTCAATAAATTTAATATCAAAAAAGAAAAAAACATTATCTTCCCACGCAGCGAATAAAATCATTAGTTTTTTATTCGCTATAAAGTTTATATAAAAAATTTTTATACAATAAAGTCAAACAAGTAAAAAATATATAAAAATTCGATAGTCCAAAAGGTCCAAGATTTATTAATATAGTAGAATAGAAAAAAAAAATCTTTAACAAAGAATTATAAATTTGTTATCAAATATATAAGGGTCATAATGTGTGCATATCCTTTATTCAAAAAATTCAACGAAATTTTAAATTAATTCTTAAAATACAAAGTGTTACACTTTAATTTGTAGGTTTAAAAAATTTTAAAAGAAATTTGAACAGCTTGTGGGCCAGTTGCTTCATTTTGCGTCACAAGACTCACTTATGGACTTTAAATTAATAGCATAGATGAGAGTTCGAAGGACTTTTATTTAAGAATTTTTAAATATATGTATACCTAATTTTTACTTTTAAAAATCAATATTTATCTAGAAAAAGATATTCAGATTGTCTAATTGTATGTTTTGTAAGATAAGAGCTTAAATTGTAGAAAGTTTGCTTTCATCAAATATAGATTACAAATTAGTATATTGTTGAATATAATTCTCATTAGTGTACTTTCTAGCAACCATAAAGCAATTTGTTAAAAGTTTCTTGCAGTTAGATGGAATTTTAAAATAATAATACTCACGAGATATAGGTGCTCACAGTTAGAATATTGTTTACTTAAATATATTTATTTCTATGTCTACGAATCTGTAGCTGTGGAAGATTGAATCTAAATAGTTCTGATATTGGTCCAGATCGGCCGACGTCGCTTTAAGAAAACTTACATTCTTATCAATAATTACAAGAAATTTTTCCAAGTTTATATATGCAATAAAAATCCTGGACCTTGTAAAAAACGTTATAAATTCTAATACAATCGTAAAAATTTTACTTTTTTATTCAACTGAGAAATATTTCTAAAGCATTTAAGTGAATAAAAATTGAATTGAAAAATATATGTACAGATAAAAAATGGATCCAACTTCGCGATCATGCCTGACTTTTTTTGTGCAACTCATGTTTTAAAAATAAACACAATAAAAAAAAATTTTACGTCTTTGCATTTAATATTTGTATAAAATGTAAAAGATCCTCTTATGAGGGTTATCGAAATATCAAAAAAAAAAAAAAAAAAGGACGAAATTTTTTTTATAAGACGCAAATAAAATGATAATTTTATATCAAAAAATAGAGAAAAAGGTCTATCAAAATTATTTGGTGGATTTTGAAAAGAATTAAAAAAAAAAAAAAAGTCTGCAATAACAGGTGATAATAACAAAAGCGATTAGAATTTTTTGTGAAAAATATCCTTAAATTTTTTTTTTAAGATATTATACATAAATTATGCGTTATTATTGCATTAGGATATTCTGATAGAAAAATTTATTTGCAGCAGGTTGTGCATTGCTTAAAAAAATTTCCCAAACGACGAATAGATTGATTACAAAATTAAATAAATAAATAAATCATATCAACTTTCATAATTTTATTCTGCTTAATTTTTGAGAGAAAAATTCAAATTGTTTCAGTCCATCAGTCCAATATTATCTCATATCTCAGTTATTTCGAACTGATAAAGAATGTCACTTGAGTAACTTCAAGAACATTTGTAATATTTTTAACTTTATTAATGTCATTAGAATGTTCTTTGTTCTTGATACCTAAGGTGAATACTTACATGTCTTGATTGTTTGAAGTTAATGGTTACTTAATGATGATATAATATTTTGCACAACTGCAATGTTTTTTTTAACATGGTTTATTATCATTTGCATTAAAATGTTTTCGAACTTGATGAAGAAATAAGTTTGATGAGAATCCTAAAGTTTCATTTTCCTCAAAGTTTCCAATTTCTAAGTCATATATCGGCTATCATAGTGATGTTATTGTTATTCTGTAGTGTTTTCGATGTAATAAGTTTGATTTCCATTTCCAGCTGGAATTTGGGTAATATTTCTTATATTGTTCATTTGAATAAGTGTTAGTATCATTTTTTTATAAGCATTCTAAAAGAAAATAACTACAAAATTATCATGCGAACTGCATAATATTTCAGAATATATGAAATTCATTTATACGTTTTCGGATTCTGATTTTTTGTGTTCGATAAAATGAGTTTTAAACTACTTCTTCCAATGAGCTCAAAGAATTAATTTTGTACTACAAAATTGACAGGATCCTTTGTCCTGTACAATACAATCAAAGATTCTTTTCTACATATATATTGTATTTTAATAGTTGTAACGGTAAATAGACAAATTGCCTTTTTTTGTTTTTATTATGTTCCCACGCATAATGTGCAATTCCTTTATGTTAGAACGAAATATGTTGTTAACATCACGTCAATTCTGTAGAATGAAAATCGCAATGGATTTTCATGAGTAGAGAAGTTAATAGGTATATGTATATTAGAAAGAAGAAATACAATTATAAATAAACCAAAAACTATACTTCGCGGATTTAGTATTATCATTGATTAAGAATACATAGATTCTTAGCTTCATACAACATTATTTTTGGTATTTTTATGTGAATGTATTATAAAACAAAATAAAATACGTGATAATTATCAATATATGAAAAGAATTTTATTTACTTTTACTAACACCTTCACATAAAAATACCAAAAAAGGCTGAAAAAATGTTGTATGAAGCTAAGAATCTATGTATTCTTAATCAATGGTATTATCTAAAGATTCGCGTGCTGAAAATACTTTTCCTCAGTAACTAAATTGGAGACTAATTTTGTTCAAATCGGAAATTTTTATAAAATTGGTTTCCTATTTAGAAGCAAAATGATTAATTTTTCAAACAATTTCTTTCAATCTTAATCATTTACATACTTGTACAGTACAATTTATGCTTTCTCTGGAAGATCTATGTATGTATGAACTGTCACTTTTGAAGATAAAAAGTTTTTTATTAAGTATAATTTTAATTAAACTATATTTTCTTTATTTTCCAGATTACCATTGGATTTAAACGTCATGTGCGTATTTAACATTATTTTTAAATTTAGACATTTTTTCTTATTATTATTTTTTGAGCAATGATCTTGCAATAAGAATTCACGCAGATGTATAAGAACTTAGTTTGTTTTCGAAAAAACATTCACATACATTGGGTTTTTTTTTCTAAATTTTTAAGTGGGTTTTTTTTTTTTTTGATATTTTTGGCACAAAAACAATTTCATTTTGATGAGGGTAAAACTAAACTTAAGATAAAATTCTAAAATTTTCACAAGAATTGAATAATAAAAAAAAAAAAAATGAATAAAAATTAGAAATAAAACATAGAATGCGTTTTATTAAATTTTCTTAGGTTAATGAACTTGCTGCCAAAATTTCGTACAAATCAGAGCAGAATTCTGTTTTTGTTTTTTGATGTTAAATACCGGAAGTTGGGCTTTTTTTTTATATTATATGCAGATAAGTAAACAACTCTGGAAAGTTTCATTCTTTTACGTATTCTGATTATAAAATTAGAAATAAACTGCAAAACAAAAACTTATTTCAATGTGTGGAAATTTTCCTATAACAAACTATAATTATTGGATAATATATTGTATTATGCACCCAAAATTAATTCATACTTAATTCAAAACTAATAATTATATTTTAACGATAAAGCTATTTGTGTTGTACTAAATAAAAATATTATTGAAGTGTTTATTCTCTATGTTTCTTTCGAATGCGTAACAAACTCATATAGCAATGAATTTTTATTTATTGGTTTTATATATGAAATCCATCTTAGCTCTAGCACTGACAAATATAATATTCCTTCAATTTATTCAGATATGTACATTTTGTTTGTGATTCTAGCTAGAGTATACGTAATGTTGAGTTCAATTACTTTAAATTAAGGTAAATTTCTCAAATAGTGACAAAATGTGACTAATTTGTCAATATTCATCAAGAGAACTTTGTGAGCTTAAAAAAATATGTGATTCTTTCTTATTTCTAGTTCAGAAAAAAAACATAAATTATTATTATTGGTTTATAAAAATATATGTATATGTAACTTCTGGCACAGTTTATTTAAAAACTTTATAATGAAAACTAATACTATACATAATTATTTATTATGTAAACAAAATGCAATAATATAAAATAGAAAAAACTTTCTAAGATTCAATTTAAAAATTTTATATTAGAAAGCGAACCTAAATCACCTGTATCAATATCGCATTTTTTTTTTCATAAAAATTATGTATTATGAATGTTTATTTGAAGAAGTTAGTATTTTAAAGTGAGATGTCGATGAACTCATAGTGTACTTTAAACATTTTGATAAGAAATTATTGCACTTCAAAATATAAAAAAAAAATAAAACTATTTTTTTTTTTTCGAAATATAAAAATATTAAAATGTTTTTATTTTCTCTGTTTACTTTCACTGTTTTTACAAAACAATATATTTCGCTTATATACACATAAGAATGCACAGTACTATATATATATTTTTTTTATTTTTTATTTAAATATCCCTTTTTAAGTATTAAAAAAAAAAAAAAAAAAAAAAAACGTTTTAAATATAAAAAAATTTAGAGAAGAAAAATATTTTTTATTTAATTAAACGCCTAATAAGAACATTTGCATTCTAATTTAAATAAATATTAAACATTTTTATTAAGAAATTTAGTTCGAAGAAATTAAGGTCCAATCCAAATTATCTTCAACCTAATATAAGTTTCATTGGAAAATTAAAATATAGAGTTTTTTTCTCAGCATAATCTTTTATTGGAAAAATTGTATTTAATAAAGATATTTCCATAATCATTCTAATTTTTTTCTACTTTGAGACGATATTAAGTTAGGTTAGGTTAAGTTAGGCTTAAGTTTGTAAAAAAATTAGAGACAAAAAAAAAATTCTACAAATGTACATTCCAAATATGATCAAGAATATTTTTCTCCTAGTCGCGGAAGTTGAGAAAAAAAAAAAAAAATTATCAGAAATATATCTTTTTCACCAAAAATTTTATGTTTTATTGGACGTGATGTTTTTATTTTGTGGAAATATTTGCTTAGGTAGGAGTTTTAATGACAAATATATTAAAAACGGAAATACATAAATGAAAATATATAAAAAAAATAACATGAGTAATAAATAATCGTATTATAATTTATATCTTGGTATTTATGTAAAGATTGAAGATTGATCTATGGATTACATTATGCTATTAATAAAATAATGAAAACAAGAAAACCCTTGGACATTTCTCAGCTTTTATAAGTATGATTTGATCCACTGTACACTATTGTGAGAAACTTTAAACATTTTTTTAGTTTTATTATGAATTAGTTCTTTGTTGAAACTTTAAAAGTGTATTTATGCCTAAATAAGTATTTTTACCCATTTTAAACAAATCTTTCGAATAAATATTTAAATTTCAGCTTTAAAATATTTTTTAGATATAATACCTTATAATTCCTTATATACTTAGTATTGACATTAAGAAATATTTTTCTTTTTTATCTTATTCTTATTATCAATTTTTACTGATAAAATCATGTTAAAAAATAAGTCGCATCATTTAGAAAACGGATTATTGTATAACAGAGAATTTAAAAATTTAAATTGAGAATTTTCATCTGCTATTTTTCCCATCAAATTTTCTAAAACTAACAGGTATATGATAATTAAATTGATTTCAAAGAAAATAATATTTCATCAGGTGCATTTAAATCTTTTTATTATTATATATAAGTTATGTTGGTAATCAACCGCGCGCAAATAACTATATATACGTTAGAAATGGAATTTTTAAACAAAAAATTTCATATCCTTCATTCGGCTTTTATTTAATTTATGCTGATATCATTTTACCTCCGCTAAGATTGCGAAGGGGTTTTATTACGGATTGTTTTAAAAAATCCGATTTTTATAAATTAATTTGGTCGAATACTTCGTAAATTTCAGTATGTTTTTTAGACATTATTATAAATCTGAATAACATCATGATCTTTGACATTTAACATTTATAAACAAGTCAGTATCATAGTATTAAAATTGTATTTTGTACGCACTTCAAGGTATCTTGTAATTTATTTTTGTACAAATATTGGAAAAGAAAGAGGACTTCTAACAAATGTTTTCAAAAAAATTGTACCTAAAAGTTTAGCAGTAAGTTAAACCTGACAACAACTTATATTACTTAATGCAATAAAAATAAAGAAAAACTTCTCTGTGACATCATTATATGTCAGCTAAAAATAACAACATTTTTATAAATCGAACTAATCAAGTGGAAATAACGAAAAAATAAAAATAATTCAAACTCATAAAATAAGATTCTTCGGAAAGCCTCTTGCCAGACAAATTCCATTACGCAGGTTTATTACATAAAAAACAAAGTTAAAAAAATATAAATCAGCTTTACCAGAAAAAAAGGATTTTATTTTTATTTAATAGAGAAGAAGAAGAAAAAATTTGAGAAAAAAAATCAACATTCACAATAATAATAAAATTTATATTTCTTATATAATCAAATTGCATTATTTAGCGGTTGACGACCTACAAAAATTTGTACAAAAAAAAAGTATTAAATAAATAATCTTTTTTATTTTTATTTTATATTTTTTGTTGTTAATTCTTAAAATTATAGCATCTTAGAACAAAATTTAAAAAAAAATAAAAGAAAAAAAAAATTATTGGTACCCCTATAAAAATCAGTTGGAGTTACAATATAGAGACGGAAAAAAATATACACAGCTTCGAAATTTAAGTCAGGAACTTATATTTTAAAGTTGTTTTCTCAGCAGAGAAATCTTTATTTTCTTCTTATTATTATTGCTTGAGTTTTACATTTTCTTTTCATTACTATACTTTGCTGTTCAACTGAATGAGATATTGAATAATTAGAACTTTTTTAAAATAGTTTAGAAAAATAAATATATTTCAAAAATCCATTCAAAGTCTTTTCTAAGTTAAAAGTAGTTATAAAGATTGGTTCAAAATTTTTAACAAATGATTGATAAATATGAGAATAAATTTTGGACAGTGAATTTTAAAAAATATTCAGAATATAATCTGTACGAATTTTAATAAACGAAAAACCAAAACATCGCTTTATATTGATGCAATCAAATCATAAAGTCAGTAAAAAAAAAATTCGAAATTTAAATGCAATAGAAAAATTATCATCCAGCTAAGTTGTAAAACTAAGTCATGCATACCGGAAATTTTGTGAGATCTGTATGTTCCACATTTAATTAAGTTATTATCATATTCATATATTGTTAAAGTAATTAATGTAAATATTGCAACCACTAATGATACACGATAAAGTCGAACTTAATTTAGTGTTGTTGAAATTATTTCATTACTGAAAAAGGATACAATTTGATAATTAACTCTATAGGTACTTAATTATTGTCAAAAAAACATATATTCCGTTCTCTAATTATTTACTACACAATTGGCGAATATATTTTTGTGCCTACTTATTATTTTGCCCAATAGAAAATCTTTAAATTTCAGAAACATGATGAATTTTCCATCTTTATCATTAAGTACTTACTTTATATTTATTAACTTGGTCGGGTTAATTCATTGATTGTGCCGGAATTTAAGAAGTTAAAATTGACCCAGTTCCCGTCATTAGGCTCTTCGACTTGTAATCTGTGACAATGTATAAAAGCAAAGTTTCAGCTCGATGACGATGAAGTTTTAGGTTTTTAAATTTTTGAAAGAAAAAGAGAGCGAACGAGTAGAAATAGTTCTAAAACTCAACAATTAAATAAAAACCACTAAAGGATTTATATTAAAAACTTTTTTTTATTGGTTTTTTGTTTATTTTTATTTTACACGAATAAAAAATATTTCTCAAAAAATGACATGTTTTGATTCTGAGCTTCATAATCTTCTATTTTTTTTAATTTTTATAAAATTGTTGTTTTCTTTAATTCGATGTACCAAAAATGAGATTTTGGTTTTTTTTTTTTTTTTTTGGTAAGAAATGCGTTTTCTTTTAACAATACAGAAAAAAAAAAAATTATGAAAATAAATTACCTGTCCCAAAAAAAATATATATAAAATAAAATAAAATAAAATCAAAAATAAAGTTCGTTAATGAAACAGGTTTTGATTCTTAACTTAATTTTAACGAAAAAAAAAATGTAGTTTCTAAGATACTTATCATTTTGTGATTTAGGGATCACTTTTTTTTTTATTTTTAATTTAAAGCAAATTTACTATTATTATTTTATTTATATATATTTTTTTTTTCATATAAAACTTTTTCATAAATATATTTTTTTTTTAATAAAACATTATTCTATATGATAAAGAAGAAAAAAATTTCATGACTTTATACGCCTACAAGGTTGACACTTCTTTTCCTTTGTATATATACAAGAAATCCTAATCGAAAATATAATTTTATGATTTTTTTTTACATAAAAAATTGAAATTAGAGAAGCGATTTGAAATTTAGTCTTTCCTTTTCTATTTTTAGCTAAATATGCGGTAAAGACGTCAAAATGTATCAGTTTACTTTTCAAAATAAAAAAGTACCTCATATAAAAAAAAAATTGGGTGTATAAATAATAAAAAAATTAAAAACTTGATTTTTGATCTCGTTTTAAAT
Source organism: Hybos culiciformis (assembly GCA_964007475.1). Lineage (NCBI taxonomy): Eukaryota > Metazoa > Arthropoda > Insecta > Diptera > Hybotidae > Hybos > Hybos culiciformis. Next base: position 88,163,566 of record OZ023274.1, read on the forward strand.
TTTGATTATCTAATTTTAATGTCATTGTCATGTCACCGTCGTCGTAGGTTGTTTAAAATAATGAGAAACCCGCAAGACATTATTATTGATTTATTTTTTATGTTTTTTGTAATTATATAAATTTAAAGTTTTCTATTAAATGTCAAGTAATGCGATAAAAATTATGTACGTCTAATAAATTGAAAAATTATCTCTAAACTGAGAAAACATAAAAGATCATAGTTTAAGGTTATGTTCGTGGAGCTCGGCTCTTCTTTTATAAGATACTATTTCAATTATGATTCAGTGAACTTAAAAGTTCAACTGAACAGAGTAAATTTACTAAAATTTAAAAGCTAAATGAATCATGTCAATAAATTGATATTAAATCAAGTCAATATTATTTATTTTCAGCCATTTAGACATACATTATTCTTACTTCGCATCGCGTAGATCATAATTTTAATTTAAAAAAAAAAATTTAAAATTACAAATTTCCAAATATCAACGGTATTTATAAAATAAATATTATTAAATTGATATCAAAATAAAATGTTCAATATAATGGTAGCTGATAATATAATTTGATAAAATTTATATTTATATTTATTTTTACTATAATCGAAGATGCATCATGACCCCCATCATGTTATTTTAGAAAATATATATCGCGTAAAAAAATAGGAAACTTAAATGCATCAACACCAACCCCTCTGAATTTAATTTTTTTTTTTAGCATTTATGAAAATTGCATTAACATGCAATCTTAAATTGGGTTGAATTGAAAAAGAATTCACAATATAAACATAGGATAATTTACTATATTTCCAAAAGTTGGTTTTAAATTAGGATGAGTTCTAAATTTCTAATCAAGAAATTCAACTTATTTACTGAAAATACTTTCAATTTAATCTAATTCTGAATCGCCAATGATATTAATTGAAATTTACTGAAAATGTTTTATAAAATAGTACAAAAATGTAGCTATAGGAGACAAAAATTTTGATTACGAAATCAAAAACCTAAAATATTTAACAATGAATAATTATCTTGAACTTGAATTTATCTAAGAAAGTGATTAAAATTGCGCCAATGTCATTAATTTCAAATCATGATTTATTTGTTTGCAAAAAACCTGCTAAAATATTTGCAAACAAAAACTTTACGGTCAATGATAATCAAGTTTATTTACCTTTGGGCTTACGAATTAAAAAAGTTGTATTTTTACTACTTGCCAAAAAAAACTAAAAACAATTTGATAGTTATTATTCCAAATGTATGATGTTTTCAATAACTTGGGATGTCGAAATGTCAATTGACGTTATGGCATAAAATTGAAAATAAAAAAATTAAATAAATTAAAAAAGATAATTCAAATTAGACTATAAAATTAAAAATCAAGCTAGCAGTAAAGTTATTGTAAGTTATCAAGCTGATAAAATTTATAATTTTACATATAGTTTAGAATATATTTAAAGACGGTGAGGAAAAAATAAAATCAATGTAAAGTTGCCGAATTCACTATCTTAATGATTCAATATAGTCCTTGAGGCCTGTTTGTAAAAGGACCACTAAAAGATCAAAATTATGTAGTATAAAATAATAAAACATCAAAATACATAAAACATTAAAATTTCAAAATCTAGAATAAAATTTTTTGATGCAGCCTACAATCTTAAAAAAAAAAAAAATTAAAAAACCCTTATAGATATTTATTTATCAATTTTTTTTTTTATTATTTAGACAACCAGCCAGCCAAATAAACTGCGGGTTTAATTTCTAAATATCAAAGGTCAGGGTCTAAAAAAAATAAATATTTTCTTTATATTTATTTTGCAATTTACGTTCCAAAAATATTAGAATTAGAATTTATTTTATTTTTTTTTATTTTACTTTTTTATTCACATATTATTAATTTTTTATTAATATCAGCTGGATAAAAACAACCACCATAAGTTTTTTTTTTTTTATTGAAAGAAAAAGATAAAAATCTTGCCTGCAAATTAAAAGAAAAAATAAAATATTCAATGTCATTAATTTTAATCCTAAATCCTTTATAAAATAAATTTATTAATAGATAAAAAAAAAAAAAAGGTTTAAAAAAAGGAGTAAAAATTTCAGCATCTGATCTGATGTGTTAATAATTTTTATATTTTTTGTATATTTCAATTTTTAATACTAATATGGCAATATGGTATTGAGTTAATTTAATATTATATATAAATATAATTTTTTTTCTGATAATAAATTAAAAAGAAATAATAATAATAAAAAAAAAAAATTAAAACAGATGTAAAAACTTCATTTTAAAAAATCGAATAATTTATTTTAAATTGACCAAATTAAGATTGCATCACTAACAAAGGTTGGGAATAAAATTTATAACTAATAAGGACAAGGTGTTTGGGTTTGTCATTTGTTACGAATTTATAATATTTTTATTTTGTTTAGGAATAAAATATTTGAAATTCGTTTTTATATGTCCGAGTAAGCTCCAAACTTCAAAAAAGATCCTGTTAAGGCGAAGGTTTTAGGAAATTTCTTTAGCTGTCGAACAAAGAAAAACGAACAAAATACATACCTACATAAAATGTCTTGCGGGAAGGAGATTCTAATTAAATTAAACTGCTAGTATAAGTATAATTAACTGGAAAATATTTTCAAAAGTTTCCGTATTGGTGAGTCTTCTATATCAAACAAATAAGACTTCAGAATGAATATATGTACTTAGCTTTGACAAATTATCATTTAGTATTAATTTCAATGGGATTAAAAAAAAAATTCCACAAGAGAAAAGTTCTAAGATAATAGTTATGAATAAATCTTTGATTTTTTGTGAAATAAATATCAAATTTAAAAGTTTTTTTTTTTTGTTATTTTTCGTATTTTATATTTTATTTATATCTTAGGAAGGTACAGAATAATAGTAGGTAATGAAATTAAGATTTTAACTATTTTTCAAATACTTAATTCATTGTTTAGGCTTTGTTTTTTTTTTAATTGATGCCATTAAAATTCTCCCCAAACAGGAAATCAGAAAATAGATTTCAATGAATTGAAAAACCCTTATGTTATCAAAGAAAAAAATTTATTTTGCAATTGCAGAATTTCAAATGATTTCCGTTTTCCAAAAAAAAAAAAAAATTATACATATGTATAAAACTAAAATTATTTTTATTGAATTCATTATTTTGCAGAAATTTTTTTCTTTTGGTTTTATTTATATCAAAGAAATAATTTTAATATTTTCTATCTTGAAAACAAAATTTAGGAAATAATTGTTCACAGTTCATATAGTTCACATCCCTTATACGCAGAAACGAAAAAAACCATAAAAAAATATCAACAATAATAATTGTTTTTACACTGTAAGTATGACCCAACAACGATTATATTTAAATTGGTTCATGTTTCTGGAGAAATTTTCACAATTAATGAAAACGAAAAAAATTAAAAATAAGATCAATGTTGATGGGTCAACTAAAAAATCCCAAACAAAAGAAAATAATAAAATAATTTGTTTTTTAATATTATATTTTTTAGATTTAATTTAACATATTCTGCAGGTTGGAATCCTTTTTTGCACTTCGTCACGCCGCCGCGGCGTTCATTAATTATAATTCTTTCGACAGAATAACTTTAAATGATATATTTTTTAAAGTTGAGAAATGGAAAAATAATTTTTTGTTTCTGAAAAATTCTGTTAGTTTTTAATAATCTTCCGCCCAAAACTAATATTTAAAAAAATTGAGCAAGGTGATTAACCATTGACAGAACTTGAGAATTGGAATATTTCCTTGAATCGGCAATAACAACACTAAGTAGATTAAACTCGCTTTGAGTTATACCTACAACGCATAAAAATAATAAGAAAACATAATTTTGAATTTCATCCAATAGGTGACAAATTCATATTATGGAACTCTAGGCAATTAACTTTTACCTGTGTTTCTATTTTATTTGTTAACCAAATAATAAAAAAAAAACTAAGAGACTCTTATCTGTCACATAATTTTCATTGAAATGCATTATTAAATTTCTTTTCTACTTTTTTAATTTTTTTTACATATTTTTTTTTTTATCAAAATCGCTAATCAACTAAGTCAACAAATTTAAATTATAAAAACATATAAAAAGATGGAAAAAACTTCACTTTGCCGGCAAGTTATTATCAAAATTTTATATGTGAAAAAAAAATATAATTTAGCATAAAAATAACATAAAATTTATGAAAAAACCGTCACATTGTTGTTTTTTTTTTTTAATAAAAACCTACACAAAAATAGTAAAGTGGTAAAATTATGCACTACGATGATGGAGACCTTATTATGATTCAAACTAAAATTATATGATAAGAACAACAAATTTTATCGTTATTCCAATTGTATTTAAAAAAAAATATATGTAAGTTTAGATTATTTATATTATTTCCCCTCTCACAAATATCTATTAGTTTTTAATTACTTTTGAACGTTTCAAATTTTAGAGATTTTTACATTAACTCGAATGGATAGAATATATTTTATTGATTTTTAGGATCAAATCGTATACGAAATAAACACCAAGTTTATTTGTTACACAACTCTGGGATAAATAATCGAAACTCTTATTTGATAACCATCACTTTGTTGAAATTTGATGGCAATATGGGATAATTAATATGACATTAACTACAAGGAATGGAAATGGAAACCACATACGAATATTTATTATACTACGATATAATACAAGTTTTTCCGTCTTTCTTGAAGTGAATTTCGATATCATTTAACTAATAACTACATATTCGATAGATTCTCAATATATCTTTACATATTTTTTTTTTGTAATAGATGGATATCATGGACACCATCTTGAAACTTTTTTTTTTATTAAATGTGTTAACAAAATATAAATATTTTTTGAATTTGATATTAATTTTTTTAGTTTTTTTTTGAATTGCCAACTTGTATAAATATTTCATGCGTACACAGTGCGTATTGCACAACTTTATATAAATTTGGCCTGCAAACGAATAATAAAAAAGTCAATGAACTTACTTATCTATGTTTAGGGCTTTCAAAAAAAAAAAAAAAAATTTAATATATAAAAGTTTTGTATATTTTTAGGTTTTTTAGCATATTTATGTACAATGTTAAGCGGGATTTTTAATCTTTAGAACGCGTACCGATTTTTTGATGCTTTTAGAAAGTTTATCCTTAGTTTAAATTTTATTACTCGACTATATGTACTCAAATAAATTGAAGTAATGAATGATCAACACATCTTGGTTTATTATTGTACAATATTTATGCATCTTTAAATAATTTAATGAAGAAAATTAATTAAAATAAAAATTTCAAGCACCATCATTAATCACATAACAACCAAAAAAAGATCGACTAGTTGCGAAACGTTCCAGTTAAAAGGCTATTCTTAAGCACTTTTAAATATTTTGTGTAAAATTATATTACGTGAGTTACAATTACAAGATGTTTCTTAAATCAACTTTTTTGGCGAATATTAAGAATGTTTTATGTTTTCAAATGCATACCTTGCCTTTGATATAACTTGATATTTATTGAACTAAATTAAAAACAATTTTAGTTAATTAACGGAGAGTAGTCTTACAAATTGTAAAATATTGTTTTATTAGCAAAAGGTAATTTTTTTTTTCCTCACTGTCAGCTTTACTTTGTTTTTGTAATATATGAAGTTTTTACTAAGATAGCTTTGCACCATTCACAGATCAGCAAAAAAAAGTAAAAGAATGAAAATCCGATACAAAATCAGGGCTATTTAGGCATCTAATGCCCATACTGAATAGTAGTCAACTAATAATTTAGGTAGGTAGGTAGGCGAATGATGAATGAGTTAAAATTTTCTAACTAAGCCAAGCAACTAATTAGTTGAATTAATCCAAAATTATTATAAAACATATTCTAAAAAATTGCGTATAGAAAAAAGATTACAAATTCTCAGAATTAAATGTATAACTGATATAAAAATTGATACAAACATAGGAAAAATAATAACACTCTTTAGCGAAAACAATATAATCTAGCATAATGTGCATATGCAAATATTATCAAATTGGAGCGATAAATATTTAAGTTTTGTACCTCTGAATAGACAAAAAATATTTTGATGAAAAATTCACAGTCGACTAACACTATGGCAAAAAATATTAATTTATTTTTTTATTTCGAATTTAAAATATTGTCCCATTTAAATTTTCACTCACATATGAACAAAAAAAGATTAACTGCATCGCATAAAGGCATATTGAAAATATTTTCTTCAAATTAAGAAAAATATTAACACATTTTTTAAAAATAAAAATTCAAATTTAGATAAGATTTTGAAAGTTTATACAATTTTTATAATTTTCTCTGAGGTTTTTTTCTTTTTTTAGTTTTTCTGGTATTAGTTAAAAATTCTGTACAAATTTCTCCAAAATCTTTGATAAAATTATTATATTTTTGTGATTTTGTATATTTTTGCGTTTGAAGTTTTAATTGATGTTAAAAAAGAATAGTTATTTTCATTATTTTCTTACAAAAAATTACAAATGAAATATTGTTAGAGTTTTCTACACAATTTTCTCTTCTTATGATCAAAAATTAGAATAAGAATATCGAACATAAAAGCTACATTTATCTATAATTATCATTTGTTTAAAATGATTTCAAGTTAACTAAAATTTTAGATTTATTTGAATTATTTTGAAATGTACTTTCATGCTCAATTATTAATTTGGAAATTATATGAACAACAATATTATTACTACAAAAATTATTACAATGAAAGTATGATAAGCAAGCAAAATAAACAATCGAAGGCCGAAAATTCCACATAATCTCAATAACTCAAAAACTCAATAAGGCTGATTTGAGTCTTAGTGCCAAACAAAGAAAAAACTTTTGGAACTACATAAAATTTAATTCAGCAATCAAACGTACTAGAATTTATAGGTACATTATATAATATAAATTAGATGACAGTATATAGATAATTTAGCTCTTATGTGCAGAACAAGTAAAAATGTCGATAATAAACACTGTGTAATTAAGAGCAAATATTTTACAGATGAAAAAAGTAGGTTACACAAATTTATTTTTTATTACAAAAATAATTTAAAAATGATATGGCAAATATTTTTGCTTCGAATAATAAAAAATTTATATCTGTGTGTGATTTTTTACATTAAGGGCTCAGGGACAATTTTAAAATTTGTTTTTCGAGACTTACATATTATATTACTTTGTAATCGTTGTTAAAATACTTCAGTATGTGTACGTATAGTGTAAATTAGTAAATATTACAGATTTCGCAATAAAAATATTTATAATTATTATTATTTATAATTATAATTTATTTAATTTTTATAAAAAAAACATATCAGAAGTTTCAGAACATCATATTTTCTGTAGTTCATAAAAAATAATAATCAACTATGAAAAGCAAAATCAAAAAGAATGAATGAGTTATTGAATAAATAAACAACCAAAAATCTAATAATTTTTATAATGACGGCTTATTGTAATTTTCCACTATATTTTGCTAAATGTTATTTAATTTCACAAATTTTAGGGCTGAAAAAATAATACGAGAACTTTAAAAAATTAAACCACCGTTGTCACTCAGTCTGTTTATTATCTTATTATTTTTCTATAAATTCTAAGTTCATGTAACAAATATACTTATACGTATATAATTTAATAGCAAATTTTAACTTTTTCCAAAACTAATTGATAGCACAAAACACAATATATATTTTTTTCTATTAAATGATAACGGATACATATGTAAATTTTATAAACATGTTTTTGATTATATATGCATTTATTTACTATTCAATATTGATTATCATAATTACAAGTGTAAATTTATTTCACTTCAGCGAATAAAAGATTTGGGTCATCATCACCAAAAAAAGATAGTTAAATTAATAAAATAAAAAAAAAAACATAAAAACAGTTTAGGTATGCAAATAATAAAAATTTTTTGTGATATGAAATTAACTATATTATCAAAATTACAAAATCCCTTCCAAATTTGTTGAAAAGTTTGTTTTCAAATCTACAGCTTAGTTTAAAAACAAGTTTTAATTAATTTAATATGTATTAGTATAAAAGCATAAAGAAACTTTATAGGTATGTAATTAATTATGTTATTTCGAAGAAAAAGTGCAAACTATATGAGCAGCTTTTTTTATGTAACTACAGTTTGGTTTATGAGCCGATGGAACTAGTTCTGTTCATTTCGGAGTAGATTTAGTGAACCACTAAAGACCCACATTCTAATCTTTATGCGTTAATGATAAAAAAATAACGAATAAGTTCATGTATCTTTTATTAAAATAATTAGTTTTAATGTCAAATTTCATTTTATACCAATATTTGATTTACTTTAAATTTTTATATTTCAACTGCTGCTATTTACAACCTTTCAGTGAGTTGTTTTGAAATTTAGCTATTTAGAAAAAACATATCACTTTTTAGCAATGTGCTTTTGAAACTTTTAAGTTTTAAGATGGCTTAAAAATAAATAAATTTTTTGATAAAAATAGATAATAATATAAAAAAAAAACAAATTCCAAGGTACTTTTAATTGACCTCGACTTTTTTTTTACAATAGCAAATTATTTTACTATGTTATAAAAAAAATTATTTAAACAACGAATTACAACATTTGCATAAAAAATCATTAATTTGAGAAAATTATTTTTTTTATGCAAAAAATTGAATGCATGTTAAGCTCTAAAAGCAATAAAATTTATGCCTCAACAAAAGTATTATATTATTATCATCCATCATATAAGACCAATATGTAATGAAATTTATTTACACTAAAAAGGAGAAAACTATTTTTTTATTAATTAGGTTTTCATCATACTTAATACTTGAAATTTTTCTTAAGATAAGACATAAAGTTATGTTATCAAAAAATTTTATGCTAAAATATGATGCTAGTTTTATTCCGATTTGTTTTGTACTGTAGATAAGTTTGATATTAAAACTAAAAAAAAAAAAAACAACTAAAAGACTGTTAGCAGTAATAAAAAGTGCAGGTGTTCCTTTTTTTAGTTCAATATAATTTTAATAACTGATCATAAATTCAATGATAATTTTACATTTATAGGTTTTAATTTAAGAGGTATAAATTAAGAACAAAAAGAATCTAACATTAGTATTTCAATTTTAATTCATTATAAATTCCATTTCTAATACTTTCCCTCAAAAACTACTTTTAATTAATTGTTTTTGGAAATACAATCTATGCCAAGCAAATTACAAAATTTTAAATGTTTAGTTTTTTGTAAAATTTTTGTAAAAACATCAGCGATCATTTCATCTGTGGGTACATATTGTAATTCAATTATTTTGTTTTGGTAAACTTCTCTGATAAAATGAACTTTAATATCTATATGCTTGCTACGGGAATGGTACACAGGATTCTTAACTAATTGTTGTGCGCTGAGATTATCCCCATATAATTTTGTTGGACCATCTATAAGTTGCTTTAACCCAACCTCGCTGATAAGGTTACGTAAAAATTTTATTTCTTTGGTTGCTGCAGATAATGCCATGTATTCAGCTTCTGTGCTGCTCAAAGCTACTGTGGGTTGTTTCTTTGATTCCCATGTAATTGCTGCCCCTGCCAGAAAAAATGTGTAGCCCGTATATGACTTCCTACAATCGCTGCCACCAGCCCAGTCAGCATCTGCATAGCCATACAACTTTCTACCAGTTTTTCTAAAAATAAGTTTATAATTAATTGTATTATTTAGATATTTTAAAATATGTTTTGCTGCCGTAAGATGTTCAATATGTGGGTCTGTATTAAATTGAGCAATCTTATTAACTGAATGGCATATATCTGGCCTTGTTGAAAGACCTAGGTACATTAATGAACCAACAAGTGATTGATATATTGTTTTATCAACTTTAACACAGTTGCTGCAATCAGAACATTTTCTAAATTTCATTCCTGGATCCAGTGGGGTACTGCATTTTTTCGAATTTTCCATATCGTATTTCATCAATAAGTTTTTTATAAATTGGGATTGGCAAACTTCAATTTTATCTTTTAAATTTTTAACTTCCATACTTAGAAAATAATCTATAATTCCTTTGTCAATTACATCAAAATGAAGTGAAATTTGATTCTTAATGAAAAATAAAAATTTTTCAGACGATGAACCTATAATCATGTCGTCAACATATACCCCCACAATGCAAAAATTTTTATTGGCGTTTATAACATAAAGGCAATTATCAGAATAACATCTCGAAAAACCTATTGATTGCAATACTTTATCTAATTTTTCATTCCATTTTCTTCCTGACTGCTTAAGACCATATAATCCTTTTTTTAATTTACAAACTAAATTTGGATAATCTAAATTAACAAAACTTTCTGGTTGCACCATATAAATATCTTCATCAAGATCTCCATTTAAATATGCGCATGTTACATCCATTTGATGAACAACCAAGTTACATTCGGCCGCTAATGCCAAAATCAATCTTATCGTTGAATACCTTATGACAGGAGAAAAAGTTTCAGTATAGTTGACACCATGACGTTGGCTGCACCCTTTTGCCACAAGTCGTGCTTTGTATCTTTCAATATTGCCCTCTTTGTCCCGTTTTATGTTAAACACCCATCTAGATTTAATAGGTTTTTGGCCATTGGGCATTTCAACTAGATCCCAGGTTTTATTTTTAATTAAAGATTTGTATTCATCAGCCATAGCAATTTTCCATTTTTGACAATCAGGTCGCTGCATTGCTTCTTGGACTGTCATTGGATTTTGAGTATTTTCGTGTTGACAAACCAGATTGATTGATGCTGAACTTTTTATTTTCTTTGGTCTTCCTCTTTTACCAGTTCTCAATAATCTCGGTCTACCACCAACATTAATTGCATTTTCATCTGAAGTTTCAGCATCAGTTTCACTTGAAATTTCATAAAAACTTATTTCCTTTTCAATTTCATTACTAACATTTTCATTTGAAATTTCATTATTAACCTTTTCATTTAAAATTTCATTATTAACATTTTCATTTAAAATTTCATTATTAACATTTTCTTCAATATTTTCGTTTTCAATTACATTTTTACTTGAAAACTCTTGGGAAACTTCATTATCATCATTACCATTTTCTGAATCACCAATTTTGTTGTTTTTTATTTCATTAATTTCTATATTAATAGAATCATTTTTATCAATAAAAACGCATTCATTGTGATTTTCAGATGATGAAAACCCACCAGGTTTTTCAATGAATTTCACATCTCGACTTTTGTGTATTTTCCTTGTTGCAGGTTCATATAATCGGTAAGCTTTTGATTCGGCTGAATAGCCCACCATCAAACATTCGATGCCTCTTGCTTTAAATTTTGATTTACCTGGCCGCTTGTCCAACATTACTGCCTGGCACCCGAAAATTTTGAAATATGAGACATTTGGTTGAATCGCGCTCCACATTTCAAATGGTGTTTTGGTTCCTAGGATTTTTGTCGGTGACCTATTTCGAATATACACTGCAGTGTTAACTGCCTCTGCCCAAAGCGACTCTGGCAATTTTGAATTTAAGAGCATAGTTCGTGCCATTTCTACAATTGTTCGATTAGCTCTTTCAGCTACGCCATTTTGCTGAGGTGTGTATTGAACTGTAAGCTGACGAGTAATACCATGATCATTTAAATATTTAGAGAATTCATTTGAAAGATATTCGGTTCCATTATCTGTTCTCAATATCTTAATTTTTTCTTCGGTTTCATTTTCTACAGCTGCTTTGAATTCCTTGAAACAGTCAAATATTTCACTTTTATTTCTTAAAAAATAAACAAAAAATTTTCTTGAAAAATCATCAATAAAAAGTGCATAATATTTAGAACCACCAAGTGATGTTGTTTTCATTGGGCCACACAAGTCACTGTGAATAATTTCTAATCTTTTTTTAGAACGTGATATTGACGAGGTGAAGGGAAAGGAGCTTATTTTACTTTTCATGCATATTTCACATGATAATGGTTTATTTTCATTTTTTAAAGTTAGTCCTCTAACCATTTTATTTTTATTTAAAAATTGCAAACTTTGCATGTTCAAATGGCCATATCTTTCATGCCATATATTAAATTCTTCATTTTTTAGGCTAAAAAGTTTTTTATTTTCTAATTTAAATATGTATAAATTATTTACCTTTTCAGCAACCATCAATTTAATACCTTTTTCATCCTTTATTATAGCATTAGAATTATTAAATTGTACAGAACAATTGTTTTCTGCTGCCTTGCTTATTGAAATGAAATTTGATACCAATGATGGGACATATAAAACATCTTGTAAAATTATTTTGCTGAATTCAGTTTCGATTTCGACTTTTCCTATTCCCTCGGATTGTACGTAACTTTCATTTGCCAGTTCTATTTTTTCAACATGTTTAACTATTTCACTAAATAATTTCATATCACAACACATATGAGTCGTTGCGCCAGTGTCAAAAATCCAGTTGTTTTTATTTTTGTTAACTACAGAAAAAATTTTTGAATTGCACAAAGCAAAACTTTTTGTATGTGTTTTATTTTCTCTACAGTTAGCAGCATAATGCCCTTTTTTGTGGCAAATATAACATTTTCCTTTAATTTTATTTGAAGATGTACTTTCATTTGATTTTTGACCTGACTTGTTGAATTTTTTGCCATTTTTCATCAAAAAAGCAGATTCTGTTTCGCTACCTTTTACCTCCCCTTCACGTCTTCGGCCCTCTTCGAACAATTTTGTTTTTAACAAATCTAAAGTAGGTAAAGAATCTCTTGATTCTATCGCTATCACAAAATTTTCATACGATTTTGGTAAGCTGGCCAATAGCATAATTTCAACTAATTCATCTTGCATTTCAATGTCCACTTCAATGATTTTTCCTAAAATTTCAAAAAAATTATTTAAATGATCAGGCATACTTGCATTTTCTTCCATTTTCAAATTTATTAATTTTTTGAATAATGAAGCTTTTCTGGCCGGACCAGATGGACAATAAATTTCTTCAAGTTTTTTCCATGCTTCCTTAGCAGTCTTACAATTTTTTATATTGATTAGTTGGGTTGATTTTATACTTAATAAAATCGTCGCTAATGCTTTCGCATCTTTTGCTGTCCATATTAACAATTTGGCGGCATCAGTTGGAGGTTCACCTATTATAAATTCCCACATATCAGAATGTATTAATATTGATTTCATTTGTATTCTCCATCCATCATAATTGGTTTCACCAAGTTTCTCAATTTGATACAGTGATGAAGACATCTCGGTTCAAAATTTTATTTTATACTTAAAAAAATTTCTTTCGTACTATCAAAAAAAAAAAAAAAAAAAAAAAACGGATTTTTATTTTTTTTTTTACTTTTTATACTGGGCCCATAACCTTTGTTAGCAGTAATAAAAATTTATACCTCTTAAATTAAAACCTATAAATGTAAAATTATCATTGAATTTTACATTTATAGGTTTTAATTTAAGAGGTATAAATTAAGAACAAAAAGAATCTAACATTAGTATTTCAATTTTAATTCATTATAAATTCCATTTCTAATAAAGACATACCTACCTACAGAAAGAAATTTATTAATTAAAATTTAAATGAAAATCGATTCATATTCGATTTTTTTTTTTTTTGGAACTAAACAGTTTCAGTCCCTTTTGCGTTGTACTGGATAATAACTGAAAAATATAATAAAAAGTTTGAAATAATTAAATTTGTGGCAGTTTATATATACATATATACAAAGAAATATTTAAAAAAAAAATTTAAGCGTAAATATTTCTATGATGTTATAAAATAAAAAAAAAATTTCCATAAAAACGTTTAGATGCAAATTTTTATCTGAAAGAATCCAAAATAAAAAGTATACTTTCTTTTTTATGATAAATTGTATTTTATTCACATATAAACTCAAAATTCACCATTTTTTTTTTTGATATTATAATCTAAAATTACCAATTATTTCACCCCAATTGATATTTGCACCCTTAATTTAACTGTTGAAAAAAAAAAAAGAAGGCAAAAAAAATTTGCTCAAAACTTTTCCCTCTCTTTTTTGCTACAAAAATTTTATAATAGCCAAAAAAAAAATATTTTTGCCACATTTCAACCCCAAAAAAATGTGCGTAAAAAATGAAAATATTTCAAGTTTTATTCATTGAACACGAAAAACAACCCTCAAAATATCCCTTCAAAAAAAAAATTTGTCAAAATTTATTTCTATGTATGTGGAAAGAATATATTTTGCATAAAAATAGGTATGTTTTATAATTTCTTTTTTCTTTTGAAAGTTGCCAAAAAAAAAAAAGAAAACAAACCTGAAAAGAAATTTGTAGAATAGTTTTTTACACATATCGATTCGTAACTGCTGTAAAAAGTTGTAAATTTTTTTTCAGCGTTCACACTAAAATCGCGAACTTTTTTTAATTGCTATCAAGGATTCTACAAATAGCATTAAAATAAATTTAGAACAAACATTAGATTTATATTATCCAAACATTTTGGTCTTCAATCTGAAACTCCAAAAATTACCATTTGACAGGCAATTGTATGTGTAATAAAATTATCGAATTTGCCTGTCGAAACATAATTTTTCCACTTTGACTTTTATCGTTGTAATGAAATATTTTCGACATTTCATTGAAAATGCAAAGACAGTGCGAAATTTCTCTGTTTTGTTATTGTAGCAAAAGTTCCAACAATTTTATGCAGTTTATGCAGCGTCAATACTTTGAATTTCGTCCCTTTGATGAATTAAAGTGTGATAAAAATGAGTTAAAATTAACAAACCACAATTGTTTAAAAAGTTATTTAATCTCCAGAAGGACTTCTGCTTAGCGATTCTTCCTAAAATCCTAATAGACTGACCTTTCGTATTTACACATGCCAATTATTTTCAATAAGCCGATTTTGATTTTATTGGAATGTTAAGGATTTTTGTGTTCTACGATATTACACAAAAGTTTACTTTCAATTCCTTTAAGTATTTCTTATTTTGGTCGAAATTTAATTTGGATCAATGTTTTGCTTGCATCTTTAAAAATGGAAATGATGAATAAGGTTTTGCTTTCTCTGATTTACAATGAAAAAGAGGGGTTGTTTTTATGATGCAATTTTTTTTATATTTCAATTTTGTACATAAAGAAGACCTTTTTTTTTTTTGTTGTTATTATCCTTGCAAACAGGATTACATAATTTTTTTTTTTTATTTATATTGTGAGGGGTTAGCAGAAATATTGAAATTGCAAAGTTTCGCACTATACTGAATAGAGGTTTGAAAATTCGAAGAATAGTGTTTTTATACAATTATTTACAATTATTTCATTCGCTAGCATTTTGTTGCAAATTTTTATGACTTTGCAATCATTTTGGATTTTATTTCTCTTCAACAATGTATTATTAGGGTTGCAAATTTTATTTTATTAAAAATTTATTTTATTGAAAATTACGTTAAAAATTACAATTTATTGGTTCGTTTTCGCAAAAATTTGAATAGGAGGATATTCTTTTTTAATAAAAATAGTTTTTGCAAATCAGAAGTATTATTTTAAGCTTATTCGTTTGGTAGATCGGGAGATGTCAAATAAATTATGATATTATCGCTTTTGTAAAAAAAATCTCAATTAGTTATTCTAACCGTTATACATATAACGCCAATTAAAATATTGGAGACTTTAAATAATCAGGAGAAGTAGATTTCACATTTCACATTAATCAAAGTATTAGTAGTAGTTAAGAAATGTCAGAAACAAAGATGAAAGACAACCCAGAGATTATACAAATACTTGCTGTCTGTCTATAAAATCTCAAATAAATTATTAAAGTATTTTCATAATAATTGTATAATTAATTTTGGAAAATACAGATATTCCCCGCTTTTTTCTTACTTAAGGAAATATAAAATCGTTTTCTTTTCTCATGAAATATCAATATTTAGATATTTTTTGCTGAACAAAAAAATATGTTTGTCAAAAAAAAACCGTTAGAATTTTACTAACCCTTTTTTAGAAATTGATTTTTGATAATTTGCATAAGAAATGTTAATAAGATTTTAAATTTGCATATCATGAAGAAAAATTTAGAAGAAAATTCTGAGGCGTAATATTGTAAACGAAGATTCAATACTTCTCGCGTTTCATATTGTAAATCTTTTAAAAATTTATTTTTTTTTCCTTAAATTCAGGGAATTGTTGGAAAATTATTGAAATTCAATGTATTTAATGTAAAGAATAAATTAAAACAGACCTAAAATTTATTAACTGTTGTCGAGCCTCTATTATATCTGTTGAAGCGAGTTTGCGACACCAATGATTGAGTCCTCAAGATTTTTGGCTCTAACAGTAGCAGGTCACACTATTTACATTATTCAAAACTCAAAACCTTTTCAACACATTTTGGAAAGATCAAAACTCTCAAGTGCAAGCTCGAATTCGTTTAAAAATTAGTAGACTTTGCTTTAATCTCATCATTGTTTTCAAGAAGTCACAAAATTTATATTTGAATTTTTGAAATAAAATATTAATTTTTAATCACAATGCAATAAAATTTACATAAATATCGACTACGTAATATCAAAATTCTCACAGTTGTATAGCGGAAATTGAATTATGCTTATGGACCAATTTAAAATTAAGATTTTTTTCTCACGATTTAAAACATCATAATACCTGATCCTGTTCACGTAAGAAGATAATTTGCATATTTATCTAAAAAAACAAAATATTTACATATTGCAAGGAAATGTGCAAAGAAAAGGTTTTGCGCATTTGAATATATTATGCAAGAGAATCCTGAAAAAAAATTAATGCAATCTTTTTTTTCTTTTTTTTTTGTTATTTCAAGACAATAAGAAACCTTATGCTAATTTCTTAAAAGAAAATATATAAAAAATACAAAATATAAAATCGAAAGTAGTCCAGACAAGGACATAAAAAAAATACATTTAGCACATTAAATATTTTTACAGTGTATAAATGTTAGTAAAACCATTTCGTAAAAAAATACTATTAAGCATTTTAAGAAATTTATTTTGTTTGTGTTTTTTTAATTAAGATAAATAATGCCGTATACACGGTTTGATCAAACATTTAGTTCGATTCTTGAACGCCTCTCAGCTATCAGCACTATAATAACGAACTTATATTCTTTTAAGTTCAAACAATCATTCATAATTCCAAAAATTTGGAAACTGTCATTTAAAACAAATTAGTTCCATTAACTATATTTAAAATTAAGTTTTGTTGTCATTCTCCACAGGATCTTCTGCTTTCTTCAATTGTATTTGTATTTTGTATGTGTGCTAATATTATGTTTTTTGTGCCTTGTTTTGTTTCCTGAGGGAGAGTTAATTTCATTTTTATTAAGTTTAAGGGTTATGCGTATTCTCCAACTGAGTGATAAAATATAAGAAGAAACCGGAAATTTGCATATTTCAATTTCACTTTTTTTTTTACCTACAAGCATATTATATTTAAGAAAAGGTAAATAAAAGTGCATTGATTCTAATTTTAGCATTATTAATTTTTTATGAATTTTACATGAAAAAAAAAACTACTGAAAAGAAGGATGTGATGACACTCAGAGGAATTATATGTAAAATAGCAATGATGTTTTTTTTCTCACGAAATTATTGCATAATTTACATATTTTAGTTCTCACGATAGATTTGGGCAACAGATATTTTTGGCAAAGATGCGCAAAAGGATTGCATATAAGAAAATATTGGAATTAATTAATTTAATTTATATGTATGTTAAGCAACTATGAATTTCGGAAAGTCAATAAAAAACTGAATAAAAAAAATGATTTACTAAGAATAAAATAAAATGCAAATTAATAAAAAAATTGGCATCGAAGGGCGAACGATTAACAATTTTTTTTTTCCAGCTGTCATTTCATTTAGAAAATAGGGAATTTTATGTAATTTTATTCAAATTGATCTTGCAAGTCATAATTATAATTTTTCTTTACATATATATGTACACAAAATATTATGAAAGACGAAAGCTGATTATTAATTAAATTTTAATTTTAAGTACAGGTCAACGTTACATCTTTATAAGATATAAACAAGCTTAACTTTAATTTAACCAATTCATTTGGAAAAAAAAATGTTCAAACATTTGGCAATTTTGATTAATTGAAAACAGCAATATACTTAATATAAAAATATGTGTAAAACCATAAACTTTCTATTTTCTTAATTTTTGTTTGTGTATAAAATCAAACTATTAGTGGTTATATTTTATAATTTTTAAGAATAATTTTGATTGTTTGAAAATGAATCATAAAATTTTTATAATTAATTACTTTAATATTTTTATCATTAAGTTAATATGAACTACTCATTTTGGCTTAAATTAATCAAATTTGAAAAAAAATATAAAAATTGTAAATTTGTGGCATACACATACAATGAATACATTTTTTAAAACGAATAAAATAATCAAAAATAAAAATAGTGCAATTAAAAAAAATTTATACATATATATTTTATGAGAAGGCATTGTGAATTTTGACAAAACGAGAAGGTTCGAATCGAATATGGATTTCTTGGCTTAAGAGGGAAAACATTTAAAGAATAATCTTTAGATATTACGAGTCAAGCAAAATAAAAATAATCAATTTCTTTTATTAAAAGTTTATTAATTCTGTGATAAATTTTTTCCATTAGTGCGACAATCATCCTTAATTTACCATTAATATTATAAATATACAACTTACGAATTTTCATAAAAATACCAATATTCCTTTCACTCTTCGGTTGTGCGTTAAAAAAAAAACAAAAAATAAAATAATAAAAACAACTTACGCAACTTATTAGCGCATAATGGAAAAATAAATTATTTTTCGTACCTATATAACAAAAAACCCTATGAATTTTTATGAGGCTAAATTTTTAACTTTAGGTTTTATTATTTTTGTATGCAATAATGTGTGCGCGTTAATAGAATTTAATGTCGCTGTTTTTTTTATTTTTTATTTTTTTTTTGTTATAAGGTCATTGGCGCAAGTTTAAATAAATGAAAATAATTTATCTCTTCAACCCAAAAATTTGCTAAATATTCTCGAGGTCTCTTAACAGAAAACTTAGAATTGAAAGTTTTTAAAAATCGTTTCACAAATTTTATTATAAGCATATATTTACATTTGTTTTAATATTTTTAAAGCTATAATATAATATTAGCAGATCAATGACATAACGCCTTTGTTAAAACTCTACGATCGATCTTGAAAAATAATTAATTTTCTTCTTGAACCTGTATCCAAACTATTGAAATATAATTTTGCAGTAATTCGCTCTACGATGCGACCCAAAGTATTTTCTGATTTTATACTAATTAGAGAAAAATTCTTCCCCTTTCGACTATATTATGTACATTTCATATAAGATAATCAAAGTTATTGTGTTTAGTTTCAAAATAAGAAAAAAATATGTTTACTTTTGAATTCAAAATAAAATTAAAAAAAAATTTTAAAACCTTTTAATAGGCATACCATCATATTATTTTTTAAATATATAACTATATAATACATTGACATAAATTACTATTATTTTTATTGACAATAACAATAATAAGACAAATATTATCGATGCCCGCCGTCGTATTACAAATTACAAGATAACAAAAAAAAATAATCATTAAAATTAATGTAATGAACTTGCAAATCAACAAAAACAAAATATTCAATGTTTTTTTGCATTCATTTAAGCATAAATACAATAAATAAATAATATATGTAAATAAGTAATTATTTCAATAATATATGTATAATAAATTCGAAGGGCATTTATGTATTTAAAACCGGTATAGAATTGCAGAAAAGTATCTTTTATTTCGGCAAAAAAAAAATATGTACTCATACTATATTAGGATAGTAATAGTACATGACATTTTCTTTTAGAAGTGATATCTGTGTGATCATATGGCATCAACATTAACTTACTTTTATGCTGTACAGAATCATAATTTGTATTCATTCGTCTGTGTATAAATTCTAATAACTTTATGGATAAATATTTTGAAATGTAAATTTATATTTTCATTATTGAACTTTAATTATTAATAAAAAAAAATATTTTCTTTTATTTTACATACTTTTAATTTGTTTTGTAAACTAGTTTTTTAGCTTGAGGAGGACAAAAAATTTAATTATGTATAAACTAGTACTGTTGCCACAAAAAAAAACCATGAGCATATACCACAATAACGCATTTAGATACTTGTGTAAGCTTTTGCTTTCAAATGACGGTGAAATTTTTTCCTTATCTTTGGGTGAACATTAAGCCACTAAGTACATTTTCTCTTTTTTGGCTTTATCAAAATGACATCAAAATTATAATTCCAAATAATAAAATATAAAATATAAATAATAAAATATCTTCTTTTTTTTACCCCGACAAAGTAGACAAATTTTATTGAAGTTTTAATCTCTTAATCCATGTTAGCATTCAGCCAAATTATTTAGTCGAGTAATTTAATAATTTAGCGGTCTGAACAACAACATTTTAGTACAGTAGTTTAGTAAGCGACTAAACTACTTGACTAAATACTGAATTCATTTAACTGTATTTTTTCGGGCAAGTGGAAACTTATTCGGGCGAGTAGAAGCTTATTCACCTTGTAACGTTGCCTATTTATTATGCAAATACACTAAATACTAATGTACTATGTATAATTTAGTATACTCTAAAATTCGAACATTTTTTGGTGAGCTGATACCGGCTCAGTCACATATGAACACTTGATTAAATTACTTGGCTTCATATGCAAATAAGACTTTAAATTTTGTATGGACATTAGAAATCGAACAGTTCAACTTTGAGTCAAATATCATAAGACATCCAATTTAGTTGAAGACGCATTTTAATGTAAATTTGGATTTTGATTCTTCGGACTAAAAATTTTTTATACATTTTTTTATTTTAGGGAATTTCATGGTAAAATTATCTTTTATTCGTAAAGTTAACAACTTAAAAGTCAACAACAACTTGAAACGAAAGTAGCAATCAAAAATGAATTTCTTATAAAAAAAAAAAAAAAAAATGCCCAACCCAAAAATTTTAAGGCAATCTAAAAAAAAAAAAATTAATGAAATGTGAAAAACGCACAACAGAACAGACGACGAAAATTCAATACTTTATTATAATTTTTTTTTTGGTGAAAAAATTACATTTTTATAATAATGCTGCCGAGAGTCTGAATTACAAAAAAAAAAAAAATAAATTCCTAAACTTATAAAATTTTATGCGATGCTGTACGATCTCATCCGAATTGTTTTTCTTTAATAAATTTCTTTCGTGAATATACTATATTTTTATCTTTTTCTAATGCATTTTTTTTTAACATAAAATCTATATGTTTTATTTTATGCTTCATTTATTTTTTCCTTCTCCATATCCGTTAAAAGGGTACATTAGGTTTCTAAGAATTTTTTTTAAAAATTATGACCATCACACTGGTCATAATTTACACAATTGTAAAGGGGAGTTGTTTTTGTTATTATTATTTAAAAGACTGACGAAGCTTATCCTCTTTGATCCAGATAAAATTGTTAGATATACGGTCAACATGGGTCAAGTGGGAAAATGATAAGGCGTTTGAGGAAAACCAACGTGAAATCGCATTTAGAACTAACTATCAAGAATTATGATTTTACCATTTAAGCTGCAATATTCTTGTTTATAGAATTTTTTCAATTATATAGCAGTTGTGTTTGGATTGAAAATGATAAGGAGAATTTTAGAATTTTAAGCTGTTTTACACATTGGAATAAGCCTACCTGAGAATAAAGTGAGGCTTTTATATCTACAACTACATTACATAATGTTGGCTATTTTTGTCAAGTAGCACTCGAATTGAGTGGCCCCAACTTATTCACAATTTCATTGTAAAAGTTTACTATAGTATTAAAAAATGTTTTCAATGAAATCGATTTACTATTCAAACGTTTCAAATTTTTTCAAACCTTTCCTTTTTTTTTTTCCTGTATTTCCAAAATTTTGTTAGTATGTACGTCCATCGTCGTCTGTAAAATAAAAAAAAAATAGTTTTTTTTTTGTTTTTGGTAAAAATAAAATTACCAAAAAACAACACAAAATTTTTGGCTTCTTTTTGGAGTTTTGCTTTTACGAAAAAAATAAAAAATGCATTTGACTTCTATATGACCCTGAAAAAACGTAGGTTAACGAACCCACGCATAATTTTCATATGCGTAAAAGAACATAAAAATGCGCATTAGAAAAAGAGAAAAAGGCAAACAAATTTGTATACAATCGCGGGTTGGTTTATTTTTTTTTTCGTTATTTGAAAACAAAACGAAAAAAAACAAAAAAAAAGTTATTATAGAAATAGAAAAACTTGTCTTGTTTGATTCCTGTAGGAATATCGTCGCAATAAAAAAAAATAAAACAAGAATTCGGTTTTTTTCTCTTTCGACGGGATACATTAAGCAAAAAACAAAAAAAAAACACTAACTAATTGAATTAATAGAAAACTTAGATTACGAATAATTTAGTGAGTTTCAATTGTATATTATATACATATTTTGAATTCATATAAAATTTTGTATATAATGTTTTAACAAAATGAATAATTTTTATGGTATTTCGTGGACGAACTGTTCGTAAACTAGTCGTGATTCAGTTTGATTTTGGCAGCATTGGAATAAGCCTACCTGAGAATCTTCATATTCTAGCATCGCTTGCAATTGTAATCATTTCAATGTAGTTTAAGTATTTTTACTTATGTGAAAATTTCATTAAATACACAAATCTCTTATGTTTTAATCTCATTAAATACACAAACTTCATATAACTTTTTTGCTATGAAAAATAATAAGCTCCATTTGATAGTATTTGTAAAAATGTTCCTAAATCAGTTGTTATTTTTCATAGTAAAAAAATTTGTACGAACTTATTCGCCTGAGTAATTTCAGTGTTTGTCTGAAATTAAACATATCTAAATATCAAAAATATATAATTTTATTTACAGCCAACACAGCTATGTTTAAGTAGAAGATACATTTTAAGATACATAGGTAAACAGCTTAACTCTATAAAATACTTTTATTATAATATCCTTAACTATAAATATTAATTTCAAAAATTTGATGGATTTTAAACTATTGTAATCTTCCCATTCAAATTTTATTGTTTTTATACAATTTTTTTTTCATACTGAAAAAAATAAAAAACCAAAAATTTTTTTTTATTTCTTTTTGGATGATCGGTTGTTGTTGTAAAATTTATTAGACTTTGTTTTTTTTTCTATGTTTAGGCAACTTTTTAGCATTAAAGTAATTTTTTAATAAATATAAAAATGTATCCATTCCATATAAACAAAACAAAAAAAAAGTCATTTTTAAACCCTCCAATCAACAAAAAAAAAAAAAAACACTGAAAAACGAAAACCATATTATACTATTTCAGATTTACAAAAAAAAAATAATAATAATAATAATAACATGAAAATAAAAAAAAAGAATTAGAAATTTTGGTTAGATACTTTATTGTTAGAATAAGGAAAAAATAAAATAATAATAATTTTATTTTTATGATAAAAACAGGTTGTTAGGATCCATTTAAAAAGTTGTTTTTTTTTTTTTTTCCTCTCATCGGATAAAAAATTTAATGGACGTAGGCGATCTGCCAAAAAAAAAAAAATTAAGATAATTTTTTTAATGAACTTGTGGATAGCATGCGGGTATTCCATCAATTTTGAAATTTGAAACTTTTCTGAAGAAACTTGGTGTTTTTTTTTTTTCTAATAGACAAATAATCAGATTTAAGTGCATGACAAATTTCTATATAGAGCTCAATCTTTAATTAAGTAAACAAAAAAAATTCCATGTTAAATCTTAATTTGGAATCATGTATTTATGGATAGCCAATAATTATAATTTACATATCGCTATTAGGGTGTCCGCAGATATTCGGTTTGCAATTTATGACATTTAAGTATCTTAAGATTCTATAAAATAAATTTTAAAGCCCTGTAAAATCTGTAGGATCGATCTTTGTTTAATAAAAGCTATTGTTCTTTACTGTAGTTGAGAGACCTAATAAATATTAAATATCTATATTAAAATTATTTCATTATATAACACTTAGAATTTCCAAAGAAATTATATAATTATGCATGTTAATATATACAGGTGTAGATACATAACTAACTTACATTATTACAACAAGAGGTTAAAAATTTCCCTTTCATTCAAAAATAGTTCTTATAATTATTATATATTTTATTAGCTTTGCATTTAATTTTCATTTGCTCAAGTGCTTCGTTTAATAGTTATTATGTATGCGCGATATTATTATATATGTTTTTTTTTTTTCGTTCAATTCTTAAATAAATTTTTCTTAAGTTAAAAAAGAAAAAAAACATAAAATATATACGTGACTACAATTTTATTCTAATTATTCATTCATTGAAAAAATGCAAGTAGGTTAATTTTTATTCATTTTTTCTTTTTCTAATAAATATTGAATGAAACTTAAATCAACAATAAACAAAAAAAAAAATTTAGTTTTTTTTTTTAGTTTTTAACATAAATTTGCGTTTTTACATGAATATGCTTTCATTAGTGTAGTCGTAATAAAATTTAAATCTAGAGGGATAAGCATACAAGGTAAATTGTAGTGAAAATGATATAATTAAGAATACATTTAACATGCACAAGAATTTAACTATTCTTCTATAAGTTTTCACAATACAGTATGGAAAATAATTTTTCTTAGAAATTCTAAATTTTCATTTATAGTTACGCTGTCAAAAGAAGCATACCGCAGAAAAAAAAACTTGATATCAAATTAAAGAGATTAGTACGCTGAATTTAGGAAACTGTAATTATTCGTGTTCGTGTAAAAAGATACAAATTTTTTTCGAAATCAACAAATTTTTCCTTATATTATGTATCTTATTATATTTAATGTGTTCAAAATACAAGATTTATAAAATTTTATTATATATACATAAATGTATGCACTTTAACTTTAAACAAGCATAAAAAAGTACATGAAAAAAATTTTATATTTTTTTTACAATATGTTTTATAAATAAAAATATTTTTTCTAATATTTAAAAATTAAAAATATTATTTTCTGCTCAAAAAATAGAAACCAGAATTTGTGTTGACGTAGGCACTGCAAGTATTGTTTTTCTCATTATTCTTTATTATATGGTGTATATACATTAATGTTGTTGGAGTAAACTGTTTTTTAAGCATAGTATATTAGGAAAATAAATTTAAATAGATATTTTTATGTACACACGTTAAATTCTTATATTATTTTAATAGTATTTACAATATTTGCTGCACTGACCAAATGTATTCAATGATGTGTAAAATTTCTAAAATTCCATTGTGATTAAATTTTACGCAAACAAATTATTATATTTTTAAAAATATTTTATTACCATCAATTACAAGAAGGGTTTTTATTCCACATTTCCCTTAAATAATAAAATTGTTCAAAATTGTATAATGTATTCATCGATGACATTTATGTAGTGATTAATTAGTTGTATAGGACTTCCATCATCCTTATCTCTTAGACTTAAGTTTCTTTAATTATGTATATAAAAAACTATTTTAAATATTTTGTGCACAAATAAATAATTGAATAAATAATTGAATTGAATTGAATTATTAGGATTAAGATTGCTTTAGTCTGTTTTCTATTGATTTTTAATAAATGCGGTAATACGAAAAATACTTACTTACATTCAAATCTATAAATGAATGGTAGAATTATCCTTTAGGAAAGAAAACTCGATTTCCCAGCCAGCCGTAAACTTATTATAAGAAACTATTTAAAGAAAATTAGAAAAGAAATATAATAATTTTTACCAAAATTCTTCATATATGAACAAAACATGTAACGTGCATTTGAAACGCTTGACTTTTATTTTTTGTTTCAAAAATTTCTTATTTCGTTCTTTTCAAAAGTGCATCAAGGGCAAAAAATAAAAAAATAAATCCAATATATGCATTTTTTTTCCACAAATTTTTTCTTAATAAGTTGTCTAAAAAATAAATGAAAATTTCTAATAAAAATGGTGGAGAATTAACGAAAAAAAAAAAAATCAAAACATTTTTTATTGAAAAATGGGCGAACCTTCCAACAAAAAAAAAAGTATTGATTAGATACAACAACACTTAAGAACCCTTTTTTTTGTACGTTGGCGGTTGTATCCAAAACGAAAACAAAAAAAAACATATATTTTTTTTTTTAGATCTGATAAACGATAAATTAAATAGAAAAACATGTTTTTTTAGCTATACTCGCGCTTCCTATGCTTTTTTTTTCTTCATCTAATGCACAATTTATGCACTAAGAATTTTTAATAAATTTATGGATTTTTTTTTTTCGTTTTTCATTTTCCTAAAAGAAAAAGAAAAAAAAATCAAATAAAGAGAATCAATTTATTTTTGAATTAAGATTTCTTGGAACTAATAATAAATATATATATATATAAAATTTTTTTTTTGAATAAATTATTAGATATTTATAACTTTTAGCCGAACATTATTATGTTAATTTGGGAATTATATATTTGGTAAATTGTTTTTTTTTTTTTCAATGTATTCTTTGCATCATTGCAAGTTCAATAAACTGATATGATAAAATATTTTTTGGATAATTTTTGAATTTCAGAGGCTATTCGAAATCTTGTAGTTCAGTGATTTATAAGATATCATTTAGTATTAAATTGTAATTAACTAATTACATATCCTTGTAATGTTATATACTTTTTGCTAGGATTAAAAATATTTTTTAATTAAAAAAGAATTAAAACTTAATTTACGTCTAAAAAATTTTTGTATTTATTTTATTCTGTGTCTAAATCCAATGTCCATAAAAATTTCCAAGTGACAAAAAATGCGTAAAATTATAATACTATCCAATTGAGAACATATGACTGAAATCAAAACTTGCTTTATCCACTGTATGGTGGAACATTACTTCTAACTCCTAATGCTGGGCATCATACTATTAAATAAATCAATGGCATAAACACAAAGATGTTTTTTAAACATCTTACATATAAACATATATTTTTTTTAAATAAAAGTTTCTTATCAATTGAATAAAATTTTTGTTCAAAAACCAGATGCACAGTTTACATGCATTATTCATAATTTTAAAATAAAATTACGACAATTGTAATTTTATAATAAATAACAAGAAAAAAAAAATACGCAAACGCTTAAAAAAATTTTGATTCATTTTGGTCAAATATAAACATTGTTTACAAATAATAGGAGGACAGTGTTCATAAGTTCAAACAAAAATAATGCCTAGGTAAATAATCAGAAAACTCAACATAAAAAATATATACATTTATATATTTTTTTATAAATTATTAAAAAATTTACTTAATTTATTATGGAAAAAAATAAAATAAAAAATAATAAGTATCTTTTTTTGTGCCTTTTCGCACTTTTAGACAAAGAAAATTGGTAACATCCTCTCAACAAGTCTAAAGTCAAAAATCATATAGAAAAAAAAACACCAAATGCACTTTATCATTATGCAATTTAAAATTAAAAAAAAAAAAAAGGATCTTAACCTTGTTTTTCTATGTAGTAGTAAATAAAAACAACACTATCATTATTATATGTATATTTTTTTCGTTCTTTTTGCTTCGAATTAAATTTTTTTCTTAATTGAAACAGGTAATTTCAACTTTCATTTTCTTCTTTAACATTTTCCTGCAACAATGTATGCAATGAAAATTAAATTCCTATATTGAAATGTCTGTCTATCTGTTCATCACATACTTTGCTTTTGAAAATTTATTCGAGCGATCTTGGACCCTTTAGAAAATAACTGGTTTCTTGAAATTTTTTAAGACTATTAATCGTTTCCTTTCGATTCGAGAGTAAAAAAATTTTTTTTGTGTTTTGGAGTTGGACTTTTTTTTAAATTCAAAAAATAAATTCAACAATTTTATGCAAGATAGAAAAACAACTTAACTAAAAATACTTAAAAGTAGAGTAAACAAAATTATGATACAATGATTTAAATAGAAAAATTATCGAAATAGGTTCATAAAAATGGTTTATAAAAGTACCAAAAGGTTTGTATGAACAGAATGTGAGCAAATTTATAAGGATCTGAGTTTTGAATCGATCTACAATTTTTAAATAACTTCAAGTATATTTGAATTTCTTTTATTTACCAACTCTACAAGTTTTTAATGAAGAAGATTAAAAAAAATTACATATATTTCATTTGTGCTGGGTGGATGTGTTAACGATGCAACATCTATTTTGTGTTGCATTATATTGTACAAACTACAAAGTATCAAAAATTTCTTAGGGATTTCATTCAGGTTCTTTGTTTTTTTTTAAATAGGGATGCGATGTTGTTATCTTTTTGAATACCACACAATAGATACAAATATCTTCTTTTTTTTACAAAATTTTATACAAAAAGAAATAAAAAAGTTAAGGAAAAAAAAAATTTTTTTTTTTTCTATTTTATAAGTGATTAAAAGATTTATTTATTCTTTTTTTTTTTTTTGTCAATAAAAGCAAAATCGAAATTAAAAGAAAAACATGTTTTTTTGAAAATCTGTTTTATTTTATGTGATAGATGGAAATTGCTTTCTATATATTTTGTTAGATTTGGGTAAAAAGTTTCTTGGGGGCTTCCAACAAATCTTAAATTACATTATGTGATATCACGAATAAGTACATTAACAAAATTATATTGCACCAAATCGTCTATTCACTGTTGAAATTTAAAATTTAAAGAGATGATTTGAATTTTTGAAAACTTTCGATAAGCAGAAAGATTTCAGTTTCTGCAGTGAGATAGAAAGGTACCAAAATCAGGTAAAAATTCATAAGATCAAGTGATTTCCGTAACAAAAACCGATCAATGAATTACTATTTTCTGAAATTTTGTGCCAATATATATTTTCTACTACAATTATTTAAAACCAAAATTTAAATTTGTGTTATTCGTAATTACAAGAAAAATAACATATTCTTATTTAACTTTTTTTGAATAATATTCTCAAATAATGTATATTATGCACATTTAAGGATGGTTAGGTAGCACCTAAAATGACATTAAATAAAATCAACTAAATCCCTCCTGAATTTGATATATATAACTAACAACAAGCGTATTTTAACAAAATAAATCGTATTATAATAAAATCATGGGAAAAATTACCAAAATCCCGCGATCATGTGTAAATTATACACCTTGAACAAAAAAGAAAACAAAATAACAATTTTTTTTTTTTTTTCTTTTTCAAAAAAATCAAACAAAATAAAAGTGTCATGTGTGCGTAATATGTATCCAGCAAATTTAGAAGACAAAAAAAAAAAAAAATTCAAGATTAAGTGTATCTCATAGATATTCCCATAGAAAGATCCTTTTTTCCAGATTTTGGCAATTACAAAAGGAAATACTTGTGAGAAGGAAAAAAAAAATAGTAAATTATTTTATTATTTTTCATTTCTTTGTTTTGTTATTTTTATCCTCGCTTATCAATGACTCCCCCAAATGTTTTCTTATGTTTATTTTATTACATTAAATTTTTTTTGTTATAACTTTTGCGTTTTAAAATAATTTTAAAGTAAAAAAAAAACCTAATAGGGTGATACAGATGGCAAGTGCAACGTGCAACAAATCTAAATGGCGCAATTCGAATGAAAAAAATGAGTATCACAGCCATCAACATTTTCAGATAAACAAGGTAAATTTTATGAAGCTAAATTAGTATTTTTTTTATTTTTCAGTCAGT
Source organism: Hybos culiciformis (assembly GCA_964007475.1). NCBI lineage: Eukaryota > Metazoa > Arthropoda > Insecta > Diptera > Hybotidae > Hybos > Hybos culiciformis. Next base: position 88,193,348 of record OZ023274.1, read on the forward strand.
TGCAGCTTTATTGAGAATCAAATAAGACAGGCAGCCGAACTATAATTGTACCATACACTAAGCCAAATAACTATTAACAATATTTAATATCGTCAATATAGACGAAAATAATTTAAAAAAATATAAAAAATATATTGTTTGTTTTTTTGATAACTTTAATGTGAAATTAAGTTTAATCTTTTAATTTTCTAATTAAGAAAAACTTGAATTTCTTTGTCGCACTTAAACCAGAAATGCGAAAAAAAAACGTAATAAATTGCTCTTTAAGTTAAAGTGCATTTTTTTAAGATTCAATTCTAATAAGACGTAATTTAAAATTTAAGATAAAAATAAAAAAACCCTGAAATTAGAAAATTCATGGTAAATAAAATTACATTTTTTTTTTTGAAAAGGAATAAATATTTTTTTTTTTTTATATAGACAAAAAATAAATAAGAAATTTTTTTTTGCATTTCCTGTTTATTTGCTTCCAAAATTTTTCTCAAATGCTTTAATTATTTATTTTTTGATTTCTAAGCACTATTATATGGAAACAAAGAAATTTCAAAACAAAATCAGAATTTAATTAATGTAAATTTCTGATAACATAAAACTAGAATTTTGTAAATAAATTTATATATATAAAAAAAAATGATAAGAATTGCAAATTATAAAGAAAAAAAAATTCAAAGTTCAAAATTAATATGTACATAGACAAGAAGAACTTTTGTGCTGAAAATTAGGTGAAAATATAAAAATTTAAATATGTAAATATAATTTTATTTTCAATAAGCAAAAATGACTAAAAAATTAAAAAATTTTAAGAATATTCATCTTTTTTTTTAAATTTTATAAGCTTTAGGCCATGTTGCAAACAGAAGAAAGATTTTCAATGGAGTCAGTTCTATGAAACATGAGCTTTAATTTGATGAAATGAAAATTTCAGCAGCAATCTTAATTTCATCAGTCATAATTTTGAGTTTTAGATATTTTTTGGTTACTTAATATGTTTTTGTAAGCGAGGAAATTAAATTTTAGTTTTTTCGATGTTCATGGCTTTCAAGCCTCTTAAGAGCTTTTTATTTAATTATTCCCGTACATACGATTCATGACTGTTAAATTCGGAGAAGCTTAACAATCATTTAATTTGCATTTAATATATTCCCATTCGAATTTATACATAATGAAATAATGTAAGTATGTACGTGTAATTCTTGATTATAAAATATACACAATTACTAAATTCTATATAATTCAAAAATTAAATTTGTTTATTTACACATGTTTTGCAAACAAAAAAAAAATTCTTAACATAAGATTATCATTATTATTTTTTCTTTCAAATAAATTTAGTTGTTTTTTTTTTTTTTAAATAAAAATGATTAATTATTTTATTATTTGAGGACTTTATGTATTATATATGTAAAGAAAAAAATATATTACTTTTTTTGTAGCCCTTATCAAATTCATAATATCTTAATAGACCACACGCATTAAATATATGTGTGAAATAAATTGAAAAAATTAATAAAAAAAAAAAATTGCTAGTTGATCGTCAACTTAATATATGAAAAAAAAATATATGCTGATTTCAGGAACACATCATATTTATATAATAGTCGACTTAACCGAAGAAACGACGACAAAAGACTGAATCTTTATTTCTGGACAAATTCTGATATTGTTAAATTATGAAACGAAGAAATTATGCTAAAATTTTGCGATTTTAAACCCGAAATTCTGCGAAATTTAATGTTTATTTTGTTTTTGTAATTGACTGGTTTTGTAAGTAATATTCACGCGCAAAATCTAAAAGCTTTTACTCTCCTTCAATGTTATTTATATGCGAATTTTTTGCGCATAATGGTATAAAAATGGAACTAAATATGATAATATATGAAAAGGGGTAAATGAGTTAAGTCTTCATGAATTTATTATTTGAGTGGTTTTTTACTGGAAATAATACATGGTGTTTAAAATTAGTAATTCGTGATTTGATTCAAAAAGGAAGAAAAACTTGTATGGTATGCAGTTTTCCAAGCAATTTAATTTTTCAAACTTCTTAAATTAAATACTGTTCTTATTCGACTCCAGTTTCAAATAATGAAGCATTTCAACTGCCTCACATTAAGTTTACGTAGAATATTTTTTTGCTGATTCTGAATAAAAATCAGAAATATCATGATGGGCAACACAAAGTGTCTTACACACTTTTTTAATTCAAGCTTAATTCAATACAAAAAGATTCTATAAAAAACTACTAACTTACCATTAAGAAAAAAATAGTTTTTCATAGTTTTTTCGCTGTAGAAATTAATGAAAGTAATAAAAGTTCATAACATCTAAATTCATAAAAAAAAAATTTCCTTGCTACACTTATTAAATTTTCTTAACCATTCATAAAATAAATAAATAATTAAACATATTAAGCCTATGAGAATTTAGTTATCTGAAAGCTTTTATTATTTTAATTTCAAATAAATTCTTAGTTTCCCCTATATTTATTTTTGCTTTAAGAAAACAGAATTCGCATACATTTCGCTAAATACAAACATGAAAAAGCTTTTTTTTTTAATATTAAACGTACTAAATATAGCACATGTTGTTGGTATAGAATTCAAAATTTATGAGAGAAACTAAAGTATCTTTTTTTGTATATTATTATTTACATGAGTACGTAGTTAGTTTGAACTTGAAAAATATGCGTGAGAATTTGCTCGAATATGTTTTTTAAATTATTGGCACGAAAGAAGATATAAGTATCTGTTTTACTGCTGTTGTTTTTGCAATTTTTGTGCCAAATTGCTATTGGTATATTTTTTTCAGACATTGCGCACACAGCGAAACTTGATTGGATTAATTTTTTGTTTCTCATTTTCAATATTTACACAAAACAAATTTAAAATATTATATTTTCTTTAAAATGAAATAATCTTCATATTGCTTATACTTTTATAGGTAATCCAAACTTCTAAAAATTTTAATATTTTATTTAAATAAATTAAAACAGGCGTTTTTTGGCTCGTTATTTTATGTCCAACTCCAACGAAATATGAAAGTTGCCCAAAATTTAAAAACTTCAACATTCATAGCATATAAATGGTTAAGCGTTCGTTAAAATTCTTATTTTAAAAAGTTACAAACTTCAATATTTGTTCTTCAAAAAATATCCAATGTATCCCACTCCTACTATATTATACTTCGAAAATAATCATCATATGGTACCTGCTTATTAAAATTAGATGGTAATGAAACTTGAAGAATTGACAATTGGTATAAATTAAATCATTTTGATGAGTCCTAAGATTGATACCTTGACGAAACAAATCAACAATCTTTCAATAACTTCAATTAAAAGTAAAAGATAGGTTTCTACACTATCTACTAGAAATTAAAAAAATTTGGGTTCCGATTTAAATCTTATGGCTTTGTTTAAAAATTTTGGATTTATAAAATCAAATATTTTTTTTTCCCTAATATGAAATTTTTTAAATTGGAAAGATCACAGACTATAATACAAAAATCAGAAAATAGATTTTGTTAATTGATTTCTTTTTAATCAATTTTATAAATTGAATATAAGAGACGTTTGGAATAAAATATTACTAAATTCTTTGGCAATTATCAAGTTTAAGAGCTTTTAGTGCGAAACTCTATGAACTACTTTTTTTTGCGTACACAAAATTTTGCGGGTTTTTAATTTTTGCGAGAGTTGAGACTGGGTCAGAAAGAGAGCTTTTTGATTGTAAATTCAGATCTAAATCTATACATGAACATGACGTGTTTATTAAAGTGTTTGTAAAAACCGATCTCTGGCGCGCGAAATCTTCGTGATCTTGGTATTTGTGATCATTTAAAAATGTATCTTAGTATCTGTGAGTATATTTTCGCGAAAAATAAAATAATTCGCGTTTTTTATGCGTATCGGTTGTAGGTAAATAACAAACAAATTTAATTTTATTTCAGCGGGGTATTTGAAAAATTATTATTTTTTTTTAATCAAGTTCAAGTTCAAAGCAAAATAAAGAATAATATTTTTTTCTCTTGTTTTATGAATTACTACACATTGCTAATATGAAAAAAAAATTATTTTTGATGATAAATTTACGCATAAAAATCAAGTTTAATCATAAATATCAAAAAACGATCACAGAAAACCCAGAAACTGGGAGTAAATGTTTTTCTTCCCTGTCAACAAACATCGAAATTCGCACGCATTTCACACCTAGTCAAAATTTATAGTTTATTAACGTATAGCTTTCGATCTTTGTTTGTATTTCATGCCACTTCTATGCGTAATATTGAAGCTCTTTTTAAGTTATTGATATCATGAATAATACATACTGTAATATAATCAGCTAAAAAAGTTGAAGTTTCATAAATTATGATTACACAGTTTATTTACTAAAAGTAATGTACTATTTGGTACAGATACTCGTAAAGCATTATTTTTTCTAACTTAGCAAAACCGAATTGTTTTTGTACTCACAAATTGAACAACATTTATGCGATTATTTCTTTGGATATCTACAGAACGTCAGCTAGACCAACTTATTACATATTTTAATTTATGTATGTATTTGATAAAGCAAACTAGAATCTTTTTGTAGAATTGACAGTGATTAAATAATGTTTTTATTCCAGAATGGAAACATCAACGAATTTGTATCTTAAATGCAGTGCAGAAAAAGTTTTCTAAAATAATAATATTTAAGTTTTTTGGCATTCATTATATTGACGAGATTATTTCCTGGAGCTAGTATAGTTTTTTTTTTTTTTTTTTGATATTTCGGTTGCCATTTTGCGATCGCAAATTTTATTTTCCTATTCAAAAATTAATGTTTCAAAAATTTTCAAATGAGTAAATAAATTTTTTTAAAAGTAAAGTATAAAAATATGGAAAATTTTAAGTTCTTTAAATATGTGAGGCATATTTATTTCAGTACTACTGTAAGATAGTTCATTTCATTATTGATTTGAAATAAATTCATAATTTGAACTTTCAGTTATCAGTATTTATAAATATATAATATATTTTCCTAGCAATATTTAAATCTGAAACAAAATAGTAAAATTAACATTGTTGAATATTTTCAAAACTATATAAAACCTCGTTTATTTTGCATTCACAATAATCACATTTTTCAAAAATAGCATCCTTGTTATTTTTATTAATTTTTTTAGTTTCTTTCGTAGAATTAAAAAAAATTAAAAATAATTTTTAAAATCTAACAAATTTCAAGTTCTCATATTAATTAAAAATTCAAATTAAAAAAAATGAATTTTAAATACATTAATGAATTTTATTTAAGTCCTCTTTTTCTGTTAATGTTATCTTTTGCAAATTTAGACAGTCAAACAAATATCCAAGTATCCTAAAATCAAAAGGTTCTTTCTTCACGGTAGGAATATTCTTTAAACGTCAAAATATAAGAATAAAAAAGAAACATTAATATTTACATAATTTAATTTACAAAAATGTTTAATTAAGGTTCTTGTAACAAAATAATTTTTTTTTTTTTTTCAATTTTATAGTTAGAGTAAATATTTTGCAAAAGTTTTATAATGTTTCATTATTTATTCAAAAATAAAATTTTTATATTAATTATTATTTTTTATATTTTCAAAGTGTGCGTTGGACAGACTAAAACCTTTTCAAGGTCACATTACATCTGAATGTGTAGTTTTTACGTATATACCTAATCGTATAGTTATAAAAAAAACATTATGTTGGGAATTTATGTTTTATTTTAGTTTTTTAAACATAATAAAAAAAAATAGTTTTTATTAAAAGATTTATAAAATATTTAATTTTTAATAAACTAAAAAAAAATTTTACAAATAAACATTTTTTTTTTTGCGAAAAATATAATTTGAAGTTACCAAATAAACACAAAATGAAAAATAAACTTTTATAGGGCTTTTTTTTTTTAATAAAAAAAAAAAATAAATGAATAAAAAAAAAACAGAATAAAAAATAGATTCAATGAAATCAGCAAAACTTGAATAACTTTTTTTTTAAAGTTCATGTCTTAAATTTAGTACTGATCGTATCGTGATTATTAAATGAACGAATTTACAATTTTTTTTTATAATTTTAGACTGAATAATTTTTGTTTTAGAGAAATAAAAATAAAATTCTAAATAAATTTAATTTTTATATTATGGAAAAATATAATTAAAAAAAAAAATATATATTAAAAAATAAATAAAAAACTATAAAAAATAATTAAAGTTGGCAAAAAAAAAAAAAAAAGCTTTAATAAAGAGCTTAGAAAATTTTCAAATCAGTCATTTCGTTTGGGGGTACGCAAAAAAAAATTTTTTTTTTATTTATTTTTTCTTTTGCTAAAATAAACCCATCTGACAATTTTGCAACATTTTTTTGTTCTTTCAGTAAGAATATTAGATATTTTGCACATAACCTAGAAAAATAGTTTTTGATCATAAAATTTTTATGTTTTAAAAATAAATATTTTTGAAAATTTTTATTAACTTTTAATATAGTTAAGTTAAAGAGATGAATTAAAAAAAGTAATAAATAAATTTGTCGTGAAATCAAATCAATAAATTCATCTTTTGAAAAAATTACCGGTTAAACAATTTCTTTATTTTTTTTATTTTATTTTTTTTTAATTTAAATTTATATAAAATTCGAATAAAAAAAATTTTTTCATTAATTGAGACAAAAATTTAATTTTCTTAATTTGAAGATTTTTGCAAAAAATAAAAGTTTTTCAAGATGATAATGTGCAGCTATGATTTTACGTATCACACAATAATACTATAATTTTAGTTATTTATTTTATATATTTCATATTTCAAAATTTCTTATATTTCTTATTTTCACTTTAAAAGCAAAAATTAAAATTTATGTTAAATTCTTAAGGTCTACAAAAAAGAAAAAGTCTTATAAGAATTATTTACAGATTCGCCGATTGTGTGCCCAAGGAAGCTAACTGGAGGCTTAAAGTGGCTTTCAAAAAAACAGGTATATAAATGGAGGGCGATCGTATAGAAATATTAATATAGGTCTATAAAATTTTAAATTGAATTGTTGAAATGTTTATAAAACATTATTTATGTGATATAAGTATATGCAACTTTTAGGGTAATTCATATAAATATAGTCGATTAAAAGACTACTGAATTATGATAAGACAACCTTACCTTTTTAGCTTAAATTATATACCAAAGTACAACAAATAAAATAAGATATTATAATAATTTAAAAATCTGTAAGATAATATACATTAAGGGCAAAATATTTTCAACGAACAGAACATCCATGCAAGACGATTCGGTATATAAGAAAGAGTTTAAACAAGAACTATTTTTTTAATTATAAATAAAACATTAAAATTATTTCAAATATAAAATTTGCTGCATATTCTAGATTTTTATAATCATCTATAAAATAAAAAAAAATTTTTTGCTAATATAAATTTTAAATAATTCAGAAAATTTTATAAACCCTTTTTCAAAAATAAAAATTTTATTACTTATTTTTCATTCTGATTATGGGAAAATTCTTGGAAATACGAAATTTTGTTCTTTTTTTTTTCAATTGCATATATACATCCTTGAAAGGATTAAAAACTATTCTAGGAATTAAAAATTCGCTTGTTATAATTATAGAAAGGGTTTATTTGCCAATATATTTTTTTACAAATCGTAAACACGTTGTTGGTAGTAAACTATTACAAATCATTTAAGATAGGATTTTTTTATGCATATGATGATACTAAAAAGTTAAAACTAAGTTTATTTCGTGATCTTGCTTTGTGGATTCCTTTAGAAAAATTGAGAGCTTAAAATTTAATACTTTTTTTCTTCAAATTATGAATATTCAAGATTCCAATACTTTGTATAAACAAATTAGTTTTTGAGTTCGTTATTCGAAACCGCGTATAAGTTATTTTAAATTTGGTTTTCCATTAGATTCTATATCCTTCATCCGTGCCGGAAAATGACTTTTCAGGTGTTCAACGCTTGCCACCTGATACTTTATGTTAAAACCAAATTTTAATGAAAAATTACAAAGACAATTTTGTAAAAAAAATTGTAAAAACAGTCAAAACTGAACTCGGATCAAAGTTTTATTTTTTATACATATTCATTTCCTTGACTTTATAAAATACCCATATACACCAAATATTTTATTTTCAAAACTGTATAAATGAAAACTGAAAGTAGTATACTTTGAATTTTACATATAATTACTTTCTGTCATTAGTTTGTTTAAACCTTTTACTTAATTTTGATAATTTATTGCGCAAAAATAACAAAAAAGACCACCGACAATTTTTACTAATTGAGAATGCAATAAAAAAGGATTTAATATCCGAATTGCAATAACCTTAATTTTATTTTTTTTTTAATTTTTTCATTTTCAGCAGCAGGTAGATATAGTTGTTTTGTCTATTATTATTTTTTTTTTTTTGCATATTTTTAGCATTATGATGATAGTAAACAAAATCTCTTAGCACCTCAATAAAAGAAAATACACCCATAGAGAGTGGGTAATAGAATTTGTCATAAAAAAGGATTTGCTTAAGGATACATTGTATTATATATACTACAGAGATTTTCGGCAAATATTATTTATAAAAAAAAAAAAATTATTAAGATGTTTTTCTTTGGTTTTTATTCTTTTATTGCATCTTAATTAGTACTCAGCAAGACATGATTCCCAAAAAAGAGGAAAAAAAAATGTTTTTTTCTTCAACTTACACATATTATATTTATTATGAAATATGAAAACATATCCTTTGAAGAATAATTTGGTTGTTCCCAATCAAAGAAATAAATATTTGAGTATTTAACGATTCAATAGAATAGTAAGAATATTTTATAATTATTAAAGGATTAAAGTATGAAGAGGCATGAGACGGAGTTAAAAATAATTGACAGATTAAGATTAAAAATGTAAATTTCTAGTGTTTGAGAACAATTTATTTAAACATCATTTATCTTATAAAAATAAATGAAAAACTTAAGACCAAATGTGTTAAAAACACAGAATTGCAGAATTAGAGACAACCATCTTAACTGATTTCTAAAAATAAAAATAATATTCCTGTCGAAATCTTGGCTCTTCGAATTTTCAATAAGTTCAATAAGGATACTATGCATCAGGTACTATGCTTTATGTTAAATGCATTAATAAGTCATTTTGTTCACAAATTAATAACCAAATACAAAATACAATATCTTGTTTCCATAATCAATATAACATTAACTTAAACCACTTAGACATTTCTGTAACTGACCTGTCTCAATATTTTTGCTTATGCGAAAAAAAATAATAAAAATTTGCAATGAATTCGCAAACATAAATAAAAAAGATAAACAAAACTAATGTTGGGTCAATAACCGAAATTGTAAATAAACTTTCATTCATAAGCAAAACTTTATGTGTGAATTTTGTCATTGACCTAAAATAAAAGTAAAATTATATATGTGTTTATTTTTATTTTTATTTTATGCGAATATTTTCGCGAACTTTGTGCGAATAATTTTGCACATTTATACAAAATTAATACAAACAAAATTGTGCGTTAATAAAAAAAAATTGAGAGGATTTTTATACTTTTTTTTTTAAATACCTAGGAGTAGATTTATAAAATTTAAAAAAATTTAATGTTGTCTGCTCACAGTTGAAGACCAATGTTGGTTATCTAAGAGATTTTTGAATTTATTTTAAATGTATTTAAGCGGCAATTTTATCTAATAATATTGTTCATTTTTTGCGTTCAAAATAGAAGGATAAATTAACATACTACCATGTTTTTTTGACATTTTTGTCTATTCTTTCTTTTTTAGACAAATGCAATTTGAGCTTATGAACAGTTGTTAATAAAATTTATGTGAACCTTTAATAATACCATAAAACATAAATCCATGTGTATCCACAATCCATTCCATGTCTATGTTAATATGGCATCAGATTAAGTAAAATTTCACTTGTCTACTTTGAGCTTGGAGCTTCTTATTTCAAATTAATTTGAAGCTAGTAATTTTTGAACATAATTATTCAGCTCTAGAACATACGTACAGGTACTTAATTTAACAACTAAAACTTAAGAGAATTCACTAAAAAATTATTCTCAAGTTTTGTGATAACAAAATAACCCAAAACATTATTAAAAATATAATTTATAAATATGTATAATAGATAGATCTCAATTGATTTTTTCCACCAAAACATTGTCCATACTGACAATCGCTCTCAAGAAGGAGAAATATGAATAAAATAAAGTAAAAGTAAGATTCAATTTCTTTATATTTTTATATAATACACAAAAATAATATACCGGCAAAGTTTCTCATATATAGTTATTTTTGGAGAATATTTTTAATTTTATTTTTACATGGGTATATGTGCAAAATTATTCGCACAAAGATCGCAAAAATATTCGCGCATTAAAATAAAGCAAAAAAAAATATATTTTTTTTTTTTCTAGGTCAATAAAAAAAATTTACGCACATATTCTGGTTCACAAAGTTTTGTTTATATTTACAATTTCGGTTATTGACATCAAAATTTCATATTTTCTTTCATAATGATTTTAGTGATGTTATAAATTATGATATATACATACTTATAAGAGAATAAGGGCTTTCAAAAAATTTCAATTTTGCTTGTGAAAAAGGATTCCAATGATGCATTGCAATTATTTCCGTTAAGATATGTTTATTTTAATACGCGATGGTTGGCAAACCATCAATCGCGATCGACTGGTCGATCTTCAAGGTTTTCTAGGTCTACATATGTATTTTATATTTTTGAATTCCAGAAAAAATGTTCACTGCATTCTGCAACTTCAAGAATACATATTTATAATTCTATTCTCAGAAAAAACCACACCAAAAAAAATTTGTATGTAATTTGATTTTTTAACATTAAATTAAATAAATTTATAATTTTTTAAAAACGTGGTCGATCAAACGACTAATAACTTTATCTGAAGTGACCTTTCTACTGAAAAGTTTGCCGACCACTGACATACATAATTAAGTACATGAAAAGAGCCAGTTTTTTTAGAAACACATAACAATTTCATAAAAATAAACTTAATATGAAAGTGCCGACTAATAGTAGTGTGCATCAAGCTAATATGTTAGAAAGTTTAAATAGGTACTATAATCTAGAAATTTACTCAAAAATGTTATATATAAACCAATTTATCGCAAATAATGCAACATAAATATTCGTATTCAAAGAATTTCTTTCGCCTTAAAATTCTCAAAAAATATATTAAAAGAATATAAATGTATAAGTTCTTCAGGTAGATTTTATATGGTCAGATAAAGTTCGAGAAATCAAAAAATCAGCAAAATTTGTTATAAACAAACAAAAATCAAATACATATATTTGTTTACTCTTTCTAAAATATCCTAATCTTGAAAGTTTAAGGACCTTTTTTGTTCGATATGACTGCGCAAAGATAAAGTATTAAGGCTTTTATTCCAAAATTTCTTGTGGCAGTTCAATGACTTATTAAGAAAAGAAAAATATGTAACTTTATCTAAAATAAATATAAAATTTATGAAACACAAAAAAAAAAAAATAGAATATTGACTTTTGACTTCAACAATACATATAATATTTTCTTTAAATCCAAAATAAAAAATTAAATCACTTAAAATTTAAAAAGTTCAACTTCGCGCTATACTGATAACACTTTTTTCTTTAGGTTCTTGAAGTAAATATCTACGTTATTTTTGTCATTTAACTGCATTTTTAAAAATATTTATATACAAAAAGTTGTATAGTATTTTCTATATTTTCACTGGGTGGATAAAAAATTAAATAGAAATTGTTTTTTTTTTCACTTTTCAACCTTTTTGGCGATAAGATGCATATCAGTTTTTTTGTTAATGTTGTAAATAATATTTATATATTTATATTTTGTTTTCTTCAAATTTCCCATAAAAACTGATACAAAAGTCATATTTGGAACTTCTAGTGAGAAATAATATCTATAAAAAGTCAATAAAGTTGGGTTGGGTGTTACAAATGCTTGAAGACAGCCATTCAGTAATTACAAATTTGTACTTAAAAAACCAAAAGATAATTTTTGTCTAAACTATTTTTTTCAATTAAATTAAATAAATGATCCCTTCATTTTGAAGCATTATGATAGTAATAACTTAAATTTTTCGATTTATCTTCAAATTGTTTCCAAAAAACTAGATTGCTAATTCATACAATTTTTTTAGATTATATTCTTAAATAATTATTATTTTTTTATTTTGACTACCTATTTAACAAAATTAGAAGCCGTTCAACACTTAAGATCTCGTACAGTCGATTGCATTTGAATTTTTTTTTAATGAATTCCTATGCCAGATATTGGCTTTCGTTTTTTAAGATAGTATTATGAGTAAAATATCTTCTACTCTTTAATTAGGAGAAATATTTTTGCGCGAAGTTTCATTTAAATGTATTTGTATTCGCAAAAAAATATAATTTGCAAATATAATATATTCGCAATAAACTGAAAAACACAAATTTCGCAAAAAAAAAAAAAAATCTCAATAATTTTTATTCACAAATACCTTAATATAATACATATTATAAAAGCAAGGTCGATGAAAAAAAATACAAAATTTGCACATGTAAAAAATTGTGCGAAATTTTATGTAAACCTTAAACTTATATAGTTAAATAGATACTCTCAATCTCAGTACTATTAAACTTTGTTTATTGTTTATTTTTTTAGATCATTCAACCTAATGTTTATGTTTTGGTTTGCGAAAATTTATATGTATATTGTGCAATTTGCTATCATGAATTGCAAATTAAAATGTTCACAGTATTTTACATAAATGTATTAAAAAATGTATAAAATTGCATACTATGGTTTGAAGCATATAGTGCTTATTCTTTTATTTAATATGATTGTGAATTGTTTCGAAAGTTTATTAGTAGGAATTTTCGATATCAAAAGGGGTATTCATAGATTATTTTTAACAAGTATGAATGGGTCAGTTCTTTCTATAATACCTATCTCTAAAATTGAATAAATTGAAGTTATAAGATACTTCTCCCGTAAAAGACTGCTAGCTAATCTTCTTCTAAGCTCAATGAAAAAATTAAAAAAAAAAAAACCACTGAAAGATAAAAAAAATTAACTAACAACGGTTCATAAAAACATTTTTTTTTTTTAATAAAATTTAATGTACTTTTACAAATATTTGTTGCATTTTTTTTTTTCTAACATACTACACCAAAACATAGCATAATACATAAGAGTTTTTCATAAAAATGATAGTAAAAAAAAAAAAGGTCAATCAACTTAATAATTTTTGGTATTTTGATAACTTTTTCTAAATATTTATTTAGAAAGATATTAATATTAAGCAAAAATTAGTAATCCAACTTCCTTCATATGCGTCAGTATGGCATATGTAGCTCTGCTAATAAAATATTGTTTATAATAAAATGATCAAATAACTAACTTGCATCACCATTTTTGATAACTGTCAGATTTTAACATTTTAGCTTATAATAAGACTAAGCTTAAAATAGAGCCTTGAAGATTAATTTAATTTTATTTCATTTTGATAATAAAGCTATCAATTGTTGTAATTTAGTAAAATTTCTATTAAAAATATTATAAGAAAATATTAAATGACAAATTTTTCCATTAAATTTTATGCAAAAGTTTATTCCAAAAAAAAAAAATATTCATTGGATTTAAACAAAACTGGAATTGTAATTTCATAATGATAATTTATTTACAAAAACAAAAAAAGTCTAAAGTCCAAGCAAAAGTTTAGATATATCCAGAAAAACAAGAATTATTATGCAGTATTTATTATTTTCGCCTAATGTTTATATATTTTAGTCCAGGAAGTATCTGTAAAGAGACCTCTGTAATTATAATGGGTTTAATGATTGTTTATAAAACAACACACCACCAGTATTTACACAAAACAATTTGTGTTTCCAAAAAATGGTATTAACAAAAATTTCAACTACATTTGAAGCAATAAATGGCAACTACAGATTTTTTCACAATATATATGAAATTTTTCTATACTATAAAATTGTATCTTATAGTGTCTCAATTCTCGGACATTTAAATATATTCCTTTTTATTTTTAATTTATAAATAAAAGGTTCTTCAACCTCTTCTAGCTTTAGGACATTTATTTTATTTTCATAATGTTAGAGACACTGTTAAATGAACCAATATTTCCCGAACTATAATAGATGCAATAAATTTTTATTTTTATTTTTTTTTTATTTTTCACGAATCATCCAAGTCAATTCAAAAGTTGATTTTTGTTACAAAATACGCACATTTCCAAAAAAAAAAAAAAATTCAAATATTATTGAAATGATTTTTGTACATTTTAAAAATATTTTAAATTGTGCGTTATTAGTTTGTTAACTCATCGATATCGGTCATTGCACTTTTTTTAATTCGAAATAAATTTTATACGAATATTTTTAAAAATGCACAAAAATATTAAATTTTTATCTTCTCTTAGTTGGGTTTCATTTTTTTTTTTTTTGTGTATTCAATTTTTGCTTTTCTATAAATAAAAACTATATGGAAAAATAAAAAAAAAAAAATTGTTTTTCTTAATAGTGCGATAGCCAAAAAAAATGTGAAAAATTACATTGTGAATATTACCTTGTAACAAAAGCACAATTTGTTTAATAAAAATATTTTTTTAATGTCTTGAGTTGAATTAAGTGGGCTTGAGGACGATACGATATATTTTAATTGAGATGAGAAGACGATGAATTCAACTTCATTCAAATATATTTATTTTTTTTTATAATAACGTTCAAATAAAATCAGTATGTATAGTAAAATTATCAAATTCGATAATCAGTGTTTGCAACGAGAACTATTAAGTATAACTACAGTGTTGAATTCAAAAATGTATTTAGAATGATTTCATTTCTGTTCTATCTCCCATCAAAAATATTACAATTTGGGATCGTAGTTACATGAATGTATTTTAGGACTGAAACCATATTTGACAGTATCATATATTCATCAAATTTAAAACTCAAATAAAACACATTACAGTATTATAATTGGTGTGGCGTTAACAACGGATGCACATTAATTTCATCTAATTTAATGTCTGCCTTTTCACGAATTTACGTATTTTGGTAGCAGCAATAAAGCAAACTCACTAAAATGTATTTGTGAAATAAATCTAAAATAAAAACAAATTTACACATATTCAGCGAAAAATTTTAATTTATTTGTTTTCAAAGTCAATAAGTAACGAAAAAAAAAAAAAAAATTAAATAAAATAAAATTTTTGTTATGATAAAAATAGATTCGAAAATTATGTTGTAAATAGAGAAATGCCATATGCATAAAAAAAAATCAACGAGAATGCATACATTTCGAATCAACAAAAATTAAAATTAACATAATATTTTTCTTTTTGTTACAGTATCTAAAAACTGTACATATAAACAGATACATATAGATAATACATAAAATGTATTTTTTTTTTGAAAGTAATAAGAGCAATTAAAAAACAAATATACGAGTATCCTGATGTTTATACATATCCTTGTGAGAATTCTCAAACATTTGAATATTGACTATTAGGGGTGATTGCCGTTCATGGATTCGTTTCACAATTTCTAACTTAAGATATGAAATGCAAAAAATCAAAAGTTTAAATTTCCATTAGATTGTTGCAAGTAGGTTAATAAAATAGGTACAAATAAGGATATTTAGTATTAAATATTAAAGTATAGGCTTACCCGAATAGAATGAGAATGAATCAAAACAATCCTTTAGTAGATTTAATTAGAAGCTTTTTATCCTTTGAAATAATATGCCTTCCTGGAAAGATAATGAAAAAACTTTCAAAAATACTCCTAAAAAACATAATCTATCTATTACAAAAATATAAAAATATTTTGAGCATAATTGACAACTGTTCATTTTCGATAGACAAACGTATTTTCGTACACGTTTTAGAATAAAAAAAACATTCACTTATTAAAAACAGAATACTTTTAATTTTAATATATATATTTTTTTCGTGATAAAATTCACATAAATTATGCTGAATAGTACAGTTGCAATCCCTTGAATACTTTTTTTTTTTCTTCTGAGTAGGATTATAATAGTGGGAGTATATTATTTGGTTTTCAAAAAAATAAAATTAAAAAATTACAATACATACATCTAATATAACTTAAATGTATAAATTTATAAAATAACAAACATATAAATTTTCTAAGTAATGCGATTTTTTTGTCATTTTTTTTGTTGTTCCATATATAACTATTACACATAATATGGAAAAATCTAGGACCCTTTTTCACGAAAATAAAAAAATATATATATAATATGTAACCCAAATAAAACTAAAAACAACATATGTTTGTAATTTTTAGAACATTGACTTTGAAAAATGAGAAAATTAAAGAAATATGTTTTCAAAATAGTAATTGAAAACTATAGCAAAAATTTATATAACAAATTAACTTAAATTATATCAGCGAAAGCAGATTTTACGTGCTGCAATAACACTTATTTCTTGATTAGCGATTATATCCGTATACTTTTACATATTTGATACATTCCATATGAGCCACTTACAAAATTCCAAAGTTTCAATAATTAAAATCTTTCAAAAATGTGGTTTGCCATTTTGTCCCAATGCATTTTCAATTTAAAAAATTTAAGAATTCAAAATTAAATATTTGTACAATAATACGGTCAGATATTAAATCCCTATTTTTCCAACTGGGTTAAAAGAATAGTTAAAGCTTTATGTTTGGAAGCCGTGTAAATACTTATTTCAGATACAAAATGTTCTAAAAACAAGCGAAAAAGTACATTATTATTGAAAAATAATGCATTAAGTAGAACTTTTTTTTTTTAAAGAATTATTCATATTAATCATTCATTGAGTTGAGTGCAAGGTAAATGATTTTGTACCATTTAACAATTGATCTCATGTTGTTTATGTCCGTATTTATCATATTCTGAACAAAATCATTGTTTTGCTAAGAATTGAGGTCATTCATAAATTTTTATTTTATTTTTTTATTTTTTGTTGGAAGAAAATATCTAAATAATTGTTATTTAATGTTTATTACAAGAACAAAATATATACTTCATGTACGGTTTAAATCATCTTTATAAAAAGAAAAAAAAAATAAAACATAATTTTTCATCAGACTTTATGCTGTAAATGTGTACATATATAGATATAGATTCAATTGAAATTTTTCAATTTTTCTTTCAGAAAAGGAGGGTAAAGTAATAAAGAGACATAATAAAGTAACAAATTTAAATGGTCAATATATATGTAAAAAAAAAGAAGTAATTTTGTTATTACAATACCACTATTATTCTTAATACTTAATTTTTTTTTTTATTTATGAATGAAATTTTGCTGAATTAAAATTAAAAAATAAAAGAAAATTAATTTTATTATAATTGTTGATCTTATTTTTTTGTGTTTATTTGGTTTGAGTTTGAGCTTTCCTTGGGATGAATTAGTAAATAAAATCTTATGTGCTTACAATCGATATTAATAGATTCATTTTCGGATGTATCGATTCGTCTTAGTCCTGAGACTAGGAAACAAAAAATGATCAGTTGTTTTCATAATTGCAGTGACTAATTTTTCCATAAATTTCCAAATAGAGTTATGAGAGATTGTTTCTTGTACAACGCACCAGTAGGTACTTGTAAAAGAATTTTGTCGTAATTTTCTTTCATTTATGGCCCCAAAGTTATAAAAAAAAGTCATATAATAAAAAATATAATTATAATTACATGATAATAATTCATTGGTCATTATAACTATGGTTTAACAAACTAAAAATGTGTGATATTTATTTTACCAACATTATTTTTAACTTAAATATTTTATAATTTTTAGTTGCAATATATGCACGTATTAATTTTATTAGAAAATTCTTGCAGGTGAAAGATTTACAATGATTTTCAAATCTTACATTAGATTCCTTTATTTTTGAGGTTTCTATTAAAATTGCGATTTGATGAAAATAAAATTAATTTTGTTTCTAAAAATTTCATACGAATAGTAAATGTGCATGTAATTTTTAAGTTGTTTTCAAATTTTGCTAAAATTATTGCAAACATTTTAAAATTAGTGAAAGAGCGATAATAAAATAAATTTTAAACCCCTAAAAAACTAAACCCTTTTATACAGCAATTAAAAAAACATTATTATTTTGCTAGAATGTTGTTCTCTAATAAAAAATAATAAAAAAGAAAGGATTCTCAAGGATTTTGATAGCGATATTTCTTTTTTCAAAATAATTTTTTGCCGCAAAATTCTTAGTAAATTCCAGCTAAATCTAAAGGGTTAATTATTTTATAACATATTTTTTTGCAGAAACAAAATGAGGTATATGAATACAAAAGATACCTATATATATTTTAATGCGAATGTGAATCTTATGCAAATGCATCAGGTATATATATATATATATATACCAAAAAAGGATTATATTTGATGTTCTTTTCTGAGAAATTTCTTCTCTCGAACAGAGGGAACAACAGTATAGTTTTGTAATGTTAATTTACAATAATTGTAGAGCTCAATGCGACAATATTGCATATAGTAACTCTTGAGAGGCATTGCAAAATGCGTTTATTTTGGCATTATTTTTGGGACTTCTAGTAACCTCCTATGTGTGTACAGTTGTAATTGGCAGTTGTGGAAAATTTTAATTATTATCTTTACTAATATTTTTTCCGGGTTGAATAATAATGATTTAATCAGTTTTTCATTTTATTCAAAAAAAGGCTTAAAAATGCAATTAATGCTGTTGTTGCACCGATGTCTTTATTTAAAAAAATATTTTTTCTCCAATCATTGATTTATCTACTGTAAAAAGGATAAACGTTATAATAACCTTGCAAAATGTACATAGGGTTACCTAAAAAAAATTGTCCTCAAGCATATCTCATTTGAATACCAAAAAAATATATACGATTCAAGGTAAAATTAAGATTTCTGAAAGATCAATGTTATATAAATAAAATATAATGTAATTTTAAGTAACTTTTAACGGAAATTTCCTACGGTGATTTGCATAATAAAAATTCTTCCAACATGCGAAATAATCACATTTTCTATTAACAACAAAAATAAAAATTATAGTTATTTCAATTCATTCATAATTGTAATATGTATTTTTTTGACAGGGTAATTATTTTCCGGAAATATATAGAGCAGTTGACACAAACAAAAAGATTTGGGTCTTACATGTACCATGTAGTGTGTCGAACTACAGGTTCTCTGATTTTTATTAATAAATTTTTTTAGCAGAATTTTGTATTTTAAAAACAAGCTTGAGTTTGAAGTTAGAAAGAATTGTTTACACCGAAATATCTAATTTCAATTTAGTAAGTTTTTGTTGACAAAATCAATTGTTTATTATTGTTAAATAAAAAAAAATAGTTTTTAACATGATGATTAAACATTTATGTTCCATTTGTATCTAAAATAAAGCAAAACAACTTGCTTTCAGGAATTTTGATAATTTAAATCAAATATGGAATTATTACGCTTGATCATTTCCTCTGACGCGTTAGATTTATTTAGCGAGCATATTAGCTAATATTGCAGAATGACATTTATTTTTAGATACCTATGTTTATGAATATTAAACAATATTTTTCAGTAATTTTTGCAAAACTTTTCTTAAAATCTTCTTAAAATTGAAGGGATCGCTAAACTTGGCGAAGTAGAAGTGGACATAGGAAATCATTATATCATTACATTATGATGGCTGACAAAAAACTCACAACGCAAACTGGTTACATGATGTAGAAAAATTCTAATTCACAAAATAAGCTTATTTAGTTATATATAAATAAAATCCATATGAATATACAACATGCATATATGATTAAAATGTAATTATTTCAATCCGGCTTCCATCTTCCATGTTACATAACAAAAATATTATTATATAACAACATTTTCAACCCTTCCACAAAAAAATTATATCAAATCAATGCGATCGAATCGAACGACATAAAAGCATTTCTATTTATCATTGAATTCTAATATTCCAAATAGAATTTTCGAAAAATAATAATAATAATAATAATAATAATTATATAAATATAACATCCATACAAATAAAGCATACAAATTAGTTTTATAAAGCAAAAAAAAAAAAAATTATATGTTTGCTCTATGTTGCACAGTAATGCATAAAAGTATTGTGTATTTTATGGTGATCTTGAAAAAACAATTTGTTTTAGTATTAGTTACATATTGTGAAAATAAATTAAGATACAATTAAGAAAACCGTCAAATAGTTTTCCATTTAATATTTATGTTAATTTTTCTAGCAAAATTAACTATGTATTTATATATTAAAAACTATCAAAAAGGGTTGTAATATTATTCATATTGATTTTGGTCTTATTGTTTGTAGAATAAAAATTTTCTTATATTCTAACAAAATACTAAGTAGTTTTTAAAAGAAAAATGGGTCCAATAAAATAAAACCAAAATGTATCCGAAAAAAGAATTTCACAGCAGTAATACTATCTTCTTAAATCATAATGTCATTTTACCGAAAATTGTCATTAAATCGAAATATATTTTGAGGATCAGATAAATATCTTACATAATGTCAAAGTCTTAAATAATTTTATTCCAAAATTTTGAGTCCATTTTAAAGATTTGTTAATAATAATCAATGAATTTTTATTTCAAATTTCCAGGTATCATACCTAAAAGAAAAGTTATTTTTTAAATAATTAAAAATTTAAAAAAAAAAATAATAATAATAAAGTCCGGTCTTTCTTTAATATTCACAAGTGGGTGTTTTACTTATTTATTGAAAAATATTATAGCAATAAAGAAAACATTAATTTAAAACTTAGAACTTTTGATTATTGCACATAATCACTCTCTCTCTAATATACAAATATTCTACGCGCGTATAAAAATTTTTGTACCACGCAAGGGAAAAACAATTTTTTTTTTTTATTTAATACTCATCGAATGTAGTCTGCAAAAAAAAAAAAAGCAACAATTACTGTAGAAATGAAAAATATTAAATAATTTCTATATAAGTATCTGCAAGTTATATCGTAAACGTAAATATTGTGTGCATAGATTTTATATTTTATTTATTTTTTTTTGTTTATTAGACATATATAATTTTTTCCTTCAAATGCGCATATACTGAACCAAGTTTTTTACATTTGTATTGGTTATGTTTATGTTGCGTTTTTCTTTCACGCATAATTTTTTATTTTATTTTTTTTTTCTAATTTTCACTATGTTCGTCATACTATTTTGGAATGCATTTTTATGTTTGTAGTTGTATCGATAACATATTTATATAAAAAAAAAAAACAAAAATAGTATCTGGCAGCAACAAAAAAAATGCTACTTTTTCGAAAAACTTGTGTCTGTAAGATTTTCTAGTTTTTTTTTTTTATGCGAAGTCTGAAATTTTTTTTTTTCTATTTTTTTTTTTTTTTGGCTGTCTCTATAAAATTGTTGTATTTATTCTGGTTTTTGAAAAACAAAAAAAAAAGAAAAAAAATACATATATTTTTTTACACAATGAAAAAGGGCTCATCATTCGTAATTTTGCTGTTTATTGCTCAATATCGACGGAAATATTTCTTGTGTATAGTGTCTAAAAAAAAAAATTTCGCTGAAGTGAAGCAAAAAAAAAAAATAAAAACAAAATAGGAAAAAAAGCAAGTAAAAAACCTAAATGCACTTGAGATTTTCGAAAATAATATTAGAAAAATACCAATTTGAAATTTTTAGTTTGCAACCAGACGTTATTAAGAACAGACGTGAATGTATAGTCTATTTTTTTTTTTTAATTTATATTTACATTATTTACTTTACATACATTTTTGTTTTTGTTTTTATTTTTATCAAATTACATTGAACTTGATTTGAATTCAAGTTTTTTTTTTTTAATATTAAAATTTCTAAAAACAAAAATTAATAATAATATAAACCTTTTTTGAATTTTAAATCTGATTTATATTTCATATAACTTTTCAAAAAAATATTTTGCATATTTTCACGCAAATGAAATGTCATAATTTTCTTTCAAAGCGACACACTAAGAAGTTCAAATTCTTGTAGGATAGAACTTCAATTTCGTGTCGCTTTTTTTTTTTTTTGCACATTTATTATTATTTAAAAATTTGCAAAAAAAAAAAGCTGCGACCAAATTTTGTCAACAATTTCAAAAAATATTCAAATAATCGTTAATTACAAAAATCTAAAAGCAAGAAAAATAATAAGAAAAGTATATGAAATGCAACTCAAATGCAATTTTCAAAAAAAAAAAAAAAAAAAAACACAAAAATTTATGCTAAAAACATTTTGTTTTTATTTTCAGTACTGATTGTGTCACAAGAACAAAAATACAAAAAAATAATAATAATAATAATAACAATCATAAAAGAATTTGAAAACTTAAAGATAATAAAAAACAAAAAATTTTAAAAATATAAATAAAAATAAAATTTTCCATTAAACAAATGTGAAACAAAATAAAATCTTATCGAATAAATAAATAAATACAAATCAAATTCTAAATAATATAATTTAAATAAAAAAGAACCTCAGCACCGCACAGCAAAAATAAATATAATATATAGAACATAATTATAAAAGAATATTTTTGGCAAATTTCTTTTAATTTCGACTTTTACATTTTATTGCTGCAAATTATTGGCAAAAACTTATTATTTTTTTTTTTAAGTTTTTTTGCACAAATTTTTTTCTGCAATATTTATTATTTTTTTAACCTTTTTTTGGCTTTGAAAGCTGTGTGCGTGCTTACAAAATTAATTAGTTTTTTTTTTCCCTCAAAAACAACGTCCCAATTCTTAACTGAAATTCAAAATTCAAAATTTAAAATAAAAAACAAATTTAATTAAAAAAAAATAATAAAAAAAAAATTAAATTTTAAAAAAAAATATGAAAACTTTGCAAAAAAATTTGAACTTGCAAAATTAAAAAAAAAAAAAAAAAAAGCTTTGAACTTTTGCATTAAATTTTGATAACAGTGCAAAAAAAAAAAACAAAAAAAAATTATTAATTTTATATATATGAAAATGAACTGAAATGCAAATGAACTTTTTTGTGCAAATTTTATTAACGTTGCAAAAAATAAGCACGAACTTAAATTTAAGAACTTCACAACACTCTTATTGAAAACTGAAAATAAGTGTAGCGCAAAGTAAATAACAAAAAAAAAAATTTTATTAAAAAAATTTAAAAAAAAATCAAAAAATTAAATCAACGAATGCGAAAAATTTTTGATTTGACAAAAAATTCAAACGAATTGAAAAAAAAGTCAAAGAAACAAAATATTAAAAATTAAATTTTGCTGAAATTTTTTTTTTTCCATTCAAAAAAGAAAGAAATTTTTTTTTTTTTATTAAATCTTGACATTTTCAATTAATTCATTGAAGAATTTGTGTGCAATTAATTTCAAAAGTTTTTTATTTATTATTATTTTTATTAATTTTTGGCATTTGCGAATTGACTGAGAATTTTCGCATAAAAAAAATGAATTAAATTTTTGAAAAATCAAATACACCTTCGGAAGAGAATATAGAAAAATAATATTTTAAGATCTGGGGTAAGTAAGTTTTTATTTTTTATAAATAATAATTTAATTTTAAAAAATTATAAAATTTTTTTAATAAATCGCTAGCTTGTATATATTTATCTTCATAGAGCCTAAAAATTTTAGCGCCAATAAAGTTTTTTTAATTAAGGTTAATGTTTTGGAAGTTCTTATTACTCATATATTCTGGCTTTGTTGAAAATTTGAGATTTTAATTAAGATTTTTCAATACTTAAACCATTTATTCTTTATATACTTAACCCGTTTATTCTTTATTTCTATATAATATACATGAAATAAATCAGTGGGTTCATAAAATTTATTTATATTATACTGTACTATAGTAGAATTTCAATATTATGAATCAAAATTATGCCATTTCTTTAAAAATTCACTAAATCCAACATAACAATAATATTTAAATAAATAAAGTTTTTGTTTATAGATAGAATGAAATCTTGTTTCTTTTTCGAATACATACTTAACAAGCTTTGGTTTCACTACAAATGTTTTTTAATATTTTGAAATTTCGCTAAAAATTATGACCTTGATTCAATAATGCGATATTTTTTTATTTTAATACAAGTTTTTTTTTTCATAGAAAAACCAATAATGCAAGTTAAATTGAATGCACTTTGCGTTGCTAAATGTAATTTAATGCAGTTGCGCTTTGTATGTAACAATTATTAATTACAAGTGATATGTGATTGCAAATTATTTTCTAAATTTATTTTCGAGTATATATATGTTGATCATATTATTATAAGGCAAAAAATAAATAAGATTGATAAAAAGTTGAAATTTATCACATTTATACAAAGGAATTCTTTTATTTTTCTATCTTCATTAAAATTTATATCAGTTTTTTGCTTATTGATTCAATAATTTTTACATCTTGATCGGTATATATATACTGAAAAGTTATAAGACTAAATAAATATTGTACTTTTTGGCGATTATTTTGTGAAGTTTTTAGTGGAATAATTTGTTAAGTCAATGCTTTTTTTAATTCAATAAAAAGCTTAAATGTTTTAATCCCGTGTTCTATTAATTCATTTCAAGAAAATGAATATCGGTACCTTAAAATGTTCAACGCGCTGCAACGATGATCTAGCTATTTATATGCAAACTTAAACTCCATCGAAAATGCAATATGAAAATAGAAAAAAAAGCAAGCAAGCATATTTATATTATGTCAATAACCTCTGCAATATTATAGATCAGGGATTAAGATCGTTAAAGAGACCTTGACATCAAATAAAACATTTGCCCCCCCTTTTAGATAATTATATTAATTCGAATATTACATAAAAAATATAAAATTCTTATAAAATGTATATATTGTAGTGTAGAGGAAAAAACAAGTAATGCAATTTCATTATAATAATAGACATTAGTTATTTTCAATGTAGAAAAATAAAAAAATAAAAAAATAATAATAACATTGCGAATTAGAGTGAGTGATTTTTTCCAAAGGACACAAACTAATCATGTCCTGTCTGAAAATATTATTTTTAATGTTTATTGACAATTTAATGAAAAATCGCGTGCTTTTACATGCAAAAAAAAAAATAAATAAATAAAATTATTTCTTGTTTTTTTTTTTCAATTTCCATTCAACTGTAGTATATATGTTTTTATTCCAAACATAAAATTTTGCAAAAAAAAAAAAAATAAAAAGAAAATTCCTTACTTAATGATTAATGAATAATAATATCATTTCGTTAGAGTAGAACCCGTATAAATAAAATAAATTATAAAGCTTTTATATATGAATGTACACTTCATATTTTCATAGAGAACATTTTGATTAGCTTTATTTATATTTTCTTTTTTGCTAATAATTTATTAATGGCATACTTTATGACACATTTGCAATTAAAAGTTTGAAGAACAACGACGACGACAACGAAGACCGACACAATAATTTAAGACATGCAATATTTTCTGATTTTTATATTAAGTTTTTTAATTTTTTAATTTAATAAAATAAAAATAAAATAGAAATTTAGAGCAATACAATATTTTTTTTTTTTTATTTATTTATGAACTTATTTATACTTAAATATGTTTATATATGTAAAATACATAATTTACAATGAAAAAATATGCTATTTTGGAATTTTTTTTTTGTTGATTTTTCTTTATTGACTTGAACTGAAGCAAATTAAAAAAAAAAGAAGTTGAAAAAATGCCAAGAGAATTGAAAATATTCAAAAATTATGTCCTGCGGTCTTGTAGTATTAAGTTTCGACTTTTAAATCATCCGAAAATTCTATTCCTGTTTTCATTCGACCCTTAAATAGAACTGCATTATCATTAAATTTCATCAACAATCGTAATAGTAGTTTCTATTTTGGAGGGATGAATTAGGACTTTTTTTTTTTGATAATTTTGATGATTTTGATATTTTTAAATTTAGACGGATGTTTTTATGATTGAAGATAGAAACGTTTATTTCTTATCATTTTTCAAATAGAACTAAAATGATACAATTATCATCGCACTTGAAATTTCGATTAAGGAAAAATTCGATATAAACGTTGTTTTCATGCTTAAAGATGGAAAAGCTCGCTGTAATTGAACTTAAATGGCAATTTTCTTATCAGTTTCAAAATAGAACGTTACGATCCCCATCGCTCTTAACAATTCGTCGTTTATAATTTCAATGATATTCAGTGAGGAAGAAATTAAAATTGAATTTAATTTAAAATAAAACAAATTTTATAAAGCAAATGTTTATTCCTTTTGTTATGGTTCTACTACAACAAATCTAATTATATATGTACTTATGTAATGCTATATATAAATATGGATAATGTACTTACATAAATATGCATTATACACGTATAATGTATAAGAAACAAAATTTATTTTAAAGTGGGTACTGAACTTTCGTAAGGTTTCTTTATTGTTTTTTTGTTTTTACATTTTATATATTTTGGTACCTACCATAGAACAAATTTATTTACAAAAATAGAAAATATTAAGAAATTATGGTCACGAATATTATGGTCTTAAAATTTAATTAACTTAAAAATAATAATATGTCATAAATAATTTTGCACTTTTTTAAAATAAAAAATATAGTGAAAAGAATATTATAAGATTTTATATTTAAAAAAAAATTTCTTATATAAATATTTATTTATTTAGTTTCTTTAAAATTACTTTATTCTTCAATATTTTTTTCGTTTTATATTATTTATATTAACATTTTCTTCTCATACAATTTAGTAGGGAAATTTGGAAATTAAAGAATTTTTGAAGTAATCAGAAGAAAATAATAAAGAACAGCTTAATATTAGAATCAAAGAACTTCTAGCATAGGTAATATATAGCCATCAAGTATCAAAAAAGTGAAGAAGATTATTTTGAAGTTTATTTTGAGATATTTTAATCTAAACATGAAAAGTATTTTTTTTTATATAAAAACAATTTTTTATTTTTAGTATTTCATCTATCTATCTATCTAACAAATTTTCAAGATAATGTAAAAAATCTTAATGTCAATAAAATTATTCACAATCAATTCCATTGCATCATAATTTTTAACTTTAACTTTCAGGATATTATAATCACCTGATTAAATTGCGCGTGTATTAATTTGTATATATAAAATATTGATGATCCGACATATTCAATGAAATTGTATTTAAATGCTTTAACTTATTATTTGCAATATTTTCAACCTAAAAAAAAACATAATGAATTTTGTTCTCTCATGTTACATTTTACATTTACATTATACATTATACATATAAATATATTTATTTTTAATTGAAAACCTGCATAAAATCATTAAGAACTATTTATATGTACAAGTACAATATAAAATAAAATTAAAAACAATAAATTAACATGCATTTTTTTTTCTTTTTAATCTTTTAACATCTTTGCTTATTAAATCAACACGCAATAATCTTCTTTGCGTAATTTCTTTTTATTTTTATTGTTGAACCTTACATCCTCTTTTATTTCTATCTGCTTTATAATCGCTTCGAATTCACCAAACAATGGCAAGATTTTTGCACACTTTTCATGCAATTTTCCCAATCAACCTGTTTTCAGTGTTTTTTTTTTATTATTATGAATTCTATTTTATATTAAAAAAAACCTATATTTTTTTTTTTTTCTAAATCCTTTGTAAATCTTAAATAGAAAAACTAGTTTTATCGAAGTACAATGATCCTACATTAAGATTTTGTTAAGAATTGAAAAAAAAAAAAATTATTATTTGACAAAACGGTATAATATTATATTTAAGAAATTTATAAGGACCTCTCCGAAATAGACAAAAAAGGATCATTTTTTGTTTTTTTTTTTTTTTTTCTTAAACAACATCATTTTTTGATGCCAAATTTGATTTGAATTATTTATTTTTTGTTATGCATTTATGAGAATATTCAATATTTATCGAATATCCTATTTTAATGATCGAAATAAAAAGATTTCGATATAAATTTTAAATTTAGGAATACAATTATGGACGCCCGCCTGCTCCCTCAATATCTACCGTATTTTATTTGTTAGAATGAGGAAAAAAGAAAATGTATGAATTAAATTTTCCACATACATTTTCATATCACTGAGTTGACTGAATACTTTGAGCTTATTTTTATTGTCCCGTACAAAATAATGTTTTTCATACCAGATTAATCAGAGCCTAAACATTTTCATAGCTTCACTTCTTAAAAAATTAATTAAAACAGATTAAGGTAAGAACTTGGGTCTAAAAAGTGTGAATTAAATTTTTTCTTAAAATTCCATAATGTTTTCTATTTTACAAAAATTATATTAATTCCCGCAAATTGATTATAACAGGCTGAACATAATTTTCAAAATATATATAATCTGCGATTAATTTTCAAAAGCATTTATAATTTTGGGATCTGTCTTACTGACTACACATATATTTAGTGCATATATATAGCAATAGCAGACACATTTGTTATTTTTAGTTTTATCTTAGAAGCATATTTTTTTCCGTCAAGTCCTTTTTCCTTTTTTTGATATCCCAAAATGTGTATTTTTTTTTTATTTTTTTGCTATTAAAAATGATCATTTTTCATGTTTATCAACCTGTCATTAAAATTTAAAATAACAAAAAATTAAAAATTAAATTCTCAAGAGCCAAAAATTGCATTTGCAATTCATTATGGATATTCGAAAGATTGCAAAAAAAACTATATAAATGCTTATTTCATTGCGTTGAAGAATGTTAAAGATTTTTTGTTTTACTGAAATTATTATTATCAACCTGAAAAGAAAACGTAAGTTCGAAAAGTAAATTTTTATATGCTTGAAGTTATAACAATTTAAGTTCTTTTTTAAATGTTTGCAAAATATTGTTACCTCAAAATTAAAAACATTTATAGTACACTCATAGATCTGAAATAGTATTTTATTATTAATCAAGAAATTGGAAACATAGCATAATGGTTTTTAGTTTTGATTTTTTTTTGATAAAATAACGCAAACAACGCAAGAAATTTTAATAAAAATACACCTTTTCTAATCGAAATTAAATTCTATTCAGATAAAATATAGATATTTCGATATATATATTTCGGCTTATAAAATCTGAATTAAAAAAAAATACTATCAAGATAAATTTTTTTTTTGGCCCTAAAATTCAATATTTAAAGCCAAATAAATAATAACACAAAATTCCTTACTATTCGCTTACTATCTTCAACTTGAAGGGCTTCGATTCACGTGTAGAAAAAAAATTGGGATTGGAAATGAAGCGCGTACACTTATTACATGTTTACTTTTATTTTTGTAAACAAGACGCTTATATTTACATAAGCAAAACAATTTTTTATTTTCAATGTTTCTGGTTTAAAGGTCATGGTTCAATGTGAATAAAACTAATTTTTTGTATATATATTATTTTTATTTTGCTTTTGAATAATACTACCTTTGTAAATTTTTATTTTTTTTTTTTAAATATTTTCTTATTATGCATATTAAAAATATTTTGCTTTTAGTATAAAATAATTAAATAAAAATGCAATAGCATAACGAAACCACGCACTATTTTTTTGGTGAAAATCCCTTTTTACGACGACAGTCAAAAATAAATTCTCATATTTTATCGCAATATTTGCGGCATAATATTCACGCAATATATAAATAAAGCAATATAAAATTGTTTCAAATACCATTTTGTGACTTTACAAATTAATAAAAAATAGATAAATTTGTTAAAAAAAATTACTACTACTACTATACTATAGATTGAGATTTCATTAGAAAATCACAAAAATTAGGGCCACCAACTTTATAGTGTGCAATCTTTTATTTCAGTCTTATAAAAAAAGAAAATTGCAACATTTTAGTCTAGTTTAGTGTCACTATGATGATTGTTTAATAATTTGTTTTCTTCCAAATAAAAGTAAATTCTTTCTCTCAAGTCATTACTCGTTTTTTTATTTACACTATGAATAGAGTTGACTTTCTGAAGTGTTCTTAGAGAAACAAATTTTTGCCACTTGATTCCGATTTCATATTTAATAAAAATGATTAGAATAATGTATCTAAATTTTTCAATCTAAAAAAAAAATCAAAAAGAAAAACTCTTTGGTAACAAACTAACATTAAAGTTTCGTTTCAATAAAAATAAAAAATGCTAAAAACTAAAATTTATATGCTGCTGCACCCCCACAAACTATTCTTCATCAACGCATTTTCGTGTTTTTTTGTTTTATTTTATTTTATAGAAAAAGGTATATCAAAAGGTAATTTTGAAACGACAATAAAAAATGGCCCTTTAGTTTTTATGCACAATCATCAGCATATAAAAAATTTACCTTTTGTCTGAAAAAAAAAAAGCGAAAATAAAAAAATTCACATAAAAAATAATGTTTCCTCAATTTATGATAATTTTGTTTTTATTTTTTACAATTGGAGAGAATTTAAGTTTTTAGAAAGCAATGTCAATATATATGAAATTATTATTATCGGTCACTAACTTTGAGCATTTTTGACGTTTAATATTTTTGCCAATGATTAGAAATGTGATTCATTTAGCACTAGCATAAGACTTCCGTATAGCTTAGTCATAATATTAGATTGATTTTAATTTTTTCAACTCAACTTTTTCGAAAATTAGCTTTAAGTAAGTTCCATTACGTCGTTACTACTATTTTTCTAAAAACCATAATATTTGTTAATCTGTAATCTGGAAAATTTAAATTTTAATAAATAAATAAAGAAATAGAAAAGATTTATTTTTATTATTTAATTATTTTTAAATTCACAATTTAAGTAAAGATCAACAAGTTCGAAAAGATATTTATTTTTTCGTAATTAAAAATCCTTTAAAATTCAAATTTGTATATTTTTAATTTCTTTTCCAATTTTAAATTTATTTTTTAAACTCAAGCCAAAATTTCTTATTTTATGATTTTCTTTCATTTGCTTGTATAGTATAAGTATATATAATAAAGTTCAGATTCAGAATGGGTCATTAAATTTTATTTATTCGATTGAGAATTTGTACATGTTAATAAGTTTGCTGATAAGGAACTATAAATTATGTTTAGTAAGAGTCACAGGTACATTAAGATGCAGGCTCTATTTGGAAATAAAATGAAATTAAGACAACTAGAAATATAAAAAAGCTAACAAAGAATCGAAAGAGTTCCAAAAATCCGGTTTATAAGCTTAATTTGGTGTACTAAGACAATTTCTTTTCTAGAGATCATACTTTTGAAAACATTCTATAAAAATGGGTAATTTATTTGTCTGTTTGCATCATCTCCTATAATATAGATTTACCTTCAAAGGTGCACGAAAGTTCAATAAAATATTTAGGGACCAACAAATAATTAAAAAAAAAAATGTTTTTAACATTAAATTCCTAAATTTACAAAAAATTTCTAACATACAGAAAAATGAAAATTTAATGTAAAATTTAAATATGTTTAGAATTTTTTAAATGCAAAATTTTAAAAACAATTATTTTAAGTATTAATATCAGAATAATTAACATTACATTTGTTGTACATATAATTTCGACTCACTCTAATTCAGAGAACATCTCGCAATTTTTAAAGTAAAATTTGTGCGTTAGAAAAAAAAAATTATGCCGCATGAATATCTTTGATGCAAACAAAACGCACGTACATACAATTCATGCTTTTATTTTATTTATTTTTTTGTTATTATATTAAAATTTCTTTTTGGTAAAAAATTCAGCAATGTTTTGGGGGGAAATGGTCCGGTAGAAAAAGAATTTTCCTTTAAAATGTGTGTAGATTTTTTTTTTTCGTTTGTCATAAACAAATTAATTTTTACATAAATTTTAGGTCTGAATGGCGGAAAAGTTCGTCGATGCGTATAACAAAAAAATAACTAAGGCAAATATTATATATACATCTAACTATTATTTAGTATTTTTAATTCTCATTAATGATAAATGGGATTAGGAAATATTTCGAGGAAAATCATAAAAAGAAAGTATATGTATTCAATTTGTCTTGTCGACTTCATCAAAACATCACAATTTCTTAGCTATACCGTAAACTATTTGTAACATAAATTATTTGTTCAAAGGATTATAGATTTGATTACTTGTTGATTCTTTGGTGTTGCAAAATCTGAAATGATAATACCAAATTTTTGATAATTATATTAGAAAATTTATTGTATTTCCTTTTTAGCCCCGTTTTCCAACGAAAAATAAAAAAACGAAAAAAGGTTTCCATTAAATGTTCATGTGTTCTCCACTTCTCGGCATTTATGCTTACAACTAACAAACTACCCAATCCAAATCAATATTTCAGTCCTATTTCATTGAATGCGAAAATATGCGTAGGATATTTCGTTCTCTTTCACATCGACTAAGGTTCTACGATTTCGGGTTTGGAAGTTAGAAGGTTCTTAAAAAATTTCATATAAAATTAATATATTTCACTTTTAGTAGTATTAATGAATTCGATGAAAATTATTGAATTGGGTAGACAGATGTCAATTAGGGGAACTTTAAAATTGGTTAGGTCCCAAAAATTCGGACTAGGGTCAAATCGTATATGACTAAATAATATTGGTATAATATAATGATATTGAAGGAACTTTAAAAATATGTTTAGTAGCTGATCTCGGTATCTTAAATCGAAATACTGAAAACTGGTCCCATACTTCATTTATTATAGTTACTGTTTTTTTTAAATAGTTTTTTAACTAGTTATGTAATTTCCAACAATCTGAAAATAATTATTTTTTAAAATTTAAATGCAATTTACTGAAATTTCATTTAAGGTTGGCGTTTGTAACAACATTTACTGTTGATCCATTTACACATAAATGCAATTATGTAATTTTGTCTATTTTTTTCACATGATTTTTTTTGTAACTAGACTTTGCATAGAAAAGGGCTGTTCGCAATTGTTGAAACTTATTTTTTTTTTGGGAAAAAAAATCATAAGAGGAAAACATTTTTTTGAATAATGATGGTCGACTCACCGGTTTTTTTTTATTTTTTCAAGAAAAGGGCGCGATTTATTTTATATTTTTTCTGGTCGTTTACCCTTGTGGGAGCAAAGTTTTTTTTTAACAAATTTAATTCAATATCGTATTAGGATAAATGTATGTATGAATGCATCGTTATTATGTTCATATTATGCTCATTTCAAAATATCTGGAAATTTCAATCATGTGTTAGGTTTTTCCTATATATTTAATATATAATTTTTTTTTTTACCGAAAAAAAAACAAAATTAAATATGGAGGAAAAATAATTATATGTAGGTAGTGATTATTTTTTAGCAAACTTGAAGAAAAATGACACTAAAGAATCTGTATAAATAATTTTACATCACATATTTCATCTCATATCATAATCTCATTTCATAAAATTCTACATCACTAGAAATTCCTTGTCAAAGACTTGGAAATTGCAAAATCCTAAAATCTAATAAAAATATTACTGAAGGCGAAGAATCGGAATTCTTTAAATTTTAACTTAAATATTTTTATCCCTGCGAAAACCAAGTGTAGTCATTTAGATTAACCTTTTTTGCAATATTAGCTATTGCAATTTTTATAATTTATGAGATACTTTGCTATTCATGAACAAGTTAACATAAAAGTTTAAAATTTAATATTTTAAGTTAATTTTTTTTTTAACAAATTTTTACATGACAAAATTTTTATCTATACTTCCAGATTGAAATATTGGATATACTTTTTTTGGAAAAAATACAATAAAATGGGTAGTAGTGAAGGACAAACGTACTGCTTACGTTGGAATAACCATAAATCAAATTTAGTTGAAATTTTGGATGCTTTAATCAAAATGGAGTCATACGTTGATTGCACTATCGCAGTCGATGAACAGATCAAATTTAAGGCACACCGAGTTATTTTGGCAGCGAATTCACCTTATTTTCAATCAATATTACAAGACTATGGATCAACAGATCATTGTTATCTGCTTTTTCCAGGAGTACAAGCTTTTGAAATGCGAGCACTTTTGGAATATATGTATACTGGTGAAGTTAATGTAACACAATCTCAAATACCTAAAATAATGAAAATTGCTGAACAGTTAGAAGTGAAAGGACTATTTGATATGCACGATTTAAAAGAAAAATTTAACAAATTTGAAGAAAATCCATTAATACAAAATCATCCATTCAATGGACCTCCACCTTTCCAGCATAAAGAAAATGAATTACGACAAAGAGAAAATGGAAACAAACATCGCCAATTAGAACAGCAACAGTCATCACCAATTATTACTACATCAACTACAAATGTTACTGCAGCACAGAGTAGCAGTTCCTCACCGCCATCGTTTATGTACAAATCACCATATTCTAGTCTGTACAATAGAAGTCCAGGCCCCTCGACATCTGAGAGACAAAAAGAACATTTGCCCAGAGATCAATTCAGAGAACGTGAACATCGGGAACCAAGAGAATTTCACAGAGAACGTACTGACAGAGATCGTGACCAACAAAGAGAACGAGACCAGCAAAAAGAACGAGAACAATTTAGAGAGCAAGATCTGTTACGAGAACATGAGCACAGAGAAAGAGGTCATCAACAACAGCAACAGCAGCAACAACAACAATTTGAAAAACAGCAGCAACAACAACAACAGCAACAACAACATCAGCAGCATTCACAACAATGGCCTATATCTCCGATTCTACCACATTCTTCAATGCCTTCTACTGCAGCAGCATCTATGTTAAGCTCTGTTTATGAAAGTGCTCCAGATATGAATCCTTTAAAACGAAAAAAAATCTCATCAATTTCATCAATGTTAATGTCTCAAGATACTCCTATATTACGTAATGTTTTGGCACAAAGTCATGTACCAGATTCTTCTCAACCGATGCCATTAATTGTACCTCAACAACCACAGCCTGAACGTACCAGCAGTATTAAATTAGAACGCAGCAATAGCGACAAATCATCATCATCAGTAAATTGTTCAGGATTAGATTTTAGTACCGAAAAGGTTAGTTAATTTCAACTGTAATTTAAAAGTTACGTATAAAAAAAAATTGCTTATCTATTAACCTAGAAACGTTGTTATCAATTAAATAAACAGATAAGTGTAAGTTAAAAGTCACTATTTAAGCGAGGATTCCTGAACGCCTGTACAGATATATAAGAACAAGTATATATGCGAAAATAATCAAATTAATTTTTTTTAACGATTCCAGCCTTGCTATTTATTTTGAGAAACTTTATTTCCACATACCTTTCCATTAGCATAATATAAGAATAAAAAGCGTAAAAAATAAAATTTCCAATTATACTAAACTTATTTCAATTTAAACCCTTTTATTTCTATATAAAACATATGAAAAAATCGTCTTAGGTGGTTTACTTATTTTACAAAAACCAACAAACTTATATTATAAAATATATATTTATTATTCTCTTATAGAAATATAAATTTGAAGAACCTCATTCACCATTCACCGATAAATCGTTTGAGGATGACAACGAATTGCCTCCGAATTTTTCCACTGAATTTCGTTCTGGATCACAATCAAATTCTCAAAAACCGGAATGGAAACGTTATAAACAGTACACACGAAATGACATTTTAGCTGCTATTGATTGTGTGCGGAACGGTATGAGTGCCTTACAAGCATCACGTAAATTTGGAGTACCTTCAAGAACGTTATATGATAAAGTTAAAAAATTGGGAATAACAACTAATAGGCCAATGAATCGAACTGTAAAACGAAGTCCAAGCACTGGTGGTAGCGGCTCAGCTGCTTTTCCATTTTCGTACGGACAAGTTGAAATGTTGGCCCAATATAATGAAGACAAAGAGCGTAGTGAAAGAGAAATACCTCAGCATTTACCAACAAATTTACATCAACATCAAGCAGCCGCAGCATTATTAGATTCAGCTTTTTTGCAACAAGCATTAGAGTCCCGTGGTGGTGATATTGCAGCTGGTCGTGAAGCACTTCATGCTATGGCTTTGGCTGCAGCAGCTCATGCAGCAATGTCGTCTAGTTCACCAACAATAAACGGAGCCATATCCACCAGTCCAGGTACAAATGGAACTGTTCGCTCACCAAGTCCGGGGTTCTCAATGAAATATTCGTCACATCGAAGTTCGCCGCCATTACAGCGCGAAGTGCTTATAAAGCGTGAATTAATAGAACGAATTGAAAGAGATCGTGAATTGGAGCGTGAACATCAGTTCCAACATTTGGAAAGGGAACATGAAATAGACCGGAATCAGAATTTAGAATCAGAATCTGACTTGGTGAGAGAACGCCAATTAGAGAGAGATCACGAACCTGAAAGAGATTGTGATCCGGGAATAAATAAGAAGGCACTTGAAAGATCATATTCTTCAGCTAGTATAGTTCATGATCACCATCGTGATGAAGAAGTAGAAGACTTATCAGTAGCCAAACACCAGAGTCACAATATTATGCAGCCATTGTCACAGTCACCAATTTTCAATGCACCATCTGGTGTAATTGTATCGACTAAATTACCATCAACATCAGACGATTTTACATCGAAACCTATAGAAGCTAAACGTGAATTGTTATCTGATGAACCTCCTAATAGAGATTAGTTAATAATGTATTTTTTGTTATCACAATCGTTCATTAAGTAATTATTATTTAGATTTTAATTTAATTTTATTGAGTTTTTCCTAAAATTTAGGGTTACCGTATTTTGGATTAAAAATTGTTTCGAATATACAGGTCGCTATAAAACTTAAATTTCAAATGCATTAAAATGATTTGATCTCATACTGAAAGCAAAAAAACAAAATTTAAGCTTAGCACTTGAAAAAGAATCTATGTATTTTTTGGGTTTTCACAATAACTTTCAAAATTTATCTAGTTTTTTTTTAACAACTAGAATACCAACAATTTATTCAAAAACGGTCAGCCGTAAAAGGGAAATTTATTTATATTTAGTTCGAATTGAAACTGTACTACCTCGTTAATGAGTCATTTTTTTTACAATGATAATAAATAAAATTATATATTTAAAAAAAAATTAAAATAATATTTTTTATCATTTTCAAATTATATTATAAAAAAAAAAATGTAAATATTTTTCACTTCAATTTATTAATTAAGCATTTTATTTTTGACGTAGAATGTGCAATAAACGATAAATGCATACATTTATGTATGTTTAATTATAAAACTTTTATATTATTAACTTTATAATTTTTTTTAATTTTTCTACATTTTTTTTTTCTTAATCTCGCGTCTAACGTTCTTTTTGTTTAATAATTATAAAATCATAAAAATAAATTCTGAAATAAAAATAAAAAAACTATATAAATAAATTACATTTTTACAAAATATTTATTTATTGCATGAAAAGCTTTAAGAAAAATAATCCGATAATCGGAAAGAAAATATGAAAAAAAAAATTATATACAAATTAAGAATTAAATTTGCTCAAAATAAAAAATAAATAAAAACTTAAAATTAAAAAAAAAAAAAAAACATAAAAATTATTTACAAAAAAGTTGCTGCTCAATATACAATTTTTAAATTTTCAATTATCAATTTCTCCTATGTCAAAATATTAATTCTATAAATTTTCCTTTCAAAAAAATTTAGTTTTTGATTATTTTCAAAAAAAGCAAGAAGAAAATTTATTAACTTTTTTTTCCGATACATTTGAAATTGTAAATCATATTTTATTACATACTAATTAATTATTATATATAATTCAGTCTTTTCACATAGTTCGACATAGTTTTTGCAATCAATGATATTCCAGAAATTGTTGTCATTTGAAAACTTTATGGTCTTGAGTACTTAAAAAATTTAGCTCTTTTATTTGGCGCTTTTCTATTATAGATTACAGTCGTACACTAAAATAATATGGCAATACTCTCATTTAACTTATTATCACCAAGTTGGTCTTTAGCTTACGGTAATAAAAAGAAAATAATCAATTAAATTTTGTTTTTCAATTGATGGAAAATTATATGAAAGAAAATTTTTAACTATATTCTGATTACATATTTACATAATGATATTTTTATTTTGATTGAAATTTCTTTTACAAAATAAAAAAAACTAATAACAAATAACAAAAGAACTATAATTTAATGCACTTAAAATTTTTTTTTTTAATTTTTTTTTTATATAAAGTAAATTGCACACATTTTTTATTTTAATTCTTTTTAATGTAAATTGTTGTTTTTCTTGAAAAATAATCAAAATTAAAAAAAAAAAAAAAATTAAAATAAACATGAATGTAATGTATATATCACCGAGTGCCTAATAAATAATACAAAATATGTTACGTCTAAAAAACTTAAATAATTAATTATGAAATTAGAAATTTAAAACAAATTTTATATGTTTTAATAGTAATTTTTATGCCATCATTAATTATATATTATTTTTTTATTAAATACATTTTATTTCGCCATTAAGAGTATAATTTCCTTTCTTTTTTTTTTTATTAGTAATAAGTAATTTCCTATTAAGTTAATTTTTTATTATTTCTTAATTTTATAATTTAACTAATATGAAGTTTTTTTGTTTTTAATGTTAAAAAAAAAAAAAATTAAATAATCGGTTGTGAGTTATTTTCAAATACTTTATGTTGGGCCCATGAAGTCTTCATTATCTCAAAAAAATTATTTCAAATTTGATATAGGTACTTACTCATTTTCCTAAATGATAAAACTAATATTGTTTTTCAATCAAACTTTCGATCTAATGTTTACTTTATTAAAATGTTAATGTATTAAAAATATGTGTGCTATATCTCAGAAATGATAGTCAGTTTGAATGAATTTTTGCTTTATAATTTAAGAATTTTTTTTTTAATATTTAATCAGCTTAAAATCTGCAAAAACGAGGAATATATATTGATTCCAGAATTTGGCAGAACAAAGATAATAAATTTTAGCATCACTTCAGTATGTTAACTTAAATTCTAAAAATAAAATTAAGAAATCTGTATAACACTTTTATCGTCGGGGAAAAAAACATTAAATTAGAAAAAAAAATTATCTCGAATAAATTGAATTTCCTATATTTTAACTTTTTTTACAAATATTTCTCAATCATTTTTGAATTTATGTGACTTTATCTTAAAAACAACTGAAAATATTAATTTTTATATAAAAATTCCAGGAAGTTTTCTAACAAAAATTGATTCATTTAACAATTTTATATTGGATTACTATATATATACAAGTTTCTTTAAAAACTTTTAAATGATACTTACATTTTTATATTATTGACACGTATTATAACAAATAAACTTCATAAACATAAACATTCGTTACTTGTTAAATTATATATTAAATACTTTTAAGTTTTATTATAATATATAATTATATATATTATAATATAAATAATATTTTATAATTCAGTTCCATGCATTAAAATTAATTTTAAATAACTTAAACTATAATATAGTTAGACAAAATAAAACTATAATTATATTATAATATAAAATTTTTCTAAAAGACTGAAATAAACACTAAAAATACTTTTCAATCTAAATTTAAAAAAACATTATTTTTTTTTCTTTTAAAAATAATAAACTAAAAACTGTACTAAAATATCTGGAGGTCTTGAATTAATAAAAAATACTTTAAATTCCGCTGAAAATGATGTTAATATGGCTGAAAATTATAAATACTTTATATTTTGAATTTTATCCAAAAAATTGTGAAAAAAAAATCGAGATGATGTCCGAAGATTTGGTACATGAAAATTAAGCAAAAAAAATCACTATCATTTTATATTTAAAAAAAATCTGTTTAGCATTTAAAATTATGAATTAGGTATATTTCCAGTTTGAATGTTATCTGTTATAATAATGACTTGAGCCTCTAATGTGCAGTCCAAAGTTTCGCATGTAACTGAACAAAATGATAATGTTTATAGGTATCTCTTAAAAAAATTTACATACTTGTTTGGATAAAAAATATTAACAATGCTTCTTTTAAGAATGTTTTAGAATAATAAACGTCATTTGATTTGCGTTACACTTCGTATACAGAGTTAAATATACCTACATACCTTTTGAATGTAATTTTTTTCACAAAATTAAATGTTAAGTTTTCAGGTGTATTTTTCTTTTTGAAACAATATTGATATTTTTTGGCAATATTAAATGTTTAAATAAATATATGTTCAGTAAGATAAAAAAAAAATATTTATTTCAATATATCAGTGTACTGGGCTACAATAATTCTAAATAAATTTTAAGTACGAGACTTTAAAAAAATCAGAGAAATAGATTACTAAAAAAATTTATCAAACTATTGAATTCGTTAAAAACTTAATTTTATTATTTTTGTTTTCTTCTATAGCTTTTTATTTTTAATTTTATTTTTTATTTAAAACTTTATTTTGTGTTCAACTTTTAAGACTGAAAAAAAAACATAATTATAAATTAATTAAAAAGTATATTTAATTAATTAAAAATAAAATAATAATAATTTAATGCATGATCATTTTTTTATTTTAACATTTAAATTTAAATAGTAGAAATTATATTTTTAAAAAATAAACTAAATTTTTTCCTGATTTTGATTTTAAGATTTTAGTTCTAAGTATTGTTTAATAATTTTTTTAAAAATGAATTAATAATTTAAAAAAAAAATAAACAATGCGTAACAATGCAAATATAATTATTAATTATTATTATTATACCTACACTATACCTATGTATGTAATTTCATATTAAATATTAAAAAAGCACTGAAAATTTGCATTTTCTGACTACATAAATACAATAACTAAATAAGTTAATAAAAATAAACTTATTAAATATAAATTTAAAATTACTGTACAAAACAAAATAAATTTTTTTTTTTTTAATTTAGTTTTTTAAGAGCGAAGGAAGAATTAAATTTAAAAATATATTATGGACTTAAAAAAATGGAATTTCTGCCTTCTTATAATAGTTAATAACAAAAACCATAGGTTTATTTTCTAGTAGAATCTGATATTTAATTCAAACTTCA
This sequence comes from Hybos culiciformis, assembly GCA_964007475.1. Classification (NCBI taxonomy): domain Eukaryota; kingdom Metazoa; phylum Arthropoda; class Insecta; order Diptera; family Hybotidae; genus Hybos; species Hybos culiciformis. The sequence continues at coordinate 88,234,414 of OZ023274.1, forward strand.
TGTAGGTACTAAATATTCGAAATTTTTTTTTTTAATAAAGTAAACCAGATATTGAGATATAAAAATTAAAAATGTATTACATATTGTAGACTAGAATTATTATGTGTACGGAAAAATAAGAAACTTTTTGCTCAAATGTATTGATTCAATTATTTTGTGTGTCATAAAATGATTTAATAAGAGAACATTAAAGAAACATTACAAACAAAATGATAGAAAACTAATTTGAAATAGGAATTAGTTTATATTTCGAATTGTTGGCAATTACATCTTAATTTAAAAAAAAATTAATGATAAAATATTGAAACATTTATGTTTCAATAATATCATACTTATTTTATAATTATTTATTCATATAATAGTTAAATAGCATAATATCACTGCAGTATTCAATAATTTGAAGAAAATGGAGGATATTAAATATTACACTCTCAGGAAACATTTTCCAAAAAAAATCTTTTCATATTATTATTTAGGAAATGTTCTCTTAATAGATTAAATTTGATAACGTGAATTCGTTGATTTAGCAAAAAGATATTTAAAAAAAAAAAAATTATTATTTGTAATAATAATTTCTTTTTGACAATATCGTTCGCATTGAAGTACAATTGAAAGTATGCAGTTAAAATAATATAGGAAAAGATTGAAACTAAATTTTCAGGTTCGTGAAAAAAATTTAATGAAATATAGGTACCTAAAAATTTTAAAATTCTTCTTTTTATTTTATTTTTTTATTAACCCAATAAACCATCATTGATTGAAAATTTATTTTAAATATCATGCTTTAAACAATACGAATTAAAAGACATGAATAAAATAAATTATATTCATATTTTTAATAAATTATTTTTTGTTAAGGTTTTAATGAAAAATTTAATTTGCACTGTGAAAGATTTGTGTATCAAAAGTTATCAATGTGGAAATTTCAATAAAAAAATATACAAATTATTAATAATTTGTAATATTGTGCTGGGGCAATGCAATAAATGCCTAATTTTTTATTTTTATTTTTTTTGTAATAATAAATTCATTATATAAATGTATTATGTTGAGTTAAAATAAATAAGTAATTAGAAAAAAGTATATATATATTTAGTCAAATAATAATAAATAAATAAATAAAAAAAAATAATATAGGTGTTTATATTTTTATTTTAAGATTTTTCAAGCAAATTTTTGTAGAAAATTTATAGCATTAAAAAAATTATTTTAATTTCTTAAGTGGTCCGGAATTGGTAAATGCGGATCTAATACATATGTACATTTTTTTTTGTTTTCGAAAATAAATCTAAAAAAAGGACTTAGTCCTTAATATAAGTTTTTGCAATAATAAACATATACCTACGTGGAAATTTTGAGTGGCTTTTCGTTAAACAGTATATTAAAAAAATTATCTTATGATATTAAATCAAAACCCAAAGTTACATTTTCCGTTCCTTTGAGAGACTCAGAAATCGTTCAAAATTTTTTTTTGGATACAAAAAACCTGAAAACCAACTTGGATTAAAGGTGCCAAAAATAGACAGTAAGAAAAGGAAATTTATGAATGTGGGAAATGAGGCTGAAAATTAATTTCAATAAATTTCAGTATTATTTCTATTGAAGGAGTCCAAAAAAAAAGTTTAGACTCTAGGTTTTACCAAGGCTCCGAACTGTGGGGCTCAAAACCCATTTTAACTTAAGTTAACAAAGGTCAACCTAGGTTCAAAAAAAGTTGTTTTCAAAATTGCAATACATGCTGAAGAAACAAAAAAAAATTTCTAGAAATTCTTGTACCAATATTTTCGTTTCTTGAGGATCGTACAAAAGTTCACCCAAAAATTATATGTAAATTCTTTATTTCTCATAATTTGATTTTTATTGAATTTTGTTGGGAAAATTCTTTGTTTTAAGTTTTAAGCTATAAAACTTCAATATAGCTTATGATGAGTATAACCTTGAATTGCGACACCATGGACTAAATCAAATAATGTTAATCTTTAGAATTTTCTTATTAAATTTTATGCGGTAAAATTTTCGTATCTATCTTTATTGATTATCTACATATGTTGACAGGAAATTTTGGTAGGTACCCAAAAAATAAATTCAGATAGAAATCAGAAATGTGACTGAATGAAAAAATAAATTCAGTTTTCTTATTTATTATAAAATATTTTACAAAATCTCTTTTCACAAACTTAATGGGAGCCAACCGTCAAGTTTTCAAATAGTTTCATAAATACGTTGCATGATGTCGATATGATTTTTGAACCTACGATTACGATAAGCTTTGAAAGTTGTTTTATCTCTACCATGGTAGGTTCACTTAGAACAAAATTAATTTCAGTTTTCTTAATGTGTTTCACCTTTCAACCACATGCGGCGCTCTTGTTTGTTTACGTTTTGTTTAATTGTCAACCCAGCCGGCTGAGCTTTTTTTCTTATTCATTATTTTTTTGTGAAATAAAAGCGTTTGGACGTGTAGGTGATTTATTTTGAGAAAAAATTAATTTGAATTTTAGATATTTCAAAAAATTATAAACTGGATTTTTGAAAAACAATTTTAATTGAAGTTAAATTTTGAACTTATTTTAGAAAACAAACTAAATTATTATAAAAGTAATAGAAGATATTATTTAATAATTATTGCAATAAAATTAATATAATTTTAAGTGGAAATGTTAGAACACAATGTGATATGAATTATATAAGTGAACACAATGTGATATATATAATTCATATATATATATTTCAGAAAACATTTTATAAAAACTAAAAAAATTAAGAAAATAAAAAATTTGCTATAAAAATAAATTTATCTTTTATTCATAAACTTCTTTTTTTTCTGCAAATTTGAATTTTAATAATTTTATTTGAAATATTAGAAATAAACTACCACCTACAAAACTTTTATTTTTTTAGTTCACCTTCCCCCCACAAATCCATCAGGCGCTGTAGTAGATCTTTTGAGTGGGCCATCTATTACTATATCTTATCTATGATCTCTACACAATTTTTGAGTTCAAATTAAAGAGAATTATCAATAAACAGTTGATCATGCTCCATACATTTGAATCACAGAATGCAATGTATAGAGCAGCGGTCGGCAAACTTTTTTGGTCGTGGGTAAAATTCGCCTAAGATGAGATTTTTTTTAACTTATAGGGGTCAGTGGCAATTTTATATGAAAGCAATTTAAAAAAAAATAGTTAAATCAAAAGTTGATTTATTTATTATCTAAGGCTTACAAAAACAATTGCTGGGAAAACTTTCTATTTTATATACAATTGTTGTAAACAAAAAATTTTTATATGTAATTGTTGTAAGCAAAAACTATATTCATTGATTTGGGAACTACTTCAAAATTTCGAAGCGGGTAACATGAAATGATGCTTTGGGTCACCCCGTGACCCACGGGTCATAGTTTGCCGACCGCTGGTATAGAGTGTGCAATGAACATTATTTTTCTTTCTTCCCGCTGGGATAATACTGAACGCGACCATGAAATACATAATACATGTGAAAAGTTATGGAAGTGGGTAACCACGATGTTAATGTAAACGTTTATATAGGTTTCGATATTCAATCACGTCCTGCGTACCGTCCGTTGGTCGCATCGACTTTAACAAAAAAATTAAAGATATTTTGACTACACTTAAAATTTTAGTTTTTGTCGGATATCTAAACTTGGTAATTTCTAGAGTGGCTCTTAACAACACATAGTTAAATATTCATGTTATAACGAACATTTCCACTTACGTAGAGTTCGAATTCGTTTACAAATTATAAAATTTTTACTTTTTAACAAGTCTACACAGCATCGGCAATTATTAAAATTGAAAATAAGCTTTTTTATCGCTTTTTTATGGCGCTAATGATTATCTCCAGCATTATAGAATCCACCGTTTGTGTTGAATTTTATTATGACATTTCTATAAATTCCACATTCCAGTGGCTGTGTTTGTTGTGTGTGTGTGTGTGTGTTGAACATTTTTCTTGTTTTGTGAAGTTGATTTGATTGAAAATATCTCATTCTCCTTTCCATATATAAAAATTAAATAAAAAAGTTATTTGATTGTGATTTTTTTTTTTTATATAATATTTTAAAAATATTGTGCTAAAATTTCTTTGATTAATTTTAAGAAAAAATTGTAAAATAAAATGAAATAATTTATTTTTGTTAATAACCAAAAAAAAAAAAATATTTTAAAAATTTTTGTATGCTGCGGGTTTGAAATTAAAATAAATAATTAAGTAAAAAAAAAGTTCAGAAAAAAATTTTTTTTTTTTTAAATATTTCGTAAAAAAAAAATTATATATATATACTTACTAACTATATATATATTTATTTATTTTTTTTTTTTTTTTTAAAGAAATATCAAATATGGTGGAAGATAATAAAAAAAAATTTTTATTATTATGAATGAAAACCAGAATTTCGAAAATAATAAAAACGAAATAATTAAAGAATTTTCTATAAAAAAGTGCATTTTATGCTTAAAAATAAAATCAACAATAAATTTAAGTAGCCAAAGTGAATTAATTGTATCTTTAAATTATTTAGGCATTCAGGTAAAAAAAAAAAAAAAATACTAATTATATTTTTTATTTAATTATCGACGTCGTTTTGTTCGTTTTAAAATATGTTTTTTATAAATATGTAAAATTTAATAAATAGATTTCGAATTTTGTTTGGTTAGGGGGGGGGGTAATGGAATTTATTGAACGTTTCGGTCAATTAGAAAACCATTTTTTTTTTTCGTACAAAAATTTTATTGTTTCTTTTTATTTTTAGGATATGTTATGTACCATATGCACATATATATTGGTAGGTAGGTAGGGAAGGCAGGTATCCATATATTATAAAAAAAAAAAAAAAATGTCATGTATTTTGGGTCAGAAAAATAAAAGGATAAATTTCAGTAGTGAGTGACGTAAGAAAAACAAATTTAAACAATTGGAATTGATTATAAATAGAAAATATCGAAAAATTAATGCATTTTTTTTATTACTTTTTCTTTACTTTAGAAGACGTGTAATGAGGTATATATATATAGGTTAGGGTGACCAGACATATCATTTTCAATGGTACTGTTGTATCCCATTTTAACTCCACATAATATAATAAAAATAATAAAATGGAACAAAAAGTTTTTTTTGTTTATTTCATATGACAAAAATTTCTTATTAGTGATCCAAAATATCTGTCGACTAAAATCTGAACAGGCATTCCACGGTACTATGGGAATGAAATTAAAATTTTAATTTGAAACCCTGAACAGAATATCTTCCTAGGTAACTATACTTCAAATTATAAAAACTTAAGTTATTAAAATTAAGACTATATAGTTATATCTGGAAAAGCATAAATTGTCTTAATATTTCCTAAAACTCATACGGTCAATTAAAAAATGCTGGTGATTTTCGAAGAATCAACAAACTCAGCGCATTCTTTACAAGACACTTTTATTACTCAATTCCCAGCAATATTAAAACAGTAACGAGCATCGCCGAGAAACGATGTGTGTCAAACCAAAATTTAGTAATAATATTGATGGGGAAGGTAACGAGTCAACAAAAGAATATACTTACTGATCAATATAATTTCATTTACCTACATACATTTCCGTCAAATTACCATTCCTTGAAAAATCTTAATTAATAGGCATTAAAATTGTAAATTTGTATTTTTATTACAAGCATAAGTCATAAGTAATTAACTTTTTTTTTTTAAATGGTGACTAAATTCTATTTTGAGCTGCTTTTTATAATAATTCGAATTTCGAAAACGAATATACAAAAATAATTTTCATATTATGATAAAGACGAAAACGAGAACGGAAAATCTTTTTACATTGTAGTCATGAAATAATAATTTATGTTATTTCAGAAAATTGAATGGATCATATTACTGATTTAATGTAGGAACCTAACCATACGTCAGATAATCAATATATTGAACAAAAGTAGTACTTATTCCTGTAATATTATTGATTATGAAGGAGTAAATATTTTTGTTTAAATTTATGCATATTGTCGCCTTGTTTAGTCTTGTCTAGCTGGAAAGAATGTATTTTTATAATTCTTACAACATTCTTAATAAAAAAAAATTATTTATTTATTTATTTTTAATTGCTCTCTCTGAATTACAATTTTGATTATATTAAAATGATTTCGAAAACTTAAATATTTCTTAACATTTTAGATAGAATCAGTTGATGGTCAAACAGATTGGATTTGTTATCAATGTATGTATAAGTTATATACAATTAAAGATTTAATCACTCAGTGGAGTAGTAATTTTAAGAGATCACGTATAAACTACTACAGAAAATCTGGTGATAAAGAAATGGTTCGACGCTTATTGAATATAAATAATAATAACGTGAAAGGTTTACCAGTACCTAGTTCTACACCATCAACAGAACCAGTAAGAAATGATCGAGAAAATAATGACTTAAACCAGAAAATAACGAATGTGAATAGAGCGGCGACGACAATGAATATGCAACCATTACAAAATGGTTTGAGTGAAAATAGTTCCTATCAACAACATGGCAATCCCGGTGAATGTGTGTTGCCAGTACGTTTTGAGCGAAGCGAAAGAGCAATAATTACAGAATCTGGAGGCACAATAAACGGGTATAGGGGTAGTAAGTCAGTGGTTACTTCAGGTTTATCGAAATGTAAATATTGTTCAAGAACCTATAAAATACCAAGTTATTTGAAAAAACACGAAAAAAGTCATGAGCGTGTAGTATCCAAAGCAAGTAGCAAGAGAACAGAGAACGCAAATAAAACAATACATTTTGAAAAGAAATGTTTACAATGTGAGACTTTATTTACATCTGCATTGGAATTTAAACGGCATTTGAACACTCATAGAACAAAATACAAATGCAAATATTGTCCCTGTGAATTTATTCTTAATAAAGATTTTGAGTTGCATGAAGCAGCTTGTTATGGAAAATTTCGGGCTTCTCAAAATGATTTACCTAATAAATATATAACAAGATCATCAAGAATTCAACAGAATCATTCAAGTTATCTCGAAAATATTGATAATGATGATGATGAGGAATATGATGCAGTATCTGTGCCGGACAGTACATATCACGAAAGATTAACTAACACTAGTAATTGGGTTAATTGTATTACTTCAACTCCTAAAGATTCAACTCCAATTAATGCAGAACCTTCAGAAGGAATGAATGATGCTTCAGAAGATGATGATGATCAGTCCTTAATAACAACCTTTACTAGAAATACCTCAGAACCAGAGTCAAGGGCGGTATACTCGTTTGTGCCTGACGATGTGTCACAATTTGAGAGTGATTATACTGAAATTGTATCTGCAATCACTACACCGTCTGAAACCACTGCCACAAAAAAAAAAAAAGGACGAAGAGGATTAAAGAAAGTTGAATGCGATGCAGACAATGTGACAGTTAATTTAAGACGAACACCTAGACGAAGCTGTAGAGGTAGGTTTCAATAATGTTTTATTTAATGTTAGCAAAAAAAGTACTTATAACCAGATTTACTTTTAAAAGAGATAATTAAAAGAGTGTCAGTGTGAAAAAGCTCAAACCTATTTTTTTTAAGTTTTCTAATTTTAAAATGATTTTTTCATGTACATAGATTAAATGATTTTATATTTTTGCATAATATTTAAAAAAAAAATTTCTTTCAAGATAATGTTACCATACATCAAAGTCAAAATCAATCTTTGGAACAGTCAAAGTTGTATTATTATTGCCCAGAAGAGAATTGTACATATAAAGTCAATAACCTTAAGCAATTATATGTTCATGATTTGGCTGTGCACGATCTTAAATTTCTTTATACTTGTAAAAGATGCAATGGAGGTTATTGGAGAAGGTATTGTTTTAATTTTATTACAGCAAAAACAAGGTTAGATTAGATTACGGAAAATTTTATCACCTATCCTTGCACTTAGGCCATTTTGTCCATTATACCAACCTATCCTATAGAAACCTACAGTACATACTGGCATGGATTAAAGCTATTACGACAACACATCTTGTGAAACAAGATAAGAATAGGAACCCTCAGTATTGCTACTGAAAGCAGGCGCTAATCCACTTCGACACCCAGCTTTTTAAGACAAAAACAAATTTTCATTCCGAGTAATTCAAAATCGAAAGTGATTAGAATATGTATTAAATCAATCTAATTTTGATTTTATTTATTATTTATCGAATATATTCCAATAAAAAATTACATACGTTTTTAATTTTAGGTGTTATTATGATGACCACTTAAGACAGCAAAATCCTGGCCGATTTGTTTGTATTAAATGTGAACAAATTTTTATGTTCGAATATGAATTAAAGGTGCATTTCAATGACCATGAGAACAGTTCAAAAAATATAAAATGTGATTATTGTAATTTAAAATTTCTAACAGAAGAAGATTTGGAACAACATATAATTTCCCCTGAACATTTCGTAAAAAAATCGTGCTCCAAACCAATTTTTCGTATTTCAAATTCTTATCCAGTACTAGGTCGCCAACCAAATTTAAATGAAATAAATCATCATTTTCCTCGACCTTATGTATCAGAAATTCGTATTCGACATTTTCTTCACTTTCCGAAGCGAGATCGAAACTTGCTTCCACCTAAAAAAATTGCTGGACGGCCAATTATTAATCCAGTTAATGGATTTACATATCCCAATTGCACGGCTTCAGAATATAAAAACATTTATTGGTAAAAAATATTTTTTTTCAACTAATTTTAAATGGAATTTTGTAAAAAGATTACTCTAAGTTTTTTATTTTAATATATATTTAAACTGAGCTTGATCTACGCTAAATAAATAAATAAAGATTCTTAAAATCGATCCTAGTTCTTAATAACTTCCTTGAATTTGAACCGTAACCCGAAATCTTTATATTTATAAATAAAATTCTTCTGTGAAGAAATCTTTACATAATAGAGGGGAAATTGATATGCTCAAAAGTGCCACTAGCTTCGTAATTAGTTTTGTTTTTTATTCAAATCAATATTGAGTAAAATATAAGCTTTCTTTGTTGTTTGTTATCTTAATAGAAAAGAAATATTTCGAAAACTACCCAATAAATAAAGATTATTCATCATAAACCAATTTTACATTTTAATTAAAATTCTAAATTCTCGTTTTTATATTACTTCCATGCTTCCATGGAAACACTAACAATAGTACAATAAGTGAAGAGTTTTGCCCATTAAAAGCGGTTTTTAATTTAATTTGTTTTTAAACTAATGAGGTACGAACTTGTAAAGTTTAGTAACAGAAAAAACAATTAGAGTCAACAGGCTCAAGCTTACGCAGAGCTCTTAAAAAAATATGTCACAGACTAAAAATACAAAAAAAATAATTTTAGAGGCCTTTAGGTATATCATCATTTATCTCTTTAATAATTTTCAAAGTTCGCCCACAAAAATGTTAGTTTTATCGTAACTTTATTGTGAATAATTTAATATGAATTAGGTTCCACGGGCGGAAGGTTTGACGAGATATTTTTTTTTTTGCTTTGAAGATTAAATTTTAAAATTAAAAAAAAGGGCCTTTAAGACCTGTGTTACACATTACATAATTGTATATATATTTTTGTACATAAGTTTTATATTTTTTTAATTGTATAAACATTAGGATACATTAGTATCTAAAATACTAGTATTGAAATATTTTGAATAATTCAAACTAATTTTTTTAAGACCTCACTATTTTGGACATTTTTCTCATATGCTCAGACCATGCCCATTAATTGTATTTCGATTTAAAAATATTTACACCGTCAGAAAATAAATTTAAACCAAGTTTTTGCAACTTTTATTAAGATGACAGGTCTCGCTTCATTTGTAAAGGTTGAATTTTATTTATTTTTTTATCAGGATCAGTATTTAAACAACATATTTTAATTGGAGCACTGAGTTTTGCTACTAACCTTGTTGAACCTAAAAAGTAATTAAAGTTTATTTGTTTAGTCATAATATGTTATAGAGTTGTAAAAATTCAAATACTTTTGTATTGAATACCTGTAATGAATAAAAAGTAATTGTATTTTAAAAGTTATGAATAATAATTGAAAAATAATTGAATTAAAAAAAAAAAAAGAATTAAAAGAAAATGAATTTTAAGAAGTAATGAATTTTCAAATTTAATTACTTTTGATTTTTATTTGAAAATAGCTGAATATTTACAGCTCTGAATATGTAGTGATCGAAGTGAAGTGCTCGTGATTAACTAATAACATTAAGTGATGATGTAGGAAGGTTCTTGAGTTAATTCAATTCTTTGTCCATCAAAATCAATTTGTAATGTTAAATGGTCAAAAATCGACAATCATACTGTCTTTATATTTCGAATTTTTTTTTTTAAATATGAATTTGTTTTTAATGGGTTTATTTTTATTAGTGCGTTCTAGAAGTCCGGGATATTCAAACGTAGGAATTTCCTTTTCTGAAAAATCCTAGGAATAATTTCTACCAACTCCTACGAATAAGAAAACAATAATGACTTTTTTTCTAAAATCATATACATTTAAAAATTTTATAAGGGCTTTTTTAAACGTGTTATTTGATGTTTTTGAGATTTTGAAGATTAATTTGTAACGTTTAATAATTTTGCGGAAAGAAAAACTCAGTTATAATTTTATATTGAATGACTTTAAACTACTTACTTGCAGTTTAATTTAATTCAATAGTTTAATTACTAGTGGCAATAAATAAAATAAATATAAGTAATATATTTTATTTTATTATTTTTAATGTTAAATATCTAATTAAGAGATGGTTCTCTTATCATGAACTATTAAGTTAATTTGTTTAAAAATTCATTATTAGAATCAATTCTTAATTTACTTGTTTTTAATTTTCGAATTATAGAATTAACTTTTTTTTACTAAGAATTTTCGACTTTTAAAAATAGAAAATAACGTGTATTGTATAGCTAAGAATAAATGTATAGTGTATTTTTATAGTATTTATTTTGTTATTGAATATTGTAATAAGTTTAGTACAGTACACTATAAATTGAAAATAATTAAAATTCATAAAAATTCATTGTAAAAATATAAATATTCAAAAATACATGCTTTTTAAAAATTGTTTTTCATCAAAAAATAAAAATCATTTGCACTCAGTGTCATTTATTATTAAGAAAGAAAGAATAAAAGATTGGAAATAAAAAATTATTAATAAATAAATACTTTAATGATTCAAGCTTACTTTGTCAGAAGGTTTTAAATCCAGTTAAGTATATTTTTTAATAATAAATTAATTTTAGTTTACTAGCAGACTAAACTTGTCGATTTGAATCTGCGGGGGCTGTCAATTTTGGGATCAGGTCAAAATTTCAAATTTTACAAAAACTAAAATTCCCCCCGTAATTCAAAAATTTCGTAATTTATTTTTTTTTAGTTGAACGGTAATTAGAAATTTCATTCTAGTCTCAAAAAAAACCAGGGGGATTATTATTTAACTCAATTCGTATTATGTAAGTCGAATTCGTAAATTTTTTTTTTTTTAAATTCGAATATTATAATTTTTGAAGTATTGTTTTCATGGCATTATGAAACTCGAAAATAGAAATTCGATTTTAGCAAATATTATTCGTTAACTATTTAGGAATAGAAAACGTGAATTTTTTTTTAAAAATATAAGTAGGTATGTTTTTAAAAAAAATTTTTTAAATCAACGTTAAAAATTAAAACAAACTATAGCATTGGAACAAAATATTTTAACTTTGCCAGGGAAAAGTCAAAATGGGTCAACACCAAAAGTACTCGATTTGAAAAATTTTAATTTTACGTAAATTTTTAAAAAGGATACTTAAAAAACATTCTTGTTAATTTTCTTTTAAAAATAATTTATTAAAAATATAAAAATTTTGCTTAATTTAAAAATGCTATGCTTTCCTGGAAGTGTTGTATCCATCTTTAAAATTTTAAATGATTTTTGGTCTGTAGGAGCTACAAGTTCATTCGATATTTCTTTGAGACCACATTTAAAGGCATTCTTACTCAGACGAAAATTATTCCTAAAGCTGAATGAAAATAATAGGATTGATTACATTATGTTATCTAATAAAAAAAATGAAAACTCTCTGTTTCTCTGTCTTCTGTCCTCATTCTGTCCTCAGTCTGGTTGTTGGTCTCTACAAAAAAAATGGGGCAAATCGAGCAAAAAAAAAATATTGCCCATACAAAATGTATGAAAACTTTGGGGGGCTCTATCTCCGAAACTGGGCCCGAGCCCCAAAAACTGATTTCAGTTTTGGAAGTTTGGGCACCGCCTCTACCCTCCCTCCAAGTTTCAGCCCATTCTGATAGTTTCAAGGAAACGGCACTTTAGCCAAAAAAAGTGCCCTGGGGGTTCGGGGGAGGCGGCAGCCTTCCCCCAATACATGAAAAAACTATTCATTTTAATTTGACCATAAATTTTTCAATAACATTTCTACCGCCGTAAATTTACGCCGTAAAATTTTTTGCGCCGTACATTTGCGCCCGGCTAACGGAAAAGTACCATAATTCGTTTTATTTTTATTCATATATTCATCAATGCGAAATGTGAACACATTGAGATATTCTGTCAGTCATTGAAAAATACTTTGTTGGGTTTTGAATGTCATATGTTTTCTGCTTTCAGTTTTTTAGACCAGACGGTTTGTTTACATTTTTTTTTTGAGGTCAACCAAGAAGCAGCCAAGCAGCAAATTTATTAATTTATTAATTTATTCAACTTTTTTTTTATTGTGTTCGAACGACAGAAAAAAATGTAGGTAAATAAAATCAAATTTATAAATAAATTATTAAATTAAAACTAATTCACAATTTCGCAAGTGTTGTGCAAGCAAATGAATCCAATGAAATTTGAGAAGACAAGAAGTTATAAATAAATGATAAATGTATTATATTACTATGTACATGTAGGTAGTAAAATAGTAAACATAAACAAATTGTGTTTGAAATTATCGTAATTTCGAATTGAATTTATCTAGAATTTTAAATTTGAATAAAATTATCAAAATTAATTTGAATTTGGAAATATGTTTTTGTTGTTTCGGTCGCTTCGCCTAAAAAAAATTAAATTCAGAGAACCTACAAACCTATACGCCTATTATACTTAGATGTTATGTAGGTATGTAACCTACCAATGCTATAACATGATTATCCTCATTTAGGTAGGTATATATGACAAAAGTAAATTAAAATTTAGCCATTCTTTACCAAGTAAAGAACCAAGAAAAAGTAGAATAGGCATAAATAGGTAATTGACACGATTTGAAATTTACAAATTCTAAATTAAGTAGAATATGGAGATTCCTAACATACATATCTACTTAAGTACAACACATTAAGTAAATTTTGAAGTCAAGTACCTACTACACCTATTTTGCAAACCACACAGAGGTAGAAGGTACCTCACTATTTAAGAACAGAATGGTACTTTTTACGGGTACTTTTTATATTCCAATAAGATAATTAGGAGGATCTAATTCCAAATATATAGTTAATTGAATGGGCGTCTTATTTTCTTTATCTGTGCATAACCGAGAATGTTAGAGTTGCGAGCCTCGATTGTATATGAAAATAGGAAATAAAATGAAATGAATGGAGTATTGATTTATGTGATTACAGATGTTTGAAATTGGAAATTTTACGAGTCAATGTCAACAAAAAAAAATTGGCAGAAACGTAGGCATATCTCTGTAGGCATGTCTCTGCAGCATTGCTCGTTTAATTAATTTCTGATCAGTTGCTGTTGCGATTAAATATTATCAACAGTGACAATTTTATAATTTTTGTTGCCTTGAACACAGCACAATATAAACAAATCAGTATAAATGTACTAAGTAGGTAATAGGCAGGTACACCAAAAATCGAACTGTGCCCTTTACATTAATTTTATTTAGATAATTAAAAAAGTATCACTTTTTTATTATCATTTTTTTTGTAATGTCTAAATAATAATTTAATCTTAATTTTTTTTTTTTTTTTTTTTAGAAGTTATCAGTCAACATAATAAATAAAATGTAAATTTTTGTATATTTGGCTTCTCCAATTCATTATCAATTGAAAATTAAAAGTGTATGCAAGTTTTTGAGAAAAGAAGGTTAATTTTTTTTAACCAGCATTTAAACTAGAAAATTATTGAGATAACGAAATTCTAAATATTTTGAAGTATATTATGTCAAATTTAATGATTAAAAATAAAATTAAATTAAGTGATATATTTGAATTAAATCAATTGCATTGTAAAATAAAAGACCGAAAAAAGGTTGAAAATATTTTAAATTCATTCATAGAAGGTGGTGTTAATCGGCTACAGGTAAGGATTTATAAATATTTAAAAAAAAATTGTTTTCGAATTAAAGCTGCTTACCAAAAATTCGTTGTTTTCAATATTTTTTGCTTTCTACATTTTACTCAAAAAAAGTTTTTAAATTCATATTTTTGAGCTTCGCAAAAGTAATTCATTCGAATTCACTTTTCTATTCGACATCATCGATTGCTGTTCGATATAATAACCAAAATATGTAAAAATAAAACTTTTTTTCTAAAATCTGCTAAGTTCGTGTTAATATAAAAAAAAAACACAATCCATAAAAACAAAAATTGTAATATAAATCCTTTATTTGGGAGGCCTCGGTTTTTTAATACTAATTTTTGATTTGTTGACTATTCAGTTGTATCACATTCAATTGAATCATTTATATCATCCTCGATATCATCAAACTGGTTCTCAAATAAATTCGAGATATAAGGAAGATCATTGAATCTTCATTTTTGCATTACACTTTTTTATTTCACAAAAAATTTCGACCTGCCACTGAAAGGAGCAAAAAGTTTTAACCGGCCTCCCGTTGCTAAAATGCATTGTCATCGAATTAAAGTCGATGGACAAAATTAATTGAGTTTTCATTTCCAGTTCAACTTGATAATACCATTTTTGTCTCAAAAATAAATATTTAAGTTATATGTTTTATGCAAATGGTAAAATTAAAGAAAAAAAAAAATTCCGTTCGAAATCAGAAAAAGTAAACTTGAAGCATAACGTAAAAAAATATATATAAAAGAAAATGGTCTGCATGTCATGCAAGTTTTTCTCTTACTTTAAAAAAAAATATTATCAAAGCTCAGAAATTTATACAAGATATTAAAAAAAGATGTTTAGAATGATATAATACTTGTGTATATTAGTGTTATATATAATGCATCACATGTGTCAAAAATATAAATAAAAATTTTAATATCATTAAATTGTTAGTATTTTTTCTTTTTTTAAAATATCGCTTTCTCCTGATTTTATATGTTATGATTATTTCCGCCTTGATTACATAAAATACAAAATGCAATTACTGATGATCTTTGTGTACTATTGACATTTAGGTAATTACAGATTTTGATTTTACTGTGACAAAACAACATAGAGGCAATAGCGAAGAAAAAGTTTTATCAAGTTTTGGAATTCTTAACGCTTGTAAATCAATACCAAAAAGTTTTTTAGAAGCTGAAAATGAACTTTGTCAAAAATATTATCCTATAGAGATTGATCCAAAAATTCCCAAGGAAGAGAAGATTACTTATATGATTGAATGGTGGACACAAACATCCAATTTATTAAAGTAAGTCAATTAGTTAAGTGCTTGTGTTGCGACGAATTCTAAAATTAAATTGTACTAAGTATTTCTCTCAAATTCTTTTTTTTTTTTCAAAAGTTACATTTAAAAAGTTATTTTTCGAAGCAGGAAATGTATTTTAATTTTTTTTGTACCTTATAATAAACAGGTTTTAATTTCTGAACGAAAAGAATTTTGTTCTAATTATTATTGATATTTTTTCGAAAGAAATTTTATTATTTAATAAATTAATACTTGAAAGAAATATTGAAAAATTGAAAATGTCGTTGAACTTTTTTAATGAAAGTTTATTCATATTTTTATATTATAATGTATTATTCATATTATTATATTATAATGTATTATTCATATTTTTATATTATAATGTATGCTTTTTATTGTAGAGGATTTGCTTTAGATGCAGCCGAAATTGATGAAGTCACATTGTCAAAATGCAAAGACTCGCTCCGTGACAAAACCCCGGAATTATTTTCCAAATTGAATGAATTGGATATACCATGCCTAGTTTTTTCAGCTGGCCTAGGAGATTGCGTTGTTTCCCTTTTAAAAAACGCGAATGTAATGTATCCAAATATGAAAATTATATCGAATTTTTTAAGATATAAGAATGGCTTACTTGACGGACTACAAGATCCAATCATACACGTTTTTAATAAAAATGAGGCAGCATTAAAAGGAACCGAATATTATGATTTGGTTCATAATAAGGATCATATAATATTAATGGGAGATTCATTGGGTGATTGTTCAATGGCAGATGGTCTACCTCTGCAAACTGTGGTTCTTAAAATTGGGTTTCTGTATAACTCAATTGATGAAAATTTACCAAAGTATCAAGAATTTTTTGATATTGTTTTAATTGATGATCAGACAATGGATGTTCCTCAATCGATAGTTAATTTAGTAGCTAACGAAAACTAAGCTTAGAAGAAAAAAAATAAGCACAAAATTTAGATAATTATTGAAATCTTGTATAATTTTTTGCTCGAGTACAAAAAACAAAATTTTATACTGTATTGAAAATACATAATCATATTTTTTATTTTGTATTATTTAATTTTTTGCCCCCGATTGCTTTTAAAATATAATAAACCAATTTGTATTATTTAAGATATAATGTTTTTGTTTTTTAATTGATATTGATGTAAATTTCTGTATTTTACACACAATAACTATGACCGATAATTCTAATTCTAGTGGACTTTCTTTAAAAGTTAAGTAGTTGTTTTCTAAGCATTTTTTTTCATTTCCTTTGATGGTTATTCAAAATTATGTATAAGCATATTTGTAGATAAAATTGAAAAAATTTGTATTGATTACAATAAGTTTTTTTTTAAGTTTAAATTTATTGCGGCTTTTATGTTAACAATTTGTATTTTAAAATATTATACATAAATCTTAAATCTACCAAATTATAATGTATGGTTTAGTAATTCATCATCTTATATCTAATACATATATACTACAACTAGGATCTATATTTTAAGTAATAGCAAATTCTACTAATGCAAAAGATTAGCACATTAGACCTGTATTGATTACAATAACGAATAAATTAAAAAAAAAAAAAATTAATTTAATGTTAAAAGTTTTTTCTATTTTTTCTCATCATTTTTCAAATCAAATTATTTCAAATCTTTTGAAATAATCCACA
This sequence comes from Hybos culiciformis, assembly GCA_964007475.1. Lineage (NCBI taxonomy): Eukaryota > Metazoa > Arthropoda > Insecta > Diptera > Hybotidae > Hybos > Hybos culiciformis. The sequence goes on from OZ023274.1 coordinate 88,251,697, forward strand.
TTTTGACTTTGTACTATTAAATTTGCAGATCCTGGGTATCTAGTTTTAATAAATTTAGAGAAAATTTGGTCACAGTTTTGGCTCAAATTTAAACTACAAAATAGTTTATAATAAATAAGACATATACAAAAATATAATTTATCTAAAATGTTTTTGCCGGTTTTTGTTGAAATATCCAAAAAACCAAAATAATGAAATACCTAAAAATTGCCCAAGGGATTCAAAATACCATAATTTTGGGTAATTTTCCTCAATCCGGCAACCCTGATATGCTGCCACTCATTGAAAAATATTTCTTTGGGTTTTGAATGTCATATCAGAGGGCGAAGTCGTTTGATTTTGGGTCAGCAGCAGTTTTCGGTAAAAATAGCCAGCAGCGACTCGACTCAGTCGATATATTTCGGTTTTAGCGACCAGCTTAGTCGACTAAATCCGTATTAAAAAAAACTTAAAAACAAAAAAAAAAATAAAAAATGAAAAAAAAGACAAAGGAAGTAGTTAAAAAGATCGACTAAGTCGAATAAAAGTTCAGCAGCAGCTAGTCGACATGAGTCGATAAAAAAGAATCAGCAGCAGCAACTCGAAAATTGTGCCGACTAGCTCGACTAAGTCATAAATTTTCTACTTTCAGTTTAGACCAGACTGATTGTTTACATTTTTTTGACGTCAACCAAGAAGCAGCAAATTTATTAATTTATTTACCTTTTTTTTTATTGTTCTCGAGGAGCGTCGAACGGTCGAACGACAGAAAAAAATGTAGGTAAATAAAATCAAATTTATAAATAAATTATTAAAATAAAACTAATTCACAATTTCACAAAGCAAGAGTTTTGAGAAGACAAGAAGTTATAAATAAATGATAAATGTATTATATTACTATGTAGGTAGTAAAATCGTAAACATAAACAAATTGTGTTTGAAATTATCGTAATTTCGAATTGAATTTATCTAGAATTTTAAATTTGAATAAAATTATCAAAATTAATTTGAATTTGGAAATATGTTTTTGTTGTTTCGGTCGCTTCGCCTAAAAAAAATTAAATTCAGAGAACCTACAAACCTATACGCCTATTATACTTAGATGTTATGTAGGTATGTAACCTACCAATGCTATAACATGATTATCCTCATTTAGGTAGGTATATATGACAAAAGTAAATTAAAATTTAGCCATTCTTTACCAAGTAAAGAACCAAGAAAAAGTAGAATAGGCATAAATAGGTAATTGACACGATTTGAAATTTACAAATTCTAAATTAAGTAGAATATGGAGATTCCTAACATACCTATCTACTTAAGTACAACACATTAAGTAAATTTTGAAGTCAAGTACCTACTACAGTTACTTTGCAAACCACAACAGAGATATAAGGTACCTTAACTATTTAAGAACAGAATGGTGAAAGCAATAAAATTTTTCAATTAGCTGTAGCTATAAAAATGTTTTCTGTTCATTATTTAAATCAAACAAAAAACAATAATTTCAAAGCATAGACCTTGAATATTTTTGTTCTATTTTTAAAATAAAAAATTTCTACCTACCTATTCAAATTTTAGCTGTTTTAAACAGTTTTTTTTAAAATACAACTTATTCTTATAACTTCGCTACACTTCAGGTTAGCAACCATGAATTTCTTGGTTTGAAAGTAGGTTGGCGAATGGGGTGACACACTTATAAAAGATGGTTTGGTTTGAAATTAAAAAAAAATTCTTTGTAAAATTAAAAGAAAATTCTTTGTAAAATAAAATTTTATTTTTTCGTAATTTAAAAAAAAAAAATGAATTTTTTTAATTTTAAGAAAAAATGGAAAATAAAAATAATATTAAATTTTTTTTTAAAAATATTTTAATTTATTTTCTTTTTTGACAACCTACAATTTATTATTATTTTTTTTATATCGAAGCATTTTAAAGTATGATTTTTTCTGTAAATTTTCTGCAAATTGACAGGTTATACCTTTTTTTTTTTTAAATGCAATAAAACTACGTAGTAAAATTTCTAGGTTTGTGTCGAACCGACTTTCAAACCATGAAAAAAAAAAAAAAAATTTTATATGGCAAACCAAGTACCAAACACAGAACGAACCTATTTTTTTCTGCAAAACCCGGAATTCTGTGTTTGTAACCTGAAGTGTAGCGAAGTTATTAATAGCTTCGCTACACTTCAGGTTACAAACATCGAATTCCATGTTTTGCAGAAATAAATAGGTTCGTTCTGTGTGTGGTACTTGGTTTGCCATATAAATTTTTTTTTTTTTTTTCATGGTTTGAAAGTAGGTTCGACACAAACCTAGAAATTTCAATAGTTTTATTGCATTTAAAAAAAAAAGGTATAACCTGTCAATTTGCAGAAAATTTACAGAAAAAATCATGCTTTAAAATGCTTCAATATAAAAAAATAAATAAATAAATTGTCGATTGTTTTTTTTTAACTTATAAAAATCAAAATTTTATTTTACAAAAATTTTTTTTTTTTTATTTCAATCCAAACCATCTTTTATATAAGTGTGTCACCCCATTCGCCAACCTATTTTCAAACCAAGAAATTCATGGTTGCTAACCTGAAGTGTAGCGAAGCTATAAGATTCGTAAAACTTAATTACAAAAAAATTCAGAAAATGTTTAAGAATTTACAAGTATCATCCTACTTTACAAATTCAACAATTCTTTCAACACATTAAAAAATGTGTTTTTTTTTCCACAAACTAATATTTACTTACACTTGGTTCTATCACAAATTGCAGGTTATGGGACAAAAATTGAAGCAAGAAACTCCAAATGTTTGGAATGAGAAAGTTATAGCTTAGAGACATCGACTTCTTCAATTTCTTAAGATAATTTTATTTATTTCATTTAAAGCAGCTTTTACGTAACTACATACTTTCAGTGACTACGGGAAAAATTATTCCGGAAGGAGTAAATTAGCCAGTATGGAAAGAAAAGCGACCTACCTATTCATAATATTGCTTATAATTTCACATTTTGTGTTGCAAAATATCGAGTCAAATCGGGGTGCATTGCAAAATTAAGAACAAATCTGAACTAAAAACAACTCGTAAAAAATTTGCTGAACAACACCTAAATTAGATAAAAAAAATAGAATTACTTAAACTATTATTGTAATTTTAACTTCCGCGATCTGTGTGAAGAAATCGGAAATGATCGGTCGGGTGAGATAAAACTGTTACATATAAAATAATTGGAAACAGATTATCTAAAATGTATGGGTACTTCTTACATCATCTCTTTTATATTTCAACAAGATTATTCAGAGGATCTAATTCCAAATATATAATTGAATGGGCGTCTTGTTTTCTTTATCTGAGCATAATCGAGAATGTTAGAGTTGCGAGCCTCGATTGTATATGAAAATAGGAAATAAAATCAAATAAATGGAGTGTTGATTTATGTGGTTACCAGTGGCGGCTCGTGGAAGTTTTGAAAAAGGGTGCTGCAAAACATAAAAACCTCTTTTTTATAATCATAAAAGTTTTATGATATATACCCACCCATACACGTTATGTATATGAAAATCAGTTTTGAAAATTCAAAACAAACAAAAAACATCCCATATGAAAATTGTGCTGCTTCTGAAGCAGACGCCGACGTCGACAAGAAAATACGCCGTGCGCTGCCCATCGCAACCGATTTTTTTGTCCGCCGTCGCAAAACGTTTTTGTCGACGTCTCAGGGCGTACGCACTTCGTCGCATTTTATATTTTTTATCGGCGTGCCAAAAAAATTTCTTATATTTTTTCGGTTTTTTAGTTATTTTTTTCAATTTTTTTTTTTTTTTTTGTTTTTTTTTTTTTTGCTTTCCTTTTTTTTTTTTTTTGTTTTTTTTTTGCACGCCGATGGCGCTGCCCGTCGCTTACTTTTTTTTCTAAGCGCGTCGCCGCAGCCAAAAACTCGTCGGCGTCGGCGTCTGTTCTGAAGCAGTGCATTTTTCTATACATTCAAAAATCCCATAACAAAAAAAATTTCCCATATTTTTGTTTTTAAATTTTTCAGAAAGTATAATACAGCCGCACTGCTTCTGTGGCAGTGCATTTTTCCTTATATTCAACTCATAGAAAAAAACATAACAGCAATAAAAATGTATTAAATTATTCATGAAAATAAAAATCCCTGCACTGCGAAATTCGCAGTTCAAAAAATTCTGTTAAATTGATTTCATATTTTTGAAAAGTATTTTCTAAAAATATCAAAAGCCTGAAAGTAGGCTACTGTTGTTTATTAAAATTTTAGAGAAAATTGCATTGCATAGCAATTTCATTTAAAAATAATTTTAAACTAGGAAAAATTCAGAGCTAACAAACATTTTTTTTATGAGTTCAATTTTTTTAAATTTCTTGAGGGTGCTGCAGTGTCGCAGCACCTATGTACGAGACCCGCTGGTGGTTACAGATGGTTGGAATTGGAAATTTTACGAGTCAATGTCAAATGTTAAGTACATATTTGTAACAAAAAAAATATTGGCAGAAACGTAGGCATGGGTCTGTTTATCGCAGCATTGCTCATTTAATTAATTTCTGATCAGTTGCTTTTGCGATTAAATATTATTAACAATGACGATTTTCTAATTTCTAAACAAATGTACTAAGTTGATACATGAAAAATTTTCTTCGATGTATGCTTTTTACATTAATTTTATTTAGAGAATTAGTATTATTATCATTTTTTTTTAATGTCTAAATAGTAATTTAATCTAAATTTTTTTTTTATTTTTTTAGAAGTTATCAGTCAACATAATAAATAAAATGTAAATTTTTGTATATTTGGCTTCTTCAATTCATTATCAATTGAAAATTAAAAGTGTACGCAAGCTTTTGAGAAAATAAAGTTAATTTTTTTTAACCAGCATTTAAACTAGAAAGTTATTGAGATTATTGAGATAAGTTCTAAATATTTTGAAGTATATTATGTCAAATTTAACGATTAAAAATAAAATTAAATTAAGTGATGTATTTGAATTAAATCAATCGCATTGTAAAATAAAAGATCGAACAAAGGTTGAAAATATTTTAAATTCATTCATAAAAGGTGGTGTTAATCGGCTTCAGGTAAGGATTTATAAATATTTAAAAAAAAATTGTTTTCTAATTAAAGCTGCTTAATAAAATTTCGTTATTAATATTTTTTGCTTTCTACATTTTACTCAAAAAAAAGTTTTTGAAATCATATTTTTGAGCTTCGCAAAAGTAATTCACTCGAGTTCACTTCTCGATTCGACACCATCGACTGCTGTTCGATATAATATCCAAAATATGTAGAAAAAAAACTTTTTTTTCTAAAATGTGCTAAGTCCGTGTTAATTCTAAAAAAACACAATCCATAAAAACAAAAATTTTAATATAAATGCTTTATGTGGGAGGCTCGGTTTTTTATTAATAAATTTTTGTTTTGTTGACTATTCAGTTGTATCGCATGATTCAATTCATTTATATCAAACTGGTACTAAAATAAATTCGAGATATATGGAAAATCGTATAATCTTCATTTTTTCATTTCACTTTTTTATTTTAATTAATTTAGACCAACCACTGAACGGTGCAAAAGCTTTTAACGGCCTCCTGTAGCTATAATGCATTGTCATTGAATTAAAGTCGATGCGCAAAATTAATTGAGTTTTCATTTCCAGTTTAATGCTAAAATTAAAGCAAAAAAAAAATTCCATTCGGAATCAGAAAAAGTAAACTTGAAGCATAACGTAAAAAAAATTATATAAAAGAAAATGGTCTGCAAGTCATGCAAGTTTTTCTGTTACTTTCAATCTCGATATACAAAGCTAATATTTACAATAATAACATTATTATCAGAGCTCAGAAATTTATACAAGATATTAAAAAAAGATGTTTAGAATGATATAATACTTGTGTATATTAGTGTTATATATAATGCATCACATGTGTCAAAAATATAAATAAAAATTTTAATATCATTAAATTGTTAGTATTTTTTTTTTTTTTAAATATCGCTTTCTCCTGATTTTATATGTTATGATTATTTCCGCCTTGACTACATAAAATACAAAATGCAATTACTGATGATCTTTGTGTACTATTGACATTTAGGTAATTACAGATTTTGATTTTACTGTGACAAAACAACACAGAGGCAATGGCGAAAAAATTTTATCAAGTTTTAGAATTCTTAATTCTTGTAAATCAATACCAAAAAGTTATTTAGAAGCTGAAAATGAACTTCGTCAAAAATATTATCCTATAGAGATTGATCCAAAAATTCCCAAAGAAGAGAAGATTACTTATATGATTGAATGGTGGAGACAATCATCCAATTTATTAAAGTAAGTCAATTAGTTAAGTAGATGTGTTGCGACGAGTCGTAAAATAAATTAGTTTTTTCTTTCAAAAGTTAATTTTAAAAGTTCTTTTTCGGACCAGTAAATGTATTTTAATCTTTAAATAATTTTAAGTGAAAAATAATTCTCTTATAAGCAATATATTACATAAGTTTCCTGTATGAATGAATATAAATAATTGCTTTCAGGTTAAATTATTGTCTACAAATAAAACTTAATAATTGAGGGCTTAAAAATCTCACTAAAATCCTCTCAGAAAATAATTTGTTCTAAATATTACTAATATTTTTTAGGAAGAAGTTTCAATTTTTAACGTATTACTACTTGAAATTGAAAGAAATATTAAAAATTAACAAAAAATGAAATTCATATTCAAAAAATTGAAAATGTTAACTTTTTTAATGAAAGTTCAATTATTATTCATATTTTTATAGTATAATGTATCTTTTTCATTGTAGAGGATTTGCTTTAAATGCAGCAGAAATTGATGAAGTCACATTGTCAAAATGCAAAGACTCGCTCCGTGACAACACCCCACAATTATTTTCCAAATTGAATGAATTAGATATTCCATGCCTAGTTTTTTCAGCTGGCCTGGGAGATAGCGTTGTTTCCCTTTTAAAAAACGCGAATGTGATGTATCCAAATATGAAAATTATATCGAATTTTTTAAGATATAAGAATGGCTTACTTGACGGACTACAAGATCCAATCATACACGTTTTTAATAAAAATGAGGCAGCATTAAAAGGAACCGAATATTATGATTTGGTTCATAATAAGGATCATATAATATTAATGGGAGATTCATTGGGTGATTGTTCAATGGCAGATGGTCTACCTATGCAAACTGTGGTTCTTAAAATTGGGTTTCTGTATAACTCAATTGATGAAAATTTACCAAAGTATCAAGAATTGTTTGACATTGTTCTAATTGATGATCAGACAATGGATGTTCCTCAATCGATAGTAAATTTAGTAACTAACGAAAACTAAGCTTAGCAAAAAAAATTAGCACAAAATTTAGATAATTATTGAATTCTTATATAAATTTATGCTTGAGTAAAAAAAACATAAATTTTATACTGTATTAAACCTGTACAATTATATTTTTTATTTTGTATTATTTGATGATCATGATCAATGATATTAGAAAAATTTTCCCCCCATTGCAATGTTTATAGTTTTCTCAATATTAATTAACACGTAATTTTTTCTACGTAGAATTATCTAAATAAAAGCAATAAAAATTTTAGATAACATTATTTGCTTAGTATTTTGATAATTTGTATAAATACATGATGATTCTAAAAAAATCATTTTTAGACCCATTTTTTTGTAAAATATATGCCAATTTCTTTTATTTAAGAAGCTCAAATTCATATATTTCATAATTTTTTTTTTTTTTATTACCAACAGTCATTTTCTTCGTGAGGTTGTTTTTGAAAGACTACTAAAATAATTTAATAAAACTTGTCGTACTTAAAATTATTATGTTCCCATATAATGTTAATAAAATAAAATAAATTTTTATTGGTATTCTACACTTATACAATTTTAAATAAAATGAAAGAAACTTACATATTAAATTTTTAAGTAAATAAGAGAAACTACAAATAAAAATTTTTTCAATAATTTCATAACATAATCTAATTTTGGTACTGCAAATTTGTAAATTTTCACATCTAAATTATGAATTATGAAAAAAAAAAACGGTTCGGACCTTCTTAATTTTCATAATTTTTTAACATTCGATAATATTTACAAATTTTATTTACAACAATAAAATACATGGGAAAAAATTTATGAAATATGAATTATGAAGCTTCATCAAGGTCGTGAGGTTTGCTCGTTATGTTTTTTTTTATTGATAATGATGTAATTTTCTTTATGACAAACACTTAACTTAACTATGCCTGGTAATTCAAATTCTACTGGAATTTCTTTAAGAGTTTTTATTTTTATATTTATTATTGAAAATTATGTATAAGCATATTTGTAGATAAAATTAAAAAAAAAATTGTATTGATTAAAATAACGAATAAATTAAAAACAAAATTTTTTATTAATGTTAAATGTTTTTTCTATTTTTATTTTCAAATCAATATTAAGACTAAGATCTTTTGAAATAATCCTCACAATTAACATTTTGATTTTGTATTATTAAATTTGCAGATCCTGGGTAGTTTTAATAAATTTAGAGAAAAATTTGTCGCAATTTTGCTTTAAATTTAAACTACAAAATTGTGACTATGTTTTGTTTTAAATGAAAGTTACCTAGCGTCTAACTCTATACCGAATGTTAAATATTAAAATTAGAAAAAATTAATTAAAGTCTACTTTTTAGACAATTTTTCACTCACGTAGTCTTCGAAAACATCCAGTATAGATGTCAGCTTGATTAGTGCCAATTTTAATTACGCTTACCATTAAAATGAAAGAAAATTAAGGATGAAATAAAGTTTGCCTAATCAAGGAATAAACATAGTAGTTGTTTCTTTAAAAAAATTTATTTAATTTCTAATACTTAACTATTTTTACAAAAAAAAAATTAATTAAAAAAGATTTATGATTTAAAAGATAAATATATGGTACTAAGTAAAACGTACAATTATCATTAAGCAAAATAAGACTTATTCTTCATCACCAAAAAACGAGTTTTTCTTATTCTTCATCACTAACAATGACTGTTTTGAGCGGATCTTCATGTTGCATTTTACTGGTCGGTTGCGTGTTGTTAGAGTCCTGAAACAAAATTTTTTTCACATTGACTAAATTTAACATCATAAATAATTTTTTGATACTTTGGGTTTAAGGGAATAATATTTTGAAATCCAGGATACCCAATCGAAAATTGAACTCAAAATTCTTCCTACATATTTTCAAAAATTGAATCAAAAAAAAATTTTTTTTCAATAATAATGAATTTGTTAATTACCTTCTTCTTAACTATAATTGTTGGTTCAGGTATATTCCTATTTGATGCTTTTAAAAATGGAACGAAAGTCCATTTAACATTTTCATACAATGGATTGTACAGTCTGTTGTGTTTTTTAATATGCCTGAAAATAAGAAAAAAATGAGTGAATACTAACCAACATACTCTCTTAAAAAGTAATCTTAACAGCCTGGGTAATTTCTTTCTAAAATCTATTTAGAATTAAATTTGATAATGTACAAAAATTTAAGAAGGAAAAAAATTTGTTTTACATAAATAATATTTAGATATTATTTCACTGATTGATAAAAACTTACTTATTGAGGTGACCTGAAACTTCATCTAAATCAGAAAGTTGTAATGCAGAATTTGAATTTGTTCGAATCAAATAACACGAATCTTTCTTTAATCCTCCAAATCTGGGATATTCAGAACATTCTGGGCAGACATAAAATCCGGTTATGGTTTTACATTTTTTTGTTAAATTTATTTCTGATAATGAAGATTTTTTCGGATCTCTGATGTTGATTGAAGATAATCGATTTATTTTTTGTAATGTTTTTTCTTTATTTGCAGGAAGTGGTTTATTCTTTCGTATTGGAGAAATACTAACTGATTTATTTGTGGATATATTAGCTACGAATTGTTTCATTGCTTCAGGTCCCCCGCAATTTACACCATCAGGATATGCAATTCCAAAATTTGTTAAATGTTTTACTGTCGATTCACAGCTTTTTAATGTGCTCTTATTTCTATTTTCTGTGACAGATATTGATTGATCTATTACAGAGCCTCTATATGAATCTATAGAACCCGAAATTGAATGATTTTTCAAAGATTCTTCCACTGAAGTTTTTTTTGTTGTTTCATCATTTTGACCACCTTTTGATATAATTGAAAATGGTATTAAATTATCAGCCTGATCGAAACCATTCTGACTGAAGCTGGAGGTATCGTTTTGATTTTTTGCTAAACTGGTTACGCTTTTTATAGAAAAAGCACTGGATTTAATTTTATTAAATGCAAGTGTTGATAAATCTGTTTCAGAATTTGTTGCTAAGCTAGTTACGTTTGTGATAGCAAAATCATTATTTTTCACTTCGGAAGTTTCTTTAAAAGATTCATTAGGATGATTACTTTTTTCTGTTTCGGATGATTCAATATTTTCGTAGAATTTAATTATATTCAAATTTTTTATTTCTTCAAGACTTGAATCTGACACCTCAGTATTAAGCATATTTATAACAGATTGTTCGTCTTTTTCAATATTAGGAAGCAAAATTGGTTTCACTGTTTTTGTTGACACTTCAACTAAATTTGTTGGAAATATATTTTCAGGATTTTTTGTAGAAGTTATTTCATAATTGCCAGGATTTATCATCGTTAGACTTCCATTTAAAATATTAAATTTGGGATTAATATTAGATTTCAAATTTATGAAACTCTTATTTAATCGATCTGATGCCATCAAACATTTTTTCTCCGACGTATTCAATGACTTATTTGGTAAATGATGTTGGGGTTCTTCAGTAATATTTTGAGATTTCATTCCGACAATTTTATGTGGACTAATATTTGACGTTTTTCTCGAATTTGTAATAGAAAGTGAAGGATTTAGATTGAATGTGGTCGCTGTATTGAGATGTGTTTTAAGAACTAATTGTGATGTAAGATTTTGTTCATTTTGTGGTAAATTTATAAATTTCTTTATTGGAGTTAAGTTTTGTTGTTGCCCGCTAACTAAATTTATTCGAATATCGAATGGAGGATTTGAATTTGATGATGTGATATATTGGGGTTGTTCCAATCTAATAAGTGGATTGGGATTTTTTAAATTTTGTTGTGGTACTAATTTGACAATATTTTCAATACTTTCTGTAGTTAATGTTCCGTCTTTATTATACCGAATTTGCTTATTTAAAGGTGGTTCAGCCACTTTCGGATCTATATCAAATACTATTTTTCCACTTTTTCTACATAGCCAAAAACCTGTGGTTGATTTTAGTCGTCTAATACGTATCGCTTCCTCGAAAAACTCTCTCTTCATCATTTGATTATTGACACATTGATATAAAATAATAACAGGATCTTGATTTAATGAAAAAGGGCCCAAATAAAGTCGATCCTTGTCATTTTTCATTATGTAGCAATCAATGGAATGGCCGTCCACTTTTGACAAGCGCACCATTTTGTGCTCCTCTTGTGATCTCTTGAAAGCAACCCTTATTTTATTATGCGTAAACCATTCATTTGTATCTGCGAAATACATGTGCGAAAAATCATCAACTATGTCTAAAATCAACCATCTATGATCACTTTTGTCAGGTGTTAATGGTATAGTAAACTTTTCTGTTCGAATATCTTGTTCAGAAAGCTTACGAATTTTAATATTCATTTGGTTAAGATCATCATTTGATTGTTGTTGAACAAATTGAATATTACCTAAGTTATTTTTAAACATGCTTTGATTCGAACTTGATTGGTATTGTTCATTTTTGTTTTCATAAATATTATTTTGACTATTTTCTATTGGATTAACTTGTGTTGCTGTGGTCAAATTGCTGATTCCATAAAAATTATGATTTTGTAACTGAAGAAAAGCGCAATTAGGATTCATACTTTGAATCGCGGATCCCATTAAAATATTATTACTTCTTCCAGTTTGCTGTTGCAATTGTTGCACTAGTTCTTTATTTTTTTGTTTTTCTAGAAATTTTGCTTGCATTTCGCTTATATGTTGCTTGGCCATATATTCATAAAGTTTATTAATTTTTTTAGATAGCCAGGGATGTGATTGTGGAGTTGGCTTTATAACTCCTCCTCGAGTTACATAATCAATACTTGCTTTAGACATTCCTAATATTCTCCAATAATCATGAAAGCCAGTCAACAGAACTGATAAACTGTTAAAATTCGGATTTTTAGTTTCGGAACAAAGCAATTTTCCAAAAAAAGACAAATTTTCTTTTTTTATAGCTTTAATATTAACAACAGAATGTACTTGTCCCAAAATAAAAGGCATTATATTCTGCATGGTTATAGTAAAATAACTCGTATCATCTACTTTAACTTCCCAAATATGAATTAAGCCCTCAGTGAATGCCTGAAACGAAAAAAAAAACAAAAAAAAATAACAGATAAAAAATAAATAATTTCATGGAATCAATATTTAATTTATTTAAAAATATTTGAAATACAAGAGGTTAATTTTTTTCAATGTTCTGTTTCAATGTTCTGATTGTTGAATGAATGCAAAATGCCCTCGTCCGAAGATTCTTAACATATTGAAAAGATTGAAAAATTAAAAAAAATTGTCATAATTTTGTGCATTGTGAATCGTAAGACTATTCTTGTGTTATGAATAAATTTTTAATTTATAAAATGACAAAATGTTTACCAAATGTAACAAAAATACAAATTTTAAAATTTTGGAGTTTGGAGAATTCCGTTTTGAAATTTCTTCATGAATATTTAATTGAATTAATTAGTTTAGTGTATCAGATTCTGAAATTTCGAAAATCAAATATAACCTCATATTATAACTCTATTTTTCAAGGAACTTACTTGTTGAAAATGTTGCCATTGTGAAATATATAAATGTTCTGGTAGTGGTGATGGAATATTTTTTGTATTTTTTAACTGAATTTGGCATATATTATGCATAGTTTTTGTTACAGCATAATTTAAAGCCGCCAAGATATTATCATGACCTGGCCTTTCAGATTCCTTGGTATCAGATATATTAAATTCAGGGGCTGTTTTCAATAAATTTGTATTATGTACCGGTTTCTCAGCTACTGACGAAATTCGAGATAAATGCTGAATGTCCTTGGTAGTTGTTGTTTTCGCATGCTGAGTTAGTGTTGGTAATTTTTTTGCTCCCAATGATACTACAGAAGATATTTTTAAAAAACCTGTACCAGAACTACTACTAGGACCACCCTGCCTTGAAATTCCTTCTAGCGGTTGTTCTAATGCCTGATATTCTTTTGATTTAATTGAGTTATAAATATTTTTGCAGCTAATTTCGTTCGATGAAATAAAATGGGTTGGAATTTCATCTATTTCATTGCCGAGCTCATTGCCTAATCTAGTTTCAAATAATTTATCTAGCCGGTTTTCAGAGACACGCGTTAATGGATTTGCTTGAGGAATCTGTTTGTAGAATTCGCTCAATCGTATTTTTTCTTCCAATAATTTGGCAGTCTTTGTATTTTCCACATAAAAGTTTGTTTTTTGTTTAACATACTCTTTACGTTTGTTTCGCCATTTATAAACTAGTGGTACACGTATAACTCGTCGGCATATTTCTATGGCATCGTTATTTGTATATTTCGTCAAAATTATATTCTCCTTTCTTAGATCTTCAGCGCTAGTTTTCGGAAACTTTCTAGGTCTACCTCGTTTTAAAGGTCCAGAATCTTCATCTATAGGGTCATTTGCATCACCAACAAATCTGGAAAGCTCTGCAATTAATTGAGAATTTTTTCCTATTTCATTTTCTATGGCCGATTTGCTGTTATCATCTGCTTTAATAATCGCAGGTTTCAATTTTTTATATTTTGATAATTTGATACATTCACTCTTTTCAATAGATTTATTAACAACTTTTTCTCTATTTATCTCTAGCTTTCTTTTTTTACTTTTATTACGGTCACCGGCAATTAAGTATTCTTCATAATCAATATCGTCATCAGATTCTGTTGGAGCAGTCTCGAAAGAGTATTTTGGTGTTCGGGCATACGCAACTTCTGTTTCAGCAGCAGGCATATTTTCTTTTTTCAGCACAAACGGAACACCCTCGATATCATTGCAGCCACAAAAACATTTATACAAACAATGCACCATACACCATTGCCTTAAACTTTTCATTTGTAAATTATTTAAGTCAACTGAACAGTGTTTCAATTTTTCAAATGTATCTAAGTCCACATAAGTTATATCATTCGGTGAAATTTTAGCTTCTTTAACTGGTGATAATGATACATTTAGAGGTCGTTTTTTATTTCGGGATGAATCTGATGTTTTTAATTCATCTTCATCATCTGAAATTGATGCGAAGTTACCAAATCGTTTAGTACAACGACGTTTACGTTCCGTTTGCGATTCGTTAATAAGGACAGTTTCAGTATTTGTAAGAACAACTGTTGACGTAAATTCTCGTTCCATTCGAGCTAATGTTGCTGTGGCTTGTTGGCGTAGCACTAATGCTTCTTCCGTAGATAATTCAGAATTCTGTGAAAAAAAAATAATTAAAGAACAAAATTAGTTCAGACGGGTTATAAAAAAATTCTAGTTAAGAAAAAATGATTTTTACTCGGGTTTTTAGTTTCCGGATTCAATATGATCGATTTACACATTATGTAATTTTTTATTTCATTCAATTCGGTTCTTTCATAAAAAATAATATTTTATCATTTAATAAATATTATTTTATTTTAATTTAAATCCCTTTTTAGAAATCAATCTTACAATTTCATACATTTGTATGGTTTTTTTACCTACGAAATATTGTTCATATTGTTTTTCTTCTCTACAAGGTTGACAAAAAATGTTCGATACAATTTTTTGTTAGCTTGGATTCGATGTGTCGTTTTGATATCTATCAATTTTCAAATTTTTAACCCAATGTTATCTAGTATTTGCCGAGGTTTAAAATGTCGACATATCGATTCTAATGTTAGATCTTCCACCAAAAAATTGTTATTGTGCTACATGAAGTAGGTAGATCGGTTCAGTATCAATTGTAGTGAGAAATAAAAATGTATATACCTATGTATTTTGCGATAGAAATAATTTTGATAACATTTATTAAAACCAAAAATACGAAACAAATAATTATCGACCGATTTTGCTTTTAATTGTTCTTGACGAAATCAAGTAAAAAATCATTAATATATTTACGAATGGCAATCAATCAATTTGGTTTCCAGGCGAAATGTAGTACCAGATCTGCAATAATGGAAACAGTAAACAGAATTGAATGTGTCCTGGACAATGGAGAATATACATGTGTAGTTTTCATAGATTTGCAAAAAGCTTTTGATACCGTTGAGGTTGACCATAAACTTTTTATTAGGCATAATATACATGAACTTGGAATACTTGGTGTTTTCAATACGCTAATTAAGAGATAGTTAAGCAAAAGAAGCACAATATTTGCAGATGATACGTGTCTGCTTTATCCAAAAGATCTAGAAAAAATCGTTAATAATGATCTTAAAGTGTTCTTGAACAACCCAATATTAAATGTACATAAGTCCAAATATATAATATTTTGCAACAAAAATAAATTGAATATTAATCCAAATATTAATATTAATAACATTGGGTTTGAGTGTGTTTCTTTCATCAAGTATTTGAGAGTCCATATTGATGACAATCTTAGTTGGAAAATCCCTATAGATTTTAGTAAATTTTTCATATACTAATCATATAAAAAAAAGAAATACTTACGAAGTCTTCGGGCTGCAATATTGATAATGAACAATTGCATTCAAACATGCATTCAACTTTTTGGCAATGTCTCCTAATGCTATTTCTGCCATTCAGACTATGACAAATGCATCCAAGCCTACAACAATCTCTATTACATGGTTTAAGGTCTTCTGAAAATATTAATTTCAAAAATATTTTAATCAACGCGTTCCAACAAAGATTAAATAAAAAACAGTTTAATAAGGTAGGACCCGATTTTAAATACTTTCAAATATCTATTACCGCAAAAAAAATCACAAAATTATTTCTGCTTAATTAAAATATGAGTTCTGAATTTTTTATGACATTTTTGTAGACATTTGTTATTATATGATGTCATATTTTCTGTTCAAGTTGTACGATCGTTCTCTATATTTTTAACTTTTAAGTGTCACAAAGCAATTTATCGCAAAGCAAGTTATCGTTATTCATTGCAAACGAATACCAAAATTTATTAATGAATTTTAGTTTTTCACCCAGAACTAACTACGAGAAATTGGGGGGGAGGGGGGATCTGTAGTTCCTTTTTCTTGGTTTTGATTATAAATTTTTTACTATCTACCAATATCGGCGTAAACACATCCCTATCCAGATGCTTTAAATGTTTTTTTAATTCACTACACGGCTTCAGATTTATGTGCAAATAAGAACATCATGTTTAATGTTTCTAAAAATAGTAGTGCCAACATTTAGAATATCTAATCCAACCGAGTTATGGAACAGTTATAGAAACTATTTTGAACATTGTAAGTTCTGTAGAATCCGTACTTTAAAATAACTATGAATTATTTCGAACTTTTTTTTTTCTATTTTCAAATGTATTGATTAAGCATTCCAGATAATAACTTTTTGATATTGGTTTTATTTTTTATTTGTAAGTAGTGTTAACTTTCTAAAATAAATTAATTCTATCCAAAGGGATCTTATTTTACAGTTAATATTATTAAAATTTTTATTATTACAAACTGAGTTATTTGTAAAGGGCCCTAATTGAGATCTTAGTCATTTATAGCCTAAATAAAAAAAAATTTTATGACATAAAAAAATAGTTTTGAAGAGATTTCGTGCACTTAGCCTTAATCGATTCTAAAAAGTTTTATATGTGTACCACTTTAAAGTATTATAAAACAGCCCGGAACTTGTGAATGCAATTTTTTTTCTAAATTAAACTTTGAAATAATCTAAAATGGCTTTTCAATCAAATTTTGGGGCAAAAATGTTTTTCACGGAGCAAGTCCTCTTAATGTGGTACTTTTGATGTTATGGAATTCCTTTATTTAGATACCTACCTAGTGTTTAAAAATTTAATATACTTTTTTTTTAAGCTGCCAAATTTTTTAAGCCCCATCTTTCTTAGGACCTGTTTTATTTTGAATGTAAACTTTTTTAGTAATTTTTTGTCTACATATAGATTTTTTTTAGCTTTGAATTTTTTGTCTCAAACTACACACTACACTTTAGTTCATTTTACTGCGTAGAAACAGCAGTTTTTAAGAAGCTATAAATAAGCGTAACAAAATATGAAAGCAAAAATTTCTTCTAAGTGTATCTCACTGGCTTACCTTTTTTTTGTTTTCTGTCAAAAAAATTAAAATAATTTTTAGGTTGAATCTAGGTATTTAACTTAATCCTAAATTTATTTTGTCATTAAAAATTTAATTTAATTTTTTTTCATTAATTTTTTTTTTTTTATATAAATTATAAATTCTTAATTAATAATTTCACTAAAAAAAAAAAATTTTTTTTTTTGCATTTTTTAAATCAAAATTTAATCATTAATCAAGTAAAAAATATCTAAATCTAAATTATAACGGCTTATTGTAATCATCATTTATGTTTGAGTTATTTTTTTTTTGTTTTTTTATTTTATTTTTGATTGGTTAATTAAAAATTTAATTAAACTTTTATAGAACAACTTATTTTTTAAAATATTTAAAAAAAAAAACAAATTATTATTTACATTTGCAAGCAACAACAAACAATTCTTTTGTGTTATGATATGAATATTGTTAGTTACGATTATGATGATGACATTTTTCAAAATTCACAGCTGATCATAAAAATATTTAGGTTTTTTTTTCATACACTACGCATAACATTATGACTGCCACAATTCTATGCTACAAATATGCTGCAAATCTACAATATAATATAACATGTCCCTTATGCGACAAAACATGTGAGAATAAGGAGATGGAAAGAAAATAAATCTAAATTCGAAAAGAATTCAAAATGACCGATGATAAATTAAATTAGGCAAAAACTATTTTACTTAAGAAATATGCAAAAAAAAAAAAAAAAAAAATGTTGGTCCTAGCAGGTAGGTATTTGATTTTTATTTTAAAAAATTTTAAAAATCTTAAATTAAATTTAAATTTTTAATTTCTCTATTTAATGCCAATAGAGCTAATTTAACAACCAAAAAATTTTAATTTAAAAAAGAATTAATAGTAAAAAATAAGTTAAAAACGAGTTTTCCAAAAAACCGAGGCCAGGCCGCATGAAAAAGTAGAAAATAACTTTTTCTTCACACGGAGGTGGACTCAGATTTTTTGATTGGGACGTAAGTGATTTGATTCATGAAGAGAAAGAATATTCAAGAGACTTTTTTGACAATTTTTGACACTTTCCCTTATCGTAGGGATAAAATTATATGGTGCAAAATTATCTACATTCAATTGGCTTTCAAATGACATTACTAGTTAATTTCTGAGACGCGGCATTAAAAACGGCTGTACGCAGACTTCCAAAAATTCAGATTTCTCAAAATTTAAATTTTGAAAAAAAAAATTTTTTTCACAAATAAACTTTTTCCTTTTAAATGACATCAAAAACTGGGAACATGTTGAACAAAAAATAAGAAAACGAGCCCGTACGCAGACTTTTTCTACCTAGTGTATATATGTATTCCTACTGTACATTCACTTACAACTACTTAGATCAATACAAAACAAATTTAAAAATAATAAAATTTTGTTTTTCAAAAGGTTCAAGAAAAAAGGTTAAAAATATCACAATACAAAACCCTACAATTATATAACTCCTAATGTACGTTTATAGTCACAAAGTTCTGATATTATATAAGGTACCTATCATATAACGTATGTATAGCGATATAATTAAACTATGATTAACTTATTTTTTTATTTTTTTTATTTTTAACAACTTATAAGCAGAAAATCAAAAAAAATTAAGTTACATTAGTATGACGATCCTAATCACTAGAAAATAATTTATTAACTAGATACCTAAAGTGCTGTCTCCACTTCAGTGTGAAACGTGTTTTACACAGGAAAGTAGTTTCGTTCTTCGTTTAAAGTAGTTTTGTCCATATAAAAATTTGAAGTTGTTTGTAATAAGTTTTGCCCAAAACTAGTAAAATTTAGGGGTGCCAGCCATACAAATTCACAATTTCTTAAGAAATTTTCACTCAATATGGCACACTTTTTGTTGGATGGATCAAAAATTGGAAAAAAAATACAAAAAATCAACCGGTTGTCAAAAATATGTAAATAAAAATATTTGTAAGCAAAATATAATATATTATTTGAATGCAAAGTATAATTAAAATATTTGAAAAATTTGAAATATTTTATGAGTAATAATTTTTTGTGACTATTCATTTTATTTTTTTTATTTATTTTTTTTATTTAAAAATTATGAATTGGAAAAAATTGTTTTAAATTAAATGTTTTGTTATTAAAATATTATTTTGTTTACTTCAATATTAAAAGTTTACAAATAATTTTTTTTTTTTCGTCATGTCAAAGTAAACATAGAATTTGTAGTGTATACGCTTGTAGTTTTAAACAAGTTTAACACTACTTTAAACCTGAAGTGGAGACAAGGTATAACCCATCATTAATAGTAGATTACAACAGGGCTTTGGAGTCGGAGTCGGAGTCGGTATTTATTTTTGCTTGTTAAGAGTCTGAGTCGGAGTCGACAAAATAAAGCCGACTCCGACTCCAAAACTATTAAATTTAAATTTAAAACTGTTAAATAACACATTTTTATAATTAATTTTTTATAATTAAATTTAACAAAGCAACAACCAAATCTCTGGCACAGAAATCCAATAAAAATATATTATCACAATTTTTTGGCTTACTGGGAAAATTACGGGAAATACCCTTTTAAGTTCATATTAAAATTTATGGCAATTTCGGAAAATACTATTTTTTATAATTGCTGGTGCGGGTACAGAAAGTATAGTATATTGGTATCAGACAGAGTCAAAGTAGTCAAAGTAGGAGTCGGAGTCAGAGTCGCCAAAGAAAAAAAATGAGGAGTCGGAGTTGGAGTCGGTAATTTTGTTGACCGACTCCACAGCCCTGGTTACAACACATGTTAAGAAAATTTGTTATTATCAGAGACCGGAAGTTCATGCAAATACATGTTTTTTTCTGATAACTTTAAACTAAAATGAAGTAAATATCTGTGCGAATCAAAAATTTTTAAGAAAAATGGCATCGATTTGTTAGAGCATATATTTGAATATTTTGCCAATAAATGCATATAATTGCATATTTGCCTTATAAATGCATGTATTTGCATTTTTTTCGATAATTTTCGAAAAAAAAAAATAAAAAATTGAGGATTTCTTCATGTCAACATTTTTTCAAAAGTGTGTGGCATCGATTTGTTAGAGCATATATTTACATATTTCTCCAATAAATGCATATAATTGCATATTTACCCTATAAATGCAAGTATTTGCATTTTTTGTACAATTAAAAAAAATAAAAATTGAGGATTTCTTCATGTTAACATTTTTTTAAAAGAATGTTTACCTACACCTTTTTCTAATAGATGCTTTTACAAATTTTCACTGATCAGAGAATGAATTTCAAAGAAGAAAATATATAATTGTTTCTAATTGCAATTTATCAGATAAATAATGTATTATAGTGCATATTTAAGAGCATATTTGTTAAGTTTTAAGAGCATATTTGTTAGGTTTTAAGAGCATAAGAGCATGCATATTTTAACGTTTTTAAGAGCATGAACTTCCGGTCTCTGGTTATTATATTTTCCGTATTAAGTAAATTTTATTCACTTACTTCATTTTGAACTTTTGTTTATTTTTTGTATTGCAAATGTATTGATTGCAACTACCTCTCACATGCACGATAAAACAGTATACAAAACATATGTTAATAAAATTTGTTATACAGCTCGTTGTGTATATACACAAAAACACATAGGCATGTCAATATTATATCACGAGACCATTAGGTCGAGGTATTGACTCGTGTCTATGTGTTTTTGTGTAAACACAACTCGTTGTAATAACAAATTTTCTTAACATGTGTTGTAATCTACTATTTACGAAAAGGCTTAACACTAGCCTACGACATGAACTCAAGCAGGTATAGTTACAAAGTAATGACTTTTTGTTATTTTAAGTATCTACATTGATTAATTTGAAATTTTATGTATTTACAAGGTTACTATTATTTTATAAATGTTAAAATTGCTTTTCTTTTGAAATCTTAGGTTATTTCTGAAAAATTGTAAAGAGTAGGTAGGTAAGAGGTTTTTAAATTCTAAGTTTAAAAATCTCCAGTAAACTGTTAAAGTTGATAGTACTTAGATTAGACTAGGTTAGGTTGAAGCGGGTCAAGAATACCCAGATTCCCTCTCACTTAAGCCTGTTGGCCTGTTCGATGTGCCTTTTATTTCTCATGAAAAAAATCCCCTATTGATATATTATTTTATGGGCAATTCTTTAAATTTAAAATGATACGTTGTTATTCGGTCTTATACAACAGTAGATATCTATATATTGCGTAATAAAAATCTTAACATTTTCTAATGACAAAGAATTTTCAAGATATTTATTTTGTACATACCTGGATCTGCAGTTTCAATAATAGTAGCATTAAGACGTTTTAGTTCCAAACTAGAAAATAATTTTAATTAAAAATCTTATTGAACTTATGTTGTACCTATTTACTGTAAAAGTATGGGTTTCAAAGAGAGACAAAAAAGTTCTAAAAATTTTAACATTATCGAAAATTTTGTACAAAATTGTATTGAAGATCACATGCTTGAGCGTAAACAGATAAAAATACCCAAAATGTGGGTAAAATAAAACGAAATTGGAAGGTGATATTATTTCTCAAGGCGAGCTAACTCTCGAAACTGAAACGAGTTTAGGGTTTCGAATTTAAATTCTTTTTTTGAAACTAAAAACATTTTTATGCCGCGGAAAGTTTCATTTTCAATAAGTTTAAATGTTTATATAATTATGATAAATTATAAAAAAAAACTTACTATAGTTTAGTTTTGGCATTAGTTTTTTTCTTTTTAGATGGGAGATTGTAGATTTCATTAGTTTTTTCTTCTGTTTCTACATTTGTTGCAACGGGAACGTCATTAGACTCATCTTTGATTAATAAATCTCCATTTATTCCTAACGCAACACTATCTATCATTTCAGATAATACATCAGCGCATTCAACTAATATTTTATCATCAGAATCTTTTACCTTTTCTCGAAATACTAATGGAGATGTGAAATCATCAAAAATTTCTTCATTTTTGTAAATTCGACGAATCAAAACTTTATTTTGGTCATTTTGATAGGGTATTGTAAAAGAAAATGATTCAGGTTCTTGATTTCTTTTGAAATCAGCATGTGAAACTAATAAAGTAGATACTGCAAATTCAGCCCATTCTTTGGTTATATTTTTCGAAGGTAAAATTAATTTTAAATAACGTTTTACAAGATCACTCAATGGATGGTCTATTCTTGGAAATACTTCAAGCTGTATTTTTGGCATTGTTAACAATTCTGGATTTCCCAAATTAGGTTCAAAGAAATTTTTCATTTGTTGGCATTTATAAGACAGTGGCCCTAAAAATATAATAACTTTTCAATTATAAACCCTAATATAAAAATTATTTAAAAAAAAGTAATTGCTTAATTGCTTCTTAGTTTTGAAGAATGGGTAAAACTTTATCTGAAATTAAAGTTACGTCCTTACGTAACACCGTAATGTAATTAATTTATAAGATTTTTACAATATTTAAAAATATTCCGTATTCTTATACAAAAATATAATATGCTTACCTGGCTTAAATGATGGAAGTTTTTTCATCTTATCTTGTTCCATCAATCTCGGTTTTCTATTAATGGAATCTTTTATTTTGTTCCGAACTTTTATAAAGGAAAATTCTTTGAAATCACGACACTGTTGAAAATTACATTCCTTCTTTTTCTTTTCTGGAAAACTTGTTGTTGGTTTTAAATATTTATTGGTATGATTTCCCAAGCCACTGATCAATTTAACTTCATTATTATCAATTTTAAGCATTTGAAAAAAAAAATTATTTGTTTCCGTTGATAACCATGACATTGCTTTCCATAAATCTCGACTTGCTGGAGCATTCATGCATTGAACATGCCGAATTAAATTGAAATTAACATATTTTGATTTTGATCGACGTTTCAACTCGCGATAAATAGTATTTTCATTTTCAATCATAAAATATTTAAAATTTTTATTCTTTTGTAAAAACACACGTTTTTCAGCAACGGTTCTCGGCTTTGCTGCATTTTTTTCCTCTACGGGTTTAGAAAATTTTGGAGGAACTGAATTTAATGAGACCATACCGTCTTCAATTCTTTCAATTTTTTTCGGTGACGGAAACTTAATTTCTGTTGATGTTTCTAGAGAATTTTCCCTCATGAAATTATCTAATTCTTCGCTAATGAAAGCCGATCGTAAAGAATTATTTTTTCCAACCAAATGTGGATTTGATAGCATTTGAGTTGGCAAAGAAATTTCTGATTTAGGAAATCCTAAAATAAATAAAAAAAATTATTAGTAACTAACTTTAAGTTTAAATGTCGTAAACTAATAAAAAAATTACTTTAAAATTTTATATATAATTTAGTAACAAATGAATTGTGAAACCAGGAATTGTTTTTGGTATTCAATAAACATTTCAAATAACGATTATCGCTTTTATAACAATTTTCACTATAATAAAAATCAAATGCGATGCGGCACAAACCAAATTTTATTCGGAAAAGCCGATCGGATGAAAAATGTAATATTAACTTTGACCTCAATTCAGAATATCAAAAGCAACCCCGTTAACTATGTCTTCGTTATGGACGTTTGATTAGAATTCATTTGATAGGTATTTCCTTTGTCTGGAATTTCATTTAGTTTTTGTCAATTGACATGAATTTAATTTGACCAAAAACTTTTGCTACAAGAGCTGCTTGAATAAGTTTTTTTTAAATGTTCATTATACATAGCGTAGATATCTCAAGGTACGCTAATTGGTTTTTGGTAATCGTAATATTAAAATTACAGAGAGATTCAAGATTCGCAAACATTATCGGACAAAGTTGGATAAATCGAAAACCATATAGGTCGGTCGCTATATTACAAAGAAAAATGTACAAAAACGATCTACAGTCTTTTTAATATCGATATGCGATTTCTAAAGTAGGTACATACTTCAAAATAAAAATGTTCAAATAAATATATGGCCAATAGGGTAACAATCGAATACTGGCATCTTTAAAATTAAGAAATCAAAAAACAAAAAAAAAAATTACCTAAAAAATCACCGGAACTATCAGAATCGGCATCGTTAATAGTATCGCACTTACTTTCGTTAGAGTTTTCTATCTTGGAAGAGTCAAGATTGGTAACTGCATTAGTTTTTATTTTATTTATAAGACCATCAACGAAAGATTTTTGCTGTTGAAATTCGTTTGTGTTTAAATTGTATATTTTTTGCAACAGTCCATCCGCAAGGGAACCAATTCTTGGTGACCTTATTTCTTCATCAATGTTAGAGCACACTAAATTTGTATTTTCTACTAAACTCTCCGATAGATTTGTTGATGAGCTAGCTTCTGCAGCATCTTTTTCGTTGATTTCAAATGATGCACTTGATAAATTTCCTGAACTTGTTTTTCGAACAAAATTTTTGTACGCAAAACTAAAATTCGATTTTTGTTTCACAATGTTATCGCACATTTCTTCTAATAATGGTACAGGCTTTTTTCTTTCGTTCAAAAGCTGTAATTGAGCTTTTAGTTGAGCTTGAATTTCATCAGGAGCAATGTTCATTTGCTCGTCTCGTTCAATTGTTGAGTCTGAATGATAGGCAGTAGTAGAATTTTGTAATCGAACTTTTTCCAACAAATGCAATCGTTTTAAATATAGAGCTACTTGCTTAGTCCATGGTATTTTTTGAGTTTTTTTTTTTTTCTTAAGTGTATCAGATTTTTTTAATATTGTCAATTTATGCTGCCATATCGAATTATATTTGATGATAACTCTTTTATCCCTTTTAATTAATTTACATTTTAAGATAAAATGTAAACCTAAAAGGTACTTCAAAAGCTTTATAATTCTATTAGAGTTAAATTTCAAAAATTCAATTGAAACAGGGTATTTTTTGTGAATTTTTTGAAACGTCCTCAATTGTGTCTCAGTTTTGAAATTCATTATGAAGTAGTAGATACCTAAAACAATAAAAAAAAAAAAATAGTGAATGAATAATGTATCTAATATTTTAGTAAAATATCATGATTTTTGGAATGTCCTACACTACAGTGTTAGAAAAAACGCTTCTACGTAACTTAATTTTTATATTTTCAGTTTTTAAAATGCAAACATAAATTTTTAATTATGTTTTTTCCAGTAAGAAAATGAAGAAAAAGCTTTCACTACCTAATCGAAAATAAATAATAAAAATTACGAAAAAAATTTCACGAACATAAAAATGTTTTGAACAAATAAGTTTATGGTCAAATGTGATTACGGCCAAAAGTTTTACGAACAAAACGGTCAAATCAGCACGAACAAATCATAGTAATTCATAAATAAAATATAGTTTATAGTATATTAAATGGAAATGTGAAAAAAAAATCAGCCAAAAATTGAAAACAGCTGAGGGAATGTGTGTACGTTGGCATGTTGTTGATTTAGTTTCCCTAGCCTAGATTATAATTTCTGCTATTTTTTTGTGAATGAAAGCGAAATCCAATTTAATGTTATTAAAATTTTAATTTAAAGATGATAATGTATGAAAAAGTTAGAAGTAAGAATAAGAACCATAACAATAGCCCTTAAGTGCTAAATTAATTTTCCGACTTATTCATTTTTAACTTCGTATTTTCAAGCTTCGGCCATCATAGTGTAGATGTAGAGCGTCTCGCTAATTCTATAGGTAACTCCATTAGTGAATTGCGGTCCACAATGCAAATAATGACGATTCACACAAAAAGTACATACGTAAAAAAACTTGCACCGAAAAATTTGGACACGAAGATGGATTGAAATATATTTGGAATTCAATCCATCCAATAA
The DNA here is from genome assembly GCA_964007475.1 of Hybos culiciformis. Lineage (NCBI taxonomy): Eukaryota > Metazoa > Arthropoda > Insecta > Diptera > Hybotidae > Hybos > Hybos culiciformis. The sequence continues at coordinate 88,277,780 of OZ023274.1, forward strand.
CCGAAAACGTGGACATCGACATCCTTATTGACAAACAATTGAATTAAGATGTAAGGAAGACGGCTATTAAATTAATTAATAAGCTTTATAAACTTCGGACTTAAATAAAGTTTCGCAAATATTCATAAGTAGTTGTTGAGTTATGCTGGGCTTACAAGCTCATGCAATTTGAGCAAATTGGCTTGAATAAACCAATCGGTGCAAGTAAATCGTTGTAAGTAAACGAAAGCATGAAGCTTGTGCAGTCCAACTATTGTTCATATAAATCGAATTTTAAACCATTTTATTGAAAGCTTGTTGAATTTTAAACCATATTAATGAATTTATTCATCATCGAAGTTTCCCATTTTGTTTACACCAACAAATTATCACCAAAAAATTGTTCAACCTATGTACCATGAACATGTAAACGTACACATAACTTCAGTTTATTTTGTACAAATTTGGATGCAAATATGAACGACCGTGTAAGTAAACCCAGCATTAAAGAGATTCATCATACAAAAATTCTGGTGTTTAAACTTGAGTTGAATGTGAGTTAAAACAGGTTCATCTGATAAAACACAACATTGTTTATATAGATTTATTTAGGCAAATAAAATATTGACCTGATTTACGCGAAAAAAAAGGGAAAAATTATCGGACAAAAAAAGCTAATATTATTTTTATAATAATTAATTCACTTTAAGCCCGGGTGTCGTTGAAACAGAATTTAGCAACAGAACAGAATCAGCGACAGAAAAATTTATTCTGCTACTGAAATTCTGGTCAGAATATCATGAGATTGCTGCCTTTAAAACAGAAACATTATATAAAATTTCGTTATTTTTTACGAAATCAACAATTTTCTCCTCTTCGTCCTCACTGAATTTAATTTTTTTTCCCAATTTTCCGACAAAAACAACTCGAAAAAACGTAAATAAACAAAGACAAAAAAAAATTAAATTAAATTCAATTGACATTATGGCAACAGAAACAGAAAATAACCTCGTTTGAGGTTATTCAAATTCTGTGGACAGAATGAATTTTTCTGTCGCTAAATTCTGTTGTAAAATTCTGTAGCAGAATTAATTCTGTTCAAATGTATGGAATTCTATTTCAGTTGCTAAATTCTGTTTTAACGACATCCCGGCTTTATAGTATTTTTTTAAAATTATATTTGATAAAATTTATCAAGAAAAAATTTAAAAAAAAAACAACAAAATTAAAAAATTTCATAAAAAATTTCATAGTGTGAAGTGAACAGAAATTTTCAATTGAGGAATAACCTGTGATGAATAAATTTTCCAGTTCTAGTTCTAGCATATAAAACTTATAAAGATTATCTATCCAGAAAGACAGTGTTAAATAAATAACAATTATAAATTATATAGTTTTATAAGCTGTACAAACTTCGGATTTAAATAATGTTTCACAAATATATAAATGCATAGTTGTTGAGTTAAAGGTGGTTTATCATACAAAAAATTTAGGCGTTTTAAAGTTGAGTTAAATCCTCATTGAGAATATTGAGATTGTACCAAAATAAAAAAAGAAAAAAAATGGCTAAAAAAAAAGAATAAAAATAAAATAATTTTTATTTTCCGAATTTCAATTTTAAAATAATTAATTCACTTTGTAGTATTTTTTTTTATATATTTTTTAAATTATATTTGATTAAATTTTATTCATAAATTTTTATTTATAAATTTAACAAAAAAAAATTAAGAAAAAAAAACAAAAAAATTAACCCTGGCTAAAAAAAAATCATAATGTGATTGTGAACACAGGTGTGAGGGATAACCTGATTTAATTTATGAATAAAATTCGTAGTTTGGAAAGCTATAAGGTGGGTTGTCATGTCACAAAGAACAAAAACAGAAAACGATTTTTTCTTTCGAATTCTGATTCTGTCTGTTGCGGTTTTTTAAGGGTGTTCAACAAAGAATAGACATAAAATGTAAATTTTCATAATTTTTTTTTATCAGTTCTTGCTTTTTCTTGTTTTTTTTTATTTTTTTAGTCACTAAACGCAAAGCACGTGTAAATACAGAAAAAAAATGGCGGCTTTTTAAAAAAAATGTCTGTCACAAAGAAGAAATCAAAAGTATTTGTTTCTGTTTTTATTGCAAATTTTACTAAATACTGTTTCTGTTGACCTACCAACGACAGAAAAATCACAGAATTTGTTCATGTTTTTGCTTCTGCCGCAAATGTACTGAATTCAATTTCAGTTCTTATTGTGACAATCCCACTCCAGTTTTAGGAAGTTTTTCAAATATAACCTTTTTTTCTTTTTTGGTTTCACAAATCGATAATAACAATTTTCTAGAAAATCCACTTTTAGCTCTCATCAGCATTCACACAATTCACTTTTGACATTCATTCGATTCGTGGTTCTACAAGTAAACTGTGTAAACAACCAATAAATAATCGAAAGTTACCACTCCTGAGGAAATATGAAAAAGTTGAACCAGGCAATCGATTCACACTGCGATGATTCATAAAGAGCGAACGTTCAAACATAAAATAAATTCCTTTTTTCTGTTCATTAGAGCAGCTAAATTGGGAAATTGTTTCTTTAAATATTAATTTGAGCACGAATTGAGAATTACACCCAATTCTTTTTTTACACGGTCTTTTTTCTAATTTTCAAATAATCTTTGCAGTAAATAATGGCATTAAGTGCATCATTATTTAATCTGTTTCTAGTTTTCGTTTTATTTAAATTAATTATTGAAAAAATTCTTTCTACATTTTCTTTTGGTTAAAATGGCACAAAAAACTCTTTTAAAATAGTGAAGCAAAGTGATTGATCACTTCGTTTTAGGTTTAAAATTTTTCTCCAAAACTCTTCAATATTGAATTATTCAATATATGGTGTGAGATCATAATTTTTAAAAATGTTCTTGACGTAATTCCCTCCTTTTTCTATCAAAATGTTACAAATTCGGAACGTTTAATGAAGAGAAAAATTTAGACATCTTTGCTTAAGATAACATTTTTTTTTTTCAAGAACAGATTTTGGAGATATTGTTTGTACGCATTCGAAAATTTAAATTTTTAAAATTAAATCTTTTAAGTATTTGGTTGCATAAAACAAAATAGAATTTTATACAATGGTCTTTGAATTTAAATCACAAACTTCTTCGCTTTTCATTGCCTCAAATATTCTTTAAAATTAGAATTTTGAAATGTTTTTATGAAAATTGAAAATAAAAATTTTGATTTGCTTTCAAATGTCTTGAATTCCAAGGTTTTTTATAAAGGAATTGGAAAATAAATGAAAAATCTTGATTTCAAGATTTTTGATAAAAATGAAGGCAAAAAATCTTGAAAATCAAGAAAAATCTTGACTTCTGGCACCACTGGATCGGACTCAAATAAGAGACCATGTTCTCTTTTTTAGAGACCATCTGGAAGCCCTAAGTCAGATTAACTTTATTTCAACTCAACCACCGTTTACATGTAATTGAATCCTAGTTGAACCCGGTTTCAACTCTACTAATGATCGTGTTGAAAAAGAGTTGAGTATTTGTTGAAAAATGATATACTATTTTGGAGTGAGCAAATAGTAGCTAGGCAAATTTTAGAGCCATGCTGAATTCACAATATTGGTTTTGATTCATTTTTTACCGATTTGAACAGAAAAATGATGCTTTTGTGTTTCAAAATTTTTTGGAATTCGATATAAATGTACTTTTTTAGGTTTTTTTCAAGTACTTTGAGGCATTTCATACTGTTTCTTTATTTTGATGCGAGCGGGTAAATGCGACACGGAATGCGGCCTTGAATGAGTATGCAGTGCGAAAATGAAGCGATACAATAAAACAGTACTACTGCACAAATTTTGACGGCTGCAGCTACACTACAATTATTTTATTCCTTTTCAAATTACACAAAATAAAGAATGAAGATAGAAATATGAAATTTGTTCTCAGTTTTTTTTTAAGGCAACAAATATTCAGACTTTCGTCTTTGAATTGGCGCAGCGTTACCAACTTAGGGGTTTTCCCCCTAGATTTAGGGGTTTTTTTTGTTGACAGAGGGATTTTTAGGGGGTAATTTGTTTCGGGGGTTTTTTTAGGGGTATGATGTATGATCTTAAAAGCGAAGATTTAGATGACATTTGTAATATTTTTGATTGCATTTCATAAGATACCTTATTTGCTAATTTTATTATAAATAAATAATTTTATTATTTATATAATTTACGATGTGCGTTATATATTTTTCTTCAATCATCTATTTGAAATCCTAATAGGTATATAAGTATAGCTGTTATAATATCTATAAAAAAAAATTTAGGGGTTTTTTAGGGGGAAATTTTATTTTTTTGGGGGGAAACATTTGAAAAGGTTGGTAACCTTGAATTGGCGACCGCCAGTCCATTAAGTACTAAACACAATTGGGACTATAGCGATTATCAACAAAAAAAAAATAGAAACCATGTATTTCTGGCGACAAATTGGAAATGTTTCTAATTTTGTCGCTCGACGACAATGACAACAGCAGTTTTGAAGTATCAAATTACTAAAATTAAAAAAAAAATTTTAAATTTAATTTTAATTCTTTTTTAAATATTCTGAAATTTTTTAAAATAAACCATAATAAAAAATTTCGAAAAAAAAATTAAAAATTACAAATTTTTTTATTGTTAGTTTTTGTCGTTGTCGCTGTAATTGTGTTCACTCCAGTGATATCGCATCGTTTTCGTTGTCGCTGTAATTATGTTTAGTCCTTCATTCGTAAAATTTTTAGTAGCTGCGGCTTATAAAGAAAAATAGTGGCTGCAGAAAAACAAAAAAAAAAAGGATTTTTGCTTGCATTTTTTCTTTTTATATATTTCGAGGTTGGCTAACCACTATTAATTTCGTAACGGCGGCGTAATCTAGTCGGCCAAAAATAAATGAAACCTTCTGAGCCTATCTACTACCTACTCAAATTAATTTGTGTTTAACTTTTAATTAACTTAAAATAAAATACAAAATTTAGCAGAACCTAATTAAAAACTTAAGATTATGATCTGTACTCTTGTGCGTGCTTATAATTTTTTTTTAATTTAAAAATTATTTTACACAAATGTATTCATAGGTGTTAATAAATTTTTATTTTGTACAGACTAGGGGATTGTTTTTGGATAGTTCTTGAATTATTGCAAAATTTTCATACATTTTTCTGGGATTGGTTTCCAGATTAACTAATCCAGAACTTTTTGCTCATTTAGTTACTTGCATTATCTGGTAGTGACGAAAATGACCTAAAGTTCCTCCAGTATGCTATGGAACTCACATCGTTATTTTTCATTAAAAAAAATTTGTTTTCAAAACGTCAAAATAAAAAAAATGTAAAAGAAAAAAATAAATGGAATCAATTTTTTTTCTTTTTATTTTTAAAAATTTTTATATTTTTTATTCGTATTTTTATAAAAAATGATTTAAGTAGGTACTATTTATTAATGTTTTTCTTTTTAAATATTATTTTAATTTTTTATTAAAAAACATTAATAATTTCTCTTTTTGAAAATTATCAAAATAATAGAATAACAAAAAAATAATTAAATAAAACAATAACTAAATAATCCTATAATAATCCTAGTCATGTGTGAACGGTCGTTTCTTGTTCTAAGATAATTACCGGGTTAGTCAGTGATTGTGTCTGTCCACCATATTAAATTTTCATATTTTTTTTTTCTTTTCGATGTATATTTTCCTTTTCTGCTTAACATTAACTAACTAGGTACAAAATTGCTGTCTAAGATAAAAACAAATATTTATTTTACCTACCTTCAATTCAATTATAATATATACTAAAATAATCAATTAATATTACAATATTTTCGTGAAGAAAAAAAAAAGAAAACTTCATTTCTTTATCAAATTCTAAAATTTTTATTTTATATTTTTGTTATACTTTTAATGACGTGAGTATTGATACTATTTTTCTTTCACGAAAATAAAATCGAACTTCACTCAGAAAAAAATTTATATAAATTTTGCACAATATTCGTGGTGGCTACATTAACTACAACAATGCTATCATTACGTGCCGTTATTTAAAAAAAAACCCCATCCCTTAAACTTAATGATTTAGCTAACTGCAATGAACCACAGCAACACTACAAATATTGAAAACCTAACCTAATAAACCAACAAATATCTTCAATTAAAACCAAAAAAAAAATGTAAGTTCGATTTAAAAATGAAAATTGTTTCCCTCAAAATGTATGCCAAAAATTATTAAAAAGATAATCTAGAATAAGATTAAAAAAAAAAGATTACCTCAAACAAAATGGCGATTTTTATTTAACGAGCTGGCAAGCTTCCTGTTATAAAATGGCGGAAAATTTTTCCACATCCACATCCACATTTATTTTACCAAAATGTAAAATTTTCTCAAAATATTTTATAAAATATGTTTTGAGTTAATAATTTAATTGCTCGTTCTTAATTTAAATATAATTTTTTGCTTTTTTTTTTTTTAAATACTATTTTTAATGTAAATTGAATAGATTTAATTTTTATTTGAACAAAATTTACTACAAAAGCAGAATGGAAAAAAAATAAACTAAACTGCTTATTGCGTTGAACGACAAACGTCAAAATGCTTTAAAAGTAGTTGTGGCTTGGCAGTAGTTGACTTTAAAGCGGGTAAAATTTAAACAAAAAAAAAAAAAACAAATTGCATAATTCATACAGGAAACAACATAAAACGTGTAGATATATTTATTTTTATATTATTATTAATTAATCCAAATAAAAAGTTTGATTACGGAGCATATTGAGGTTTTTTTTTTTGATTTTTTTATTTATCAAGATAGTGCATATAAATTTTAATTATGATTATTTGTGTCGACACATCTTCGGTACAAAATAAAAAAATTGTATTCAAAAAATTTTAGTTTAAATAATTTTTAGTTTTTAATAATAGGAAGGTATAACATTAGAGTTGTTTTAATCTAACATTAGAGTTTTAAGTCTAAAATGTAAGGAAGAAACATAATATATAATCCCGCATCCCATGCAGCTCCACTTCCGTGTGTTCCATGACTTTTTGACTTTTTCATTGACTTTTTTCATGTGACCGACAATTGCACTGATTCATATTAAAATCAGTTCGTCGAGAAACGGTTAGAATATGCGTTTTGCATTTAAATCTAGCCACGAATATTGAAACATCTCGATTCTCGATAGACCCTTTAAGGATGAAATGTCAATAGCTATATTTGTGACCAAGCTTAAAGTTTTTTTTTGAATCAGTAGAATGTTTGTGGGAGTCTATTAGATAGTTGAATATGGGGTTCCAAAAGTCTGGAATGGGTGCAGTTGGCTGAGGCTGGAAAAAGGGGTGGATTGTGACCATTATGTACACTCTAGAAAATAGAACTATTTGGTCGTGATTTTACAACGATAATAATGGCAATTTCTGATGTAAAATTACGTCCATTATTTAAAATTCAACCGATAAAGGCGTAAAAAAAATAATATGCACAAAAAAAAGGAAATTTAAACAAATTGTGTTATTTTTACATTAAAAATAAAGGTATATTTACACATTTTTGCTTAAACATTTAAGCCATAGAGCGTAAAAATAAACAAACTGGTGTATATTTACACTCTCCTGCTTTAATGTTTAAACCATATATTGTAAGATTACAGTTTATGGTGTAAATTTACTTTCTATGGGTCACAATATTAAGCCACGTAGTGTAAATTTATGGTGTACACACAATATAAATCTATTTATTGTGTACCACACGGCGAAGTGCAATAACTCATCGGTACTTAACTCATCGGTCGATTTTGGATAAGTTATATCCGTTTTAACTCATCCGAAAATTGGCCGATGATTTATATCCTTTGCAATGCACATAACTCATCCATCGCTGATAAGTTATGTGCTTTCAGAAAAATAAAACTGATCTGGCAACTTTTTCGGATGACTTAAATCCTTTTTAAAACACATAACTCATCCGTTATACCTTGTTCGCACTTCAACATTTATCCGGATAAATAAGTGGAAATTTCCACTTTCTGAAACTACCGTTCGCACTTGAGAAGTGGAAAAAATTTGACAATTCTAGAAAAAACATAAATAAAAAAAGCAAACAACTTTCTGTTACTATATAAAAATTTAAAATTTTAAAATTCACTTTTTTTTCTTTTTTTTCATTTTTTTGACATTTTGATACAAAATAAACGGTGCCAACCGTACCAAAACTAGCAAAAAGTAGCTAAAAGGAACTAGCTAAGTGGAAAAAAGAACTGGAAATTAAAATATCCGGAAAAAATTTTTGTATGATAATATCCACAAAGTTTCCGGAAAAATCGTAATATACGGAAAAATATTGAAGTGCGAACAAGGTATAAAATTATGAGCGAACATTGTCGCCGCAGGCTGCGGACCGCCCGCCCAGTGGGATTTGCGGCGCCTGGTGTCGTTCAGTGGCATTTGCAGTAGAGGGAGTGCCACAGAACGAGAGAACAGGGGGGGGAGGGTGGGGGCTGCGGGCTGCGGGCGGGCGGACTGGTGGTTGGTCAGTGGGATTTGCGGCTGACCAACCACCAGTCCGCCCGCCCGCAGCCCCCACCCTTCTCCCCCCCCCCCCTTCTCTCGTTTTGGGATACCCCCTTTATCTTTTTCCGAAAAATAGGGCCACTCATTGGCCAAAGAGGAAGTACCGTAGTGTTTGTTACAAATAAGCATTGAGGTGGAATCCCACTGCCGCAAATCCCACTGATCAACCACCAGTTCGACCAGTGACCGAAAAAAAAATACGGAGCTGCGGCGACAATGTTCGCTCATAATTTTGCGGATGAGTTATGTGTTTTAAAAAGGATTTAAATTATCCGAAAAAGTTGCCAGATCAGTTTTATTTTTCTGAAAGCACATAACTTATCAGCGATGGATGAGTTATGTGCATTGCAAAGGATATAAATCATCGGCCAATTTTCGGATGAGTTAAAACGGATATAACTTATCCAAAATCGACCGATGAGTTAAGTACCGATGAGTTATTGCGCGGACCCGTACCACACAATGTAAATTTACCTTCTGTAGTGTAAATTTACACTCTACGACTTAATTTTCCCCTCTGTCTTAAATTAATAAACCACAGAGTGTAAATTTACATCGTAGAGTGTACAAGGAGCTTGTATTTTTAAACGTTGCAGTGTAAATATACCTTCTGCAGTGTAAATTTACACTAACGGTTAGAATTTTTAAATTTTTGAATATAAATTTAAACCACACAGAGTAAATTTACACTGTGTGATTTAAATTTTTAAATCATGGTCAGTAATTTTACATCGCATGGTGTAAATTTATTTTGGTATACAGAATTTATACAGAGAATTTATACAACGATGTAAGGTTTTAAAACTATTTTTGAATTTTTGTTTATATAATAACGATGTAAGGTTTTTACTTGTTAACAGGTATACAGAATTTATATTTTCTATTTTACTCATATCTAAAATTTGAATACCGTAGCTGAGTGGTCAAGATGTTGGATTGCAATTTTAAATAGCGAGGTTCGAACCCCGAAGATGGCATAAGAAAAATTAAATAAGAAGAAATTAAAATACAAAAAAATATTAATAATAAAATAAATATTAATAAAAAAAAAAAAATTAAATAAATTAAATAAAATAAAAAAATTAAAAAAATTAAAAAAATTAAAAAAAAATAATAAAAAAAGTTAAAAAAAAATATTAAAAAAAAAAATTATTAAATTTTTTCTTTTTTTTTTAATAAAAATATTTACGACTTTTTGGTGTAAATTTAAATCTTTGGATTAAATTTACAACTTTTTGGCGTAATTTTTAGTTTAATATTACGACTTTATGTTTAAATTTATTCTATTGGAAGTAATTTCGCAACATTTTGGCGTAAAATTTGGTGTAAAATTACTTTTTTATAGAGTAATGTAGTTTACACCAAAAATATGTAATTATTTTCTAGTGTAAATTTACGTTGATTATCGAAGGTAATAAATTGCCATCGATAATCGACGTAAATTTACATCAAAAACTTTCTAGAGTGTAGGGTTGCCAAATGAGTTAACTAAAAAAAGAGCACATTTTTAAAAAAAATCTGAAAAAAAGAGAACATTCGGGTTAAAAAAAGAGATCAAAAAGAGACCAAGAAATATAATTTAGTATTTATTCAGTTTTTTTTTATACATTAATATAAAATACTTCAGTGATGCACATAAAAAATGAAGTAATTAATTTTCACCTGTACAAAGCTTAATTCAAAAAGTTTTCAAAAAGTTTCAAACTCTAATTATTTATTGCAAAATTTCATAGAAATTATTCATTATATTATGAGTACATACATTTAACAAAATTAAATTTATTAAACAAAAATTATTTCAATAAAATTTCTCTGAGTTAGTAACGTTACATAACTCATAAACCAATTCATTGACTCAAGTGATTACACACAAATTCCGGCTGTGGTCCTAAAACATACTGCCTCTGTTCTAGCTAAACCTCTGCGCAACCTTTTCTATCTTTCATATTCACTTGGCATTTACCCCACCAAGTGGAAAGTTGTGAATGTTCAGCCTATTCCAAAAAAAGGCGATAAATGCGATCCCTCTAACTACAGGCCTATTGCGCTTACTTCTATTCTTTCCAAAGTAATGGAATCCCTTATAAACAATAAAGTCAAAAAATACCTTGAATACAACAAATTGCTAAGTGACCAGCAATATGGTTTTCGTACGAATAGATCGACTGGTGACCTGATGACATATTTATCCCACAAGCTCAACGCCAGTCTTCACAACTCCGATGAGGCTTGTGTTGTTGCTTTGGATATAGCTAAGGCTTTCGATCGAGTGTGGCACTCGGCCCTGATTTCTAAAGTTAAATCAATGGGTCTAGGATCAGCCTTTGTCAATTGGATCAGCAACTTTTTGTCTGGCCGTTCTATTCGTGCTGTTGTGGATGGGTACCAGTCACATATTTTTAATATCAACTCCGGTGTACCCCAAGGGTGTGTTCTCTCCCCAACCCTCTTTTTAATTTTCATTAATGATCTTCTGCAATCCATACTCAATCCCATCCACAGCTTCGCCGATGACAGTAACTTGGTGGCATGCTACGATTTTATTAATAGGAAATCAGCATCTTCAAATGCTGTTACTACGAAACGAAATTTTATATAAAGTAGCATAAATCACGACCTATCCATAATTTCACAATGGAGTCTTCTCAACAGAGTTGAGTTTAACGCTTCTAAAACGCAATGCTGCCTTATTTCTAGAAAGCTGTCAACTTTTGAACCCCAACTGTCTTTTCAAGGCGAGAGTATTGGAAAATCTGGAAACCTTGACATTTTAGGTTCGAAAATAACCAGCGATCTGAGCTGGAAAATTCATATTTTCGAAACGGCTAAAAACGCAGCTAAATGTCTAGGTTTTCTAAAAAGATGTAAACAGTACTTTCCCCCCTCTGATCTCTTAAACATCTACAAATCCTACATACGATCGAAATTAGAATATAATTCACATATATGGGCTGGTGCTCCCAAAACCCATCTTGAGTACCTGGACAAAGTTCAGAGAAGGGCTATTAGATTGATCACCAAACCACCAGCTCTTTAACATCCCTCAACCACCGTCGTAATGTAGGTTCACGATCACCAAACCACCAGCTCTTTAACATCCCTCAACCACCGTCGTAATGTAGGTTCACTTTCCATTTTTTATAAATACCTTGTTGGAATGGATACGTGTTCCCTGGAAGTAAAGGCCCTACTTCCTCAACTTCAAGTATTTTCACGCCAAACACGTACTGCTTCAACGTCACACCCATATTTCGTCAAAATTCCCAGATGTGATAGAACGAGCTTTGGAAATTCGTTTTCAATTCGCACCTCAAGAATTGGGAATGTTCTCCCTTCAAAATTGTTCCCTACAGCTGGCGGACGTTTGATTTACGACTTGCGTCGCTTTAAGAAGAGTGTAAATGATTACCTACTGACTGTCCCACTTTTTAATCCCGTCTAAACTTCCTATCCCCATTATCAAATCCATATTTCTTTAAGTATAAAATGTATCCCACCTAGTGATTTGGTAACTTTAATAAAAAAAAAAAAATTGTTGACCTCCTACCCAACGACCTTCTAACCAGGGATCTCCCCTGGGGGCGGATTTTAAATGTTTGTCCGATTTCATTCAAAATTGGTATGTACAAAGAGGAAGTGATTACACACAAATTCCGTAACAAAAAAAACACACGAAGCAGTCATAGAACTGCCTACAGAAGTTTATACTTAAAGATTTAAAATATGCAATAACAGTGGCTACAAATGATGGGCTGCTGAGTACAAAATGTAAATTAAAATATTTTACCCTCTACCAAAAAAACGCACAACGCGGCTAAAGAAGTATAAACTTCAAAAAAATTTTCGTATATTTTGCTCCAGCACGACCTAACCGTAGCTCCCCATCCAAAATTTTTTTTTCAGGTAATCTTAATTTCACCGGAGCTACCTATTAAAAAAAAATTTTTTCGTATATTTTGCTCCGGCACGACCTAACTGTAGCTCCCTAACCAAAAATTTTTTTTCAGGTAATATTAATTTCACCGGAGCTACCTATTTTGAAAAGATAATTTTTCGTATATTTTACTCCGGCACGACCTAACCGTAGCCCCCCACACAAAAAAATTTTTTCAGGTAATATTAATTTCACCGGAGCTACCTATTTTGAAAAAAAAAAAATTTTCGTATATTTTGCTCCGGCACGACCTAACCGTACCTCCCTGCCCAAAAGTTTTTCGTCTGGTAATCTTAATTTCACCAGAGCTACCTAATTAAAAAAAAAAAAAAAAATTCGTATATTTTGCTACGGCACGACCTAACCGTAGCTCTCCACCCAAAATTTTTTTTCAGGCAATATTAATTTCACCGGAGCTACCTATTTTGAAAAAAAAAATTTTTTTTCGTATATTTTGCTCCAGCACGACCTAACCCCACCCAAAAATTTTTTTTCAGTTAATATTCATTTCACCGGAGCTACCTATTTAAAAAAAAATGTTTTCGTATATTTTGCTCCTGCACGACCTAACCGTAGCTCCCCACCCAATTTTTTTTTTTCAGTTAATATTAATTTCACCGGAGCTACCTATTAAAAAAAAATTTGTTTTCGTTTATTTTGCTCCGGCTCGACCTAACCGTAGCTCCCCACCCAAAATTTTTCGGCTGGTAATCTTAATTTCACCGGAGCTACTTTTTTTTCGTATATTTTGCTCCGGCACGACTTAACCGTAGCTCCCCACCCAAAAATTTTTTTTCAAATAATATTAATTTCACCGGAGCTACCTATTTAAAAAAAAAAAATTTCCGTATATTTTGCTCCGGCACGACCAAACCCAAAAATTTTTTTTCAGTTATATTAATTTCACCGGAGCTACCTATTTTGGAAAAAAAAATGATTCGTATATTTTCCTCCGGCACGACCTAACCGTAGCTCCCCACCCAAAACATTTTTTTCATTTAATATTAATTTCACCGGAGCTACCTATTTAAAAAAAAAAAAATTTTCGTATATTTTTCTCCGGCACGACCTAACCGTAGCTCCCCACCCAAAAAATTTTTTTCAGTTAATATTAATTTCACCGGAGCTACCTATTTTGAAAAAAAAAAAATTACCTATGTACCTATTTTGAAAAAAACAAAAATTTCGTATATTTTGCTCCGGCACGACCTAACCGTAGCTTCCCACCCAAACATTTTTTTTTCGGTTAACATTAATTTCACCGGAGCTACCTATTTAAAAAAAAATTTCGTATATTTTGCTCCGGCACGACCTAACCGTAGCTCCCCACCCAAAAAATTGTTTTCAGTTAATATTAATTTCACCGGAAAAAACAAAATTTTCGTATATTTTGCTCCGGCACGACCTAACCGTAGCTCCCCACCCAAAAAATTTTTTTCAAATAATATTAATTTCACCGGAGCTACCTATTTAAAAAAAAAAAAATTTTTCGTATATTTTTCTCCGGCACGACCTAACCGTAGCTCCCCACCCAAAAAATTTTTTTCAGTTAATATTAATTTCACCGGAGCTACCTATTTTGAAAAAAAAAAAATTTTCGTGTATTTTGCTCCGGCACGACCTAACCGTAGCTCCCCACCCAAAAATTTTTTTTCAGTTAATAGTAATTTCACCGGAGCTACCAATTAAAAAAAAAAAAAATTTTCGTTTATTTTGCTCCGGCACGACCTAACCGTAGCTCCCCACCCAAAATTTTTCGGCTGGTAATCTTAATTTCACCGGAGCTTCCTATTTAAAAAAAAAAAAAAATTTTTCGTATATTTTGCTCCGGCACGACCTAACCGTAGCTCCCCAGCCAAAATTTTTTTTCAGGTAATATTAATTTCACCGGAGCTTCCTATTTTGAAAAAAAAAAAAAAAAAAATTTCGTGTATTTTGCTCCGGCACGACCTTACCGTAGCTCCCCACCCAAAATTTTTTTTTCAGATAATCTTAATTTCACCGGAGCTACCTATTTAAAAAAAAAAAATTTCGTATATTTTGCTCCGGCACGACCTAACCGTAGCTTTTTTTGCTTGTAATATTGGGCCCTATATATACATATACATATATTTGAAATTAAAAAATCTTGTCATTGGGAATCGAACCAGGCACCTTCAGACTTACAGTCTGATGTTGTAGCCACTAAGCCATACTGTCCATATGATTTTGGGTTTCTTACATAAATAAAAAAATAAGTATTCTTATTCTTATTTTTCTGAGAAAAATGATGACGATTCTGAGAAAAATTCTACATGAAAATGAATTTTTACCCTCTACCAAAATTCATCAAACGCCGCTAAAGAAGTATTAACTTCAAAAATAAAATAAAAATTTTTTTTTGGCCGGGTCGACCCTACTCCTTCTACTACTACCCAAAATTTTAAGCCAACTAACCTTTATTTCAAAATAATTTTTTTGATAAAAAAAAATGTTGGTCTTTTTTGGGTAGGATACCCCCTCCCCCTCCTGCTCCGATCCAAAATTTTCATGCCGGCCACGTTCATTTAACGACAGGTAACGTTTATAATTAAAAAAATAAAATAAAAATTTTTTTGGGCCGGGTGGACCCCACTACTTATACCCAAAATTTTAAGCCAACTAACCTTTATTTCATCGAAAATAATTTTTTTGATAAAAAAAAAATGTTGGTCTTTTTTGAGTAGGAGACCCCCTCGCCTCCTGTTCCGATCCAAAATTTTCATGCCGGTCACGTTCATTTAACGACAGGTAACTTTTACAATTAAAAAAATTAAAAAAAAATTTTTTTTGGGCTGGGTAGACCCTACTCCTTCTACTACTACTTAAAATTTTAAGCCAACTAACCTTTATTTCATCGAAAATAATTTTTTTGATAAAAAAAAAAATTTTGGTCTTTTTTGGGTAGGAGACCCCTCGCCTCCTGCTCCGATCCAAAATTTTCATGCCGGCCACGTTCATTTAACGACAGGTAACTTTTAGAATTAAAAACAAAAAAAAATTTTTTTTTTTGGGCCGGGTGGACCCTACTCCTTCTACTACTACCCAAAATTTTAAGCCAACTAACCTTTATTTCATCGAAAATAATTTTTTTGATAAAAAAAATTTTGGTCTTTTTTGGGTAGGAGACCCACTCGCCTCCTGCTCCGATCCAAAATTTTCATGCCGGCCACGTTCATTTAACGACAGGTAACTTTTACAATTAAAAAAATAAAATAAAATTTTTTTTTGGGCCGGGTCGACCCTACTCCTCCTTCTACTACCCAAAATTTTAAGCCAACTAACCTTTATTTCATCGAAAATAATTTTTTGTTAAAAAAAAATGTTTGGTCTTTTTTGGGTAGGAGACCCCCTCGCCTCCTGCTCCGATCCAAAATTTTCATGCCGGCCACGTTCATTTAACGACAGGTAACTTTTACAATTAAAAACAAAAAAAAAAATTTTTTTTGGGCCGGGTGGACCTACTCCTTCTACTATTACCCAAAATTTTAAGCCAACTAACCTTTATTTCATCGAAAATAATTTTTTTGATAAAAAAATAAGTCTGAAGGTGCCAGGTTCGAACCCAATTATGATTTGTTTTTTTTTTAATATTTGAAAAATGATGACGGACGATTCTCAGAAAAATGATGACGATTCTCAGAAAAATTCTATATGAAAATGGATTTTTACCCTCTACCAAATTTCTTCCAACGCCGCTAAAGAAGTATAAACTTCAAAAATTTATTGACCTCCTACCCCGATTTCATTTAAATTTGGTACATAAAAATTATTAAACACACGAATTTCGTAACAAAATACTTGGCCCCCTCTTTTTAGGGGGTCTCTTCGAATATATAGAAATCAATTTCTTTATTACTAATAACTACAAAATATTAAAAACTAAACCACTAAACTGATGTTTCAAAATTACACCGTCTCTTTGTCTCAGGGCTATTTTAAAATTTGAATGGCACCCTACCCAGAAACCCCTCCCGGGGAGGACTGTCAAAGTTCTTCCAATTTCATTCAAATTTGATTCATAAAAAGGAGAAATGGATAAAAACACAAATTAGGTTTGGTTTGGAAACCTGTTTAAGGGAAGGATATCATTCGATTTCATACAATTTAAGTGTTGAATAAGTAGAAATGATAATTATTAATTCTTCTTAGATATTTTCCCAAATTTATAAAATAACTAGCTCCTATAATTGTTCATCAATCTGACAACAAAAATTTCACTTAAAACGTGTGTTCCACAACAACGTGTGTGCGGGTACAGCTAGTTTAAAAATAATATTTATTTCAAATTCCTAAAAATATTGAAACTTTGAATTTATTTTTATATATATATGGTCTATTAGAGACCATTGTTGAGTCCAGCGTGAACTTCTTACCAAAATGATTTCCCTTTTGATATTATGATGATGTTTTATTTATCGTAAAATAAAACAATGTTTTTAGTTTGAAGTTCTGTTTAAGACTGATTTTTATTTAATTCAAAATGTAAAATTCTAAAATTATTTCTTAACAAAAAGAATGTCAATTCAAAAAAGGGTATGAAAATCATACGATATTTTGTACCGTTACATTAGGTAGATTGATTTAATTCTTTCGGATTAATGTTAATTTGTTGCGAACGCCACATTTTCCCCCGCTAATCTGATCAACGTGCTGCTTGATCAGATGATGAAGGAAACTGATGCTGTTGATGCGGTTGGCAGAGCTATCGTTGCTGGTGCTCGCGTTGCTGGTCATTGTTGCTGCGGTTGTGTCGACAGGGTCTCCACTTTAGGCTACGTTGAACCTGTTATCGAAGTGGGTGTGTGTTGACGGCTGCGGTCGTGTCGACGGGGTCACCACTTTATGGTCTATTCGAGACCATTGTTAAGTCCAACGTGAACTTCTTACCAAAATGATATCCCTTTTGATATTATTATGATGTTTTATTTATCGTTAAATAAAACAATGTTTTTATTTTGAAGTTCTGTTTAAGACTGATTTTTATTTAATTCAAAATGTAAAATTCTAAAATTATTTCTTAACAAAAAGAATGTCAATTCAAAAAAGGGTATGAAAATCATACGATATTTTGTACCGTTACATTAGGTAGATTGATTTAATTCTTTCGGATTAATGTTAATTTGTTGCGAACGCCACATATATTTTTCGTTAAATGACAATAATGACATTTTTCTCTTTTGTTTTTCGCAAGTGAACGGCGTTGAACATAACAGGTGAAATAAACCAGTTTTTTTACGTGCGTACATGCGCGTGTTAATTACGTCGACCATATCTCTACTATAAAAAATTACTTTTTTTTTAAATAATTGAAATTTCTCAGAGTATGAATTCTGTTACTAACCATTTAAAAATTTCAATAATCCGTCTCCATAAAAACGATCTCATTTATTAAACTTGTTAAGACTAATGCCCACATTCTCATTGTCCTTTACAGACTATTAAAAATCTATGCTCCGTTAATTAGTCCAGTTCAGACCGTTTGTGTGGTTTTTTGGGTTTGTTTTCATAGTATGGTCATGATCCTTACATAACTTTGGCCGCTTTTGAGGTTAGTTCATTGGTTAATTTTTTTTTGTAAGAAATGAACTATAGTTTAAGAGCTATGGCTATGATGATAAGATTCGATGGCATACTGAAAATTAATTCAGATAATTAGTGTCCCAAACCCAGCGCCGTGCTGCAACTTTTGGGGGCCCTGTGCTGACACTAAAAATTTTTTTTTTTTCAGGTTGAAATATAATATTTGAATTACATACTTCAATTGAATTAGTCTTCGAAATTGATGAACTTTCGCTTCGTTTAAAAAATTTATCTAATGATCCAGCAAGGCTACTTAATTCCTCTTCTTTCCGGACCTGTTTTACTCTTTTTTGTGCGCCGCTTTCATAAGATCTTTTCGACATTTCTAATTTAGGTAAAAAAATGTTACAGAAACAGTATAAAAAAATAAAAAACTAAAATAAATATATTGAAAAAACAACTGAGACTATATTACCTAAAATTAATATGTAATATCCGCACTAATATTAACGATGGACCCAAAAAATTTTAACTATTAATGATATTTATAATTTGTGAAAATTCACTATTTATTACAATTAAAATAAAACGTATTTCTGTTTATAACTTTGAAATTATAGTACTTTTTACGAATAAAACACTATAAAATGAAAGAAAAAAATAATTTGAACCAAAAAAACAACTAAATTATTAGGTATATTTGTTTCAAATTAAATCTTAGCCAACTAGATTTGTTTGAAAGTTAAACGAATTTTGAATTTTCGTCTTTGATTTTTTCAATTCGTGGTATTTTTTTTGTTATTGGAGAAGTTTTTCTAATGCATTTAATATTTGGGGGCCCCTCAAAAATAGGGGGCCCAGTGCGATTGCACTTGTTGCACTTGCTATAGTACGGCGCTGCCCAAACCAACTGGATTCTTAAATTGTTTGCAACCAAAACCAACTGATTGGCAGCATTATAGAAAAGGCCTTCTGAATACAAAATTATAAGGGCAAATTGATTTTATAGGATCTGTATAAACAACAATTACTTCTTTTTGAGGCAGTCAGATTTATTCCCTAATCAAAAAATTATTCAATTAACGTATGTTGAATTGTCAACGGGAACGGATTTTAACAGTTCCATAACATTGAAAAATTTTAAATATAAATTTCAAAGAATAAAAAATAGAAGAAGTGAAGAAAAGATTTAAATTAACTAAAATTTTAATATCGTTTTTTTAATTTAAACCGCTATATCTCCCCCAGTTATAATTTCTATATGTTCACTGTTTGTACAGTGCACCAAAGTTTGTAAGGGAAAAGTTAGAAGATTTATATACATATTCATAGATATTTGGCATTATAAAAAAAATTATATTTGTAATTCATTCTTTGCTAGAAAGTGTAATTTTAGGGTAGCAACTTTCGGCGAAGTGCAATAACTATCGGTACTTAACTCATCGGTCGATTTTGGATAAGTTATATCCATTTTAACTCATCCGAAAATTTCCCGATGATTTATATCCTTTGGAATGACATAACTCATACACCTCAATGCTTATTTGTGACAAACACAACGGTACTTACTAATTGGCCGATGAGTGGCCCTATTTTTGGAAAAGGATAAAGCGGGTATCCCAAAACTCGAGAAGGGGAGGAGGATGGGGACTGCGAGCGGGCGGACTGGTGGCGCCAGCCGCAAATCCCCAACCACCAGTCCGCCTGCCCGCAGTCCCCACCCTTCTCCTCTTCTCTCGTTTCGGGGACACTCCCTCTACTGCTAACACAAAAATGGGGCCAAAAATGGCGCCGCAAATCCCACTGACCAACCACCAGTCCGCCCGCCCGCAGTTCCCACCCTTCCCCCTTCTCTTGTTTCGGGGACATTCCCTCTACTGCTAACACAAAAATGGGGCGTCAGGTCGGTAAATGTAATGTATTATTAACATACCGATATGGTAAACTTACATTTGCCTAATCTTGTAGTCACGGTTGCCAGGTATCCCGATTTCGGCGGGAATTTCCCGATATTAAAACTCTTTTCACGATTCCCGATATACAATCATCATTCCCGATTTACCACAAATAATTGAATTTTTCATCAAAAATTATTATTTTTTTTATTTTTAAACTGCAAAGCTTTGGTTTTAACTTATTTCAAGATTTTTAATTTTTGTTATAATTTGTGATAAAATTTGTGTTAGTTTGAATTACATGAAAATTGCGAGCAATTAAAGCAAACACTTGTTTTACTTGTTTTAATGGTCTCAACAAATTTTTTTTTTCGTTCTTATTGTTTATGTTTTTTTATACGAATTAGTTTCGTTTAAAACATTTTATTTAATTAACTATGAATATTTTTTTTTGTCATAAACACAGGAGCGGATTTACGAATATGCCGTCCCTAGGCACTTTTTGAGAATTTTAGAGTTATTTGAATTTAAATAACAAAAAAAAAATTGTGTTAGTTAATGAGCTCAATTTGCTTTTTAATTTAAATTCTTTCAATTATGATCGAAGGTAAGTTTTAATTCTATTCAAAGAAGAAAGCGAGCTTTCAGCAGAACAATGTGTTAGTGACAGATAAATTCTCAAGATTATTTCTACATTTCCAAATATGTTCTAAACACAAATTTTTTTTTTTATAAATTCCCGATATATCATTTAGGAAAACTGGCAACCCTGCTTGTAGTTAATGTACACATTTACCGGCAAATGTATACATTATGACATTTTGTACTTTACATATGTATATCTTATCGGCCAATGAGTAAATAACCAAGTGTTTGTCACAAATCATAAATAAGCATTGAGGTGGATGAGTTATGTCATTCCAAAGGATATAACTCATCGGTCAATTTTTCGGATGAGTTAAAATGGATATAACTTATCCAAAATCGACCGATGAGTTAAGTACCGATGAGTTATTGCGCGGACCCGCAACTTTCACTACAATTCATTAGCTATACATTCTTGAATGTGTTTTTGTAGGTGTATTTAATAATAAATGCAAGATTTTTAGCACATACTGCCAGAAAATAACATAGTCGTAGTTATAATTTTTTTAAAACTAATTTTCTAGTCCTTTTTAGTACAAATGTATACATTATGTTAATAAATATATTGTATAAATGTCTGGTTTACATATTTTAAATATTAAATCTTAAATGTTATTACTGACATTGTATATATAATGTCTAATGTCTTAATTCTAGAAATATAATTTTTTTTAATATACAATAAATATGATACCGATAATTTATAACTACATACCGTACTACGTAATTTATATTATTCATAGATATGGATTTCATTAAATGATTAAAGTTTTGAAAATTTTAACGTAACCAACAGTAATTGAATATTATATTTTATACTTTTACTGTTATAATAGTAGGTATTTCGATTTAATGGAATAATATTCTGGCATTTTGAGGAAAGCAATGAAATGTAAAAAATACTCTCATATGTGAAAATACTATTATTATATATAGTACTATTTGTACATATTATGTTTTTTTGAATGAAATAAATAAATTTTTCTGGTACAACATTAATACGATTCTCGTATATTTATGATTTCTCTCAATTATTTTTTTTAATTTTTATGTTCAGTTAGTTTGTAAACACGATCTGTTGAGTTAGTTCTAAAGCTTCGGTAAAAATAAAAAATAAATTTATTTATTATTATTTTTTTCATTTTGCCTTGAAATCATAAAGTGTCAATCTCATTTATAATTATATTATAAACAAATTAAGTTATTATTAAATAAAAATTGTTAATATTAATGAAAATAATTAAAATTAATTAAATTAAAAGTAAAAATAAAGTTAAAATAAATTTAAATCAAATAACAGAAATATTATATTACACATATATTTATATTTCGTTGAATATTTTATTAAAAAAAAAAATTTAAGACAAATTTTTGTTGACGTAATTTAATTTTTTCTTTCAACTTTCAATAATCAATCCTGTATACATATACTTAATATAGTTATAGTGTACGAAATTGGTTGAAAGAAGAAAGTAACTTAGAATTATTGTACGAGTACCTAAAATATACTTATTAACAACCAATTAAAAAAAGTAAGCTTATAGAAGAAAGTTTCATTTTTTTTATTATAAAATTCTAAATTTAGAAAGATCAAAAATTTTATTCAGATTTTTTTTTTTTTAGAGAGATTTTATACTTTAATGATATTTAAAAACAAACTTGTTTTTCATTCCAGGGTATTTGTAATAAAAAATATTATATGTACATCTAAGAAACACAACTTTATATATCTGAAAAAAAAAAATAAAAAATTGGTAATTTACGTTTGGCGGGCATTTGTTTCGTGAAAGCTTTTCAAGAGGACACTATGAAATAAAAAAAATAAAATAAAATAAAAAAAACAATATTGAAATCAAACTTTAAATGCTAAAACAAATTTATAGAATATTTCTTTGTGGTGTTTAATAAATTATGTTTTATTGTTTTATTTTTTTTAATGTTGCAATCTTAGAAATTAAATAAGAATTACTCATATTGCTTGAAATTGAATTTTTTTTTAATATTATCTGAATAATATGATATATGAATGTTAGTTTTAAAAAATTGAAAGTTTCCAAAATGTATTGATTTAATAAGGATAATTAAAATTATATTAACGAATTTTATTTTGAAGAACAATTTAAATCTCAATATTATCGTTAAAAATGTTTTGTGAAAAGTTCATTTATATAATATTGAAGAATTTAAGAATATATAGTACAACTATTTACAAGATAAGATTTTTACAACACTATTTTACGGTATATCTTCATTATTGTAATAGTTTTTATAGTGAATAGAACTAATGAATAAGATGAGAAAATTTTTAATAAAAATAATTTTTGCACGTGAATACAATTAATACAAAAATTTTCACAAATTCAATTTAACATGATACAAAAAAAAATTAAACACATTTTTTTAATTGGCCTTGACGAGCTTTAAATTTAAAGTTATTATATCATATCTGAAGTTTACAACATAACTGTTCATTAAGTTTAGTATACATACTTTCATAAGGGGTTTAGCAATTTTTATGAAATAAATTTCTATCAAAATATTGAAGATTTTGTTGGACTGAAAATTTTTTTGTCATTATCAAAAAATGTTGATTTAAAACGTTTCAAAAATTTATTTTCTACCAAAATATATGAACATATTTTCATTTTACTATTGAAAGTATTGCAGACACAATCATAGTGCAAGTCAATGTGCAATTTAATAATATTTTGCCAATCTCTGGATGATTTCTTAATTCTTATAGAGCAAAAAATTAACATTTTTTGTTCACATTAAAATTTAATAATAAAATGTAATAACAAGCATTTTCATCTAATATTTAATATGTAACTCCTAAACAAAAGAATTTAATAAATTATTACATTTCAAAAATAAGTATTAACGATTGCCTACGTAAGTATATTTAGATACTGCGACTAAATACACAATAACTTTTATAATACCTAAATTGAAGGTAAAAGCATAAATTGCACAATTCTTCAATGTTAATTTTTGGTCTTTAAAAAAAAATAAATTGGAAAAAATTAAGAAAATTCAAATGCAAATAATTTATTTTGAAAAATATTGAAGAGTAAGAATGGTAAAAAGCTTTTTTGAATTATGGTGCGCTTGCAGAAATATACATAAAAACAAAATGAACGTAAAAAATGATATTAGTTAATAAGCTTAGAATTAGAGTTTCTTGAGTGTCGTTTTCACTTCGTATTAACGATCGTTTATATTCCTTCGATAAAAGATAAAGATAAATTTTTTTTGAAGTTTATACTTCTTTATCCGCGTTTGATGATTTTTGGTAGAGGGTAAAAATCCATTTTCGAATCGAATTTTTCTCAGAATCGTCATCATTTTTCTCAGAAAAATTAGAATAAGATTACTTATTTTTTTATTATATTTAAGAAAACCAAAATCATATGGACAATATGGCTTAGTGGCTAGAACATCAGACTGTAAGTCTGAAGGTGCCTGGTTCGATTCCCAATGACAAGATTTTTTAATTTCAAATATATGTATATATAGGGCCCAATATTACAAGCAAAAAAAGCTACGGTTAGGTCGTGCCGGAGCAAAATATACGAAAAATTTTTTTTTTTTAAATAGGTAGCTCCGGTGAAATTAAGATTACCTGAAAAAAAAATTTTGGATGGGGAGCTACGGTGCCGGACCAAAATATACGAAAATTTATTTTTTTTTTAAATAGGTAGCTCCGGTGAAATTAAGATTACCAGCCGAAAAATTTTTAGGCAGGGAGGTACGGTTAGGTCGTGCCGACGCAAAATATACGAAATTTTTTTTTTTTTCAAAATAGGTAGCTCCGGTGAACTTAATATTACCTGAAAAAAAATTTTTGGATGGGGAGCTACGGTTAGGTCGTGCCGGAGCAAAATATACGAAAATTTTTTTGAAGTTTATACTTCTTTAGCCGCGTTGTGCGTTTTTTTGGTAGAGGGTAAAATATTTTAATTTACATTTTGTACTCAGCAGCCTATCATTTGTAGCCACTGTTATTTCATATTTTAAATCTTTAAGTATAAACTTCTGTAGGCAGTTATATGACTGCTTCGTGTTTTTTAAAATAATTTAAAGTCATATTTTAATCTACTAATTTTTTAATTATATTTTAACTAATTTTTTTTTGTTTAATATCTTGGATTGATTATAATTTTTTGATACGCTTTGCTGATAAGAAGTAAAATTGTAGATTACTTTTAAAAAATAAGTAGGTAGTATAAGGAAAATGAACGTATCAAAAGTTCATAAAATTTAAATTAAAAAAAAAGCTTAAACTGATTAAGTATATTATATTTTAATAAATAAAATCTATAAATTTAAACACCATAACCTAATTGATTTATAATTTTTATTTCATTCAACACTTTTATTTTCATTTATTTTTTATAATTGTTATTCACTGAGTAGTAGTACTGAGTAAAAGAGTTCTACTTGCTAGTGCAACCTTTTTCAAAATAATGTTTTTTTTTAATTCAAAACAAAAAAAACTAAAATAAAATAATAATAACAGAGAACAAAAAAGCTCGCTTAGTATAAATCGTGTCTTCAACGTGTTAAATTATCTTTTTCCTGTTTTTTTTAGTATTTTTGAACTTGAAATTTAAAGAAAAAAAAAAAATAAAATAAAATTTATTGAACTGTATTTTTGAAAAAAAAAAAAAAATAATAAAAAAAAATAAAATAAAATAAAAATTATAAATTTTGAAGTGCATAAACTGGAATTCTAAAATACATTGCAATATGGAATTTTCAATTAATAGTAATAATAATTCAGACACGAAAACTCTTCATCGGAGTATTTCTCAATTAATTGCTAATAGTGGTATGGGGAAATCAAAATATTAAAATTATAAAGAAAAAAAATATAAATACTTATTAAAATATTATATTGTACACTTTTTAGTGAGATACAAATAATTTTTGTAAACAAAATTTTTTTGCAAATTTAATTTTAAGAAAGCTTTTTTTTTTTTTTTTTCAAAACTTGATCACATTTTATTATGCTCACTAATTTAAAAAATAAAAATAGTTTTCTTCTTTAAATCAATTTTCCACACACTATGTGATAGTATACATTATATATATACTACTATGTTATTAGATTGTGTATTATTAAGAAATTATTAATGAAACACTTGACTGGAAACTGTGTGAAGAAACTGATATATGTGTGAAGTAAATGAATTAATTTAATTTAGGTTTTAATTTTTTTTTTTTTCATTTATTTCATTCATAAAAATAGCGATTTCACGCTCCTTTTGAGTTTCTTTAATTGGAATTATTTATTAAATAATTTAACTATAATTATTCTCTTTTATTATAAAAGAAACTTTTTAATTGCCTTTAATCTTATTTTTCGAATTTACATTTGTATAAAGAATTTTTAATAAATTTTGTATTACTCAGTTTTTTTTTTGTTGAAGTTTCATTAAATTGTTTAGAAGAAAAAAAAAATTAAAAATATTAACTCATTTAAATTTGAGCTTATCGTGGTTATGTGAAGCTCATACAGTTATTTTGAAGAAAAAAAAAACAACCCTCGGTTTCCTTCATTCATATAATGCATTGCCAAGGACTACGAGTCGATGTACACAATTTTATATCGATAGGATGACGGGAAGTGGGTTAATTTTCATTTCTAAAATTTGGAAACAATCGACGCTACCAAGTTAATATAAAGGATTTAAGAATTATGTGTCTTAAAAATTTATGACCAAAAAAATTATTTTTAAATTAAAATTTTTAATTTAAAGCTCTTTATCAAAATCTTATCTTATCAATGAAAGTTTTTTGTCTATCAAGGTAACTATTTTAGAAATCTATATTCTTTATCTTTGTGCAATTATTTTTTTAATCTTTTGGGCATAATTTTTATTTTCTATATAAATAAATAATTTGAAAATTGTATATAAAAAAAACATTTTTTTGTATTCCATAATAAACGCAGGTTTAAAATTTTTTTTTAATAATTACGATTATATTAATAAAAGCCATAACTGAAACAAATATAATGTTTAATTTGTAATTGTAGGTAAATTTAAGAATATATTTCAATTCAGAAGATAGAATCGATTACTATTTGACAACGTATTGATATTTTTTTCAATTTAAATGTACAGAATAGAGAAATAATATAAGAGTAATGAGTTCCGGTCTTAATCTTTTTATTATCTAGTTTAATTTAATTTTTTCATATTATAACAACAGCTAAAACAATAAAAACAGTCTTGCAATTTATATATATATGTACATATACAGTTTATTTTTATTTTTTATTATTAAATTTTATTGAATTGCTTACCTTTATATTTATTTACTTACGTTTGCTTATTTTGTTTATAATTTTTGATAACATAAAAAAAACTTGAAGAATGCACATACTTTTATATATTCTCATTAGTTCATTAACTCCTTGCACAGACAGATTTTGTCAGAAAAACTATATCATATCTATTAACTACATTTATTAAAAAAAACAATCAATGTTGCATTGAAATCATCTTACTCTCGTAAGGAAAACATAAATGTTGAGTTAAGTTAGTTAATTAATATTTAAAGATCTAACACAATTTTTGTTTTAAACAAATTTTATACTGAATAACGAACAGAGTTATCGAAAATTTTAAAAAGTATAACTTGAATTCAAAATAAATTCGTCTTAGTTATGTAATGTTTCAAAAATGTTAATAACTACATATTAGTTATTAGTACTTAGCTGTGTAATATTTTTCTTTTCATATTCTCATATAAGTAGGTACCTCTCAGAAAGCTTAAACTCTAATTTATGTGTGTTATTTTTTTATTGTTTTAATTACAATAAAAAAGAAATAACAAATCATGCAAAAAGTAAATACCAAAATTAGTCATTCAAAATTAAAGCCTTGAAAATATGTAGATGTATAAAGAAATTGATTTATGTATAAGTAATGTTTTGATTATCTATCTTTCATAATTTCAAATACTCCTCAATTAAAAATGTTGAATAACTTTCGATTGAAAAGTATTGGAAGCTTGATTTGTAAAGACGTTGAAAAACATTATATAGAGGTTTAGTGATGCTGTAAGTTGATTTTAGTAATTCCTTATTGGAACCTTTACAACTAATGACCAAATGTATTTTTTGATCTTACGAAAGTATATTATGCAGTCTGTTAGTATAGTTTTAGGTAATACAAATACATTATCCCATGGCTAATACAAATTGGGATTCATAACTTATTTGTTTAAATTACCTTTATGTTTTAGTGCAATATGCATTGAACATATACGTAAGTGTAGTATAATGTGAACAAAAAAAATTTATCTACCTAATTTGTGGAAAAACACAACATTGTTTGAACCAATTTTTAAAAATTTTTGATACTTTTGAACACCAAAATAAGTTTTAATTTTTTAACTTTTTGATTACAATTGAAGGGCGGCCTTAACTTGACCGCAATATTTTGTTGAATATTAATCGCCATAATATTTTACGTCATTAAGTAAATGTGTGTAAGTACTTTTTTATTTTGCGATAATAAATAAAAATATCTAGATACTTATGTTTCGAATAATACCAAAAATATAGTTTGAGTATCATTACTATGCTAAAAATTGTTGATATCGCTTGAAATGTTATTAACGAAAAACTTTCGGCTTTTATAAAGGTAAATTTCAAACTTGTTAAATATTCTAACAATTATGTGAAATTCACTTTATCGCAACAATAAAATGATAAAATCATTATATTTATATTATAACTATTCATTATAATTTTGTTTCAGGCGAGGAAAATAATATGACCTCTATAGAATTGGGCTCAGGGAATCATGGAGCTAATATAAAAACTGATGATGATGAATCAGTTTCAGAGGAGCAAACAGATAATCAAAATAAAAGTGGTTTCGGATCATTGTGCTTCCCAGATCTTCATCAGTTTTCTCTTGGTGATTCCGAATTCGATGAAGGTCTAGCTGTACCGGATTCGATAACATTATTATCAATTACTGATGGAGATAAGGCTATTACAATTGAAAGAAATATTGAAGAAAATGATAATGAAGAGGATGGAACCGCATCAACTAAATCAGTTGAAATTCCAATTACAGCTTTGTACAGCTTGCCAATAAAATTTACGTCAACTTCAAGAAAAAATTTTATGTCCGACTTAGAAGTATTAGTTAAAATAATTGACACTGAACGTAGTGTTACAACGCATTTTTTAAACCCTAATTTGTGAGTTATAAAAAAAAATACTATAGAAATTAAATTAAAATAACTTAGTTCCTTTTCCTGTTATCTTCCATTAATTTTTATAATACAATGAAAGCTTATATTTTTAGGTACACAATAGAACTAAATCACGGTGAATTCAGGTGGCAAATAAAAAAGCGTTACAAACATTTTCATATGCTTCATTTGCAATTGAAAAAATTTAGAGCAACCTTCAATCTTCCAATTCCAACAAAAGCTCATAGAGAAAAACGAGAAACAATCCGCAGGAATATTCAAAATTCAAAATCAGTTGAAAATATAAGTTGTAATAATCCTGGTGCTGGTGGTGGGGGTAAAAAGAAAAAACGAAAATTACCGAGGTTTCCAAATAAACCAGAATCATTGGTTACTGTTGAATCGTTGCAAAATCGTAGCAAACAATTAGAAGAATATTTATATAATTTGTTAAACATCAGCTTATATCGAAATCATCATGAAACTGTAAGATATTGACGCAAATGTTGCTTTTGGTCTATAGTCTAGTTCTAGTCTAATCTACAAATTTATTTTTTGATAAAAAATTCAGTATTATTTATCTATTTAACAAATATATTTACAATAAATTTATTATATTTATCCATTTAACAAATATATTTACAATAAATTTATTATACAAACATTTAAATGAAAAACTAATAAAATTAATTGAACTATCTGCATTCTACACTTTTACAACGAATAGTGAAAATAATTATATGAATCATCATTTTCTATTTTCCCTGATACGTGATACCGTATAAAATAATATCAGTATCACTGATTACACTTTGAATTTGAGTGAAGCGAGAAATTTTTAAATTCTATGCAATCAAATATTAATTAACAAAATCTCCTTTTTATTTGCTAAAAAATTTAACAATATGTATTTAATTACTTTTTTAGCTCAACTTTTTGCAAGTCTCAAATGTTTCATTCATTGCTAGTTTAGGTAAGATAAAAACTATTAAATCAAAGCCATCTGTCGCCTAAATATATTTATCTGTTTGTTTTATGTCGTTTTAGGAATTAAGGGAAAAGAAGGCACTATATTGAAGAGAACTGGTTCAACGCGACCTGGCCAATCAGGCTGTAATTGCTGTGGATGTTTTGGTGGGAGTTGTTGTGTTAGGTGCAATTATTTTTGTTCAGATGTTTTATGTGGAAAATGGCGCTCTCGATGGTTTTTTGTAAAGGAAACATGCTTTGGCTACATTCGTCCATCAGATGGAGAAATAAGGTATTTTTTTTTTGAAAAAGCTTTAAATAAAATAGTTTATATTATTTACATACATTTTTTTTCAGGAGTGTGGTATTATTTGATCAAGGCTTCGATGTTTCACAAGGTATATATCAGACTGGATTGAGAAGAGGTCTCCAAATTTTAACAAATAATAGGCAAATGATAATTAAATGTTGGACAAAAAGGCAGGCTAAAGATTGGATGTTGTATTTGAAAACAAACTCCAAAACCTACGGTTAGAATATTTTCATTCTATTCTTAAATTATAATTAAATTATATGCCTACATTAACAAATATAAAATTAACTAATAACATTCAAATTGTCATTTTTACTTCGTTATTTTGAATAAAGGAGAGTTCCTGCAATAGTAATTTCTGTTAACTTTTCACTAAGCAATTACAATCTTTATTGTGCTGAACATCCCAATTCAATCAACGATTATGCACAATCTTTTTTTAATATCTAATCTTAATTTTAGCTCGAGATTTCACATTTTCAAATGCCCATATGTCATTTGCACCACAAAGAGAAAGTATTAGAGCAAAGTGGTTTGTTGATGGCTCGAATTATTTGATGGCTGTTGCTGATGCTTTGGAAAATGCAAAAGAAGAAATATATATTGCTGATTGGTGGTTAAGTCCTGAAATTTATATGAGACGTCCTGCTATAGAAGGCGATTATTGGCGTTTAGATAAAATTTTACAAAGAAAAGCAGAAAAAGGAGTCCAGGTATTTGTTCTGCTTTATAAAGAAGTAGAAATAGCATTAGGGATCAACAGTTACTATAGTAAACAAACATTGGTTAATTTGCACGAAAATATTAAAGTTATTCGACATCCGGATCATGCCAAAGCTGGAGTTTTATTTTGGGCACATCATGAAAAGATTGTGGTTGTCGATCAAACTTATGCATTTTTAGGTGGTATTGACTTATGTTATGGCCGTTGGGATGATCACCATCATAGATTAACAGATTTAGGAAGTATATCTACAACTGGTAGTTCCAAAACAAAGTATTGAAATAAATTTGTCATCATCATAATCATAATATAATAGGTAATGATTTTATTATATTAAATTTATTTTAGCAACAAAAATGGATACTTTGATGAAACCGATTCAGCTATTGGATTACAAAAACATCACAATGTAAATATTGAACTCCAAGAAAGTGAGCGACAACAAAAATTGCCTGCTTTACATCCAGGTGATAAATTATTTATGCCATCTAATTACACAAGTGATTCATTATCTGAGCACGTAAAACAAAATACTCCAGAAATGGAAAGGAAGAAAGTTTTTATAGATAAATTTAAAGATAATTTGATGGATAATATGAAAAAGGGTAAAGATATAGTCGTTCAAAGACTGACATCAGTGGTTGAACCAAGTCATCAACAGAACAATTTAGATGACAGGCCAAATCGAGATAAGCAAATGTTTTTTTCACAAGGTGAAATGAATGAAGGTAAAAAAGGAGGAATAGAAGATCCTAATCCCCATCAAACTAAAATCCAAGCTGATTATTACGGGCAAGCTAAATACTGGTATGGAAAAGACTACACTAATTTCATAATGAAAGATTTTGTGTTTTTAGATGCTCCATTACAAGGTAGATAATTTGTTTAGTTTTGGACAAATTTTTGATGGGCGCGAAGAGGAGTACAAGTCAATTTTTATCCAAAATGAAATCAAATCATTGTTGAGGGGAAAAATGCGCAGTACGTGTTCTGTAAAAAGTCGTATTATGTGTTCTGTAAAAAGAGTACTACTCCATTGGAAGTTGATAGACTTATAATTTTTTCACAGAACACGTAATACGAATTTTTCACCTCGACAATGATTTGATTTTATTATGGATAAAAAATGACTTATACTTCTCTTCCCACCCATCAAAGAAATATTGTTTTTGTTCGCAATTTCTTACTAGTGTTTATGTATACTTACTATATAATTATACTTCTATATTTTTCTAGATTTCATTGACCGCACCACAACTCCACGAATGCCATGGCATGATATTGGAATGATGGTTCTTGGGTCACCTGCTCGCGATCTTGCACGTCATTTCATACAAAGGTGGAATGCCACAAAATTGGAAAAAACTCGTGATAATCAATCTTTTCCATACCTAATGCCCAAAAGCTATACTGAAATTAGAATTGACGATACATTTTTAAGCAATTTATCGCAAATTCAGCGAGTTTCATGTCAACTTTTGAGGAGTGTTTCTAGTTGGAGTTGTGTAAGTCATAACCTTTTGTTATAATTAAGTTTCTTACAACATTCAGTTTAAGTTTAAATCACGCTTAATCACTAATTTTTTTACATTTTGTAAATTTATTCATCAGAAACGAAAGAGTTATTATTAAAAAACAAAGACAAACAATACAATGTAATATTGTTAATTCAATAATATGTTTTAATTTTTAGGGTTTTATGGAGGAAGATTTAGAGGAGCAAAGCATTCATGAAGCATATGTGCAGACAATTTCAAAGGCACAACATTACATATACATAGAAAACCAATTTTTCATCACACTACAATTGGCAACAACTGCTGGAGCTAATACTGGAGTACGCAATCAGATTGGAGAAACTTTGTTTAATAGAATTATGAGGGCTCATAAGTATGTAAAGTTAATTGTCCAAAGAGAAAATACGTACATGTATCCTACAATTCCCATATATTTCCGAGATTTCTCATTAAATTTATAGTTTATTTTTTTAATTATTTTTAGGGAAAGAAAAATTTTTAGAGTATATGTGATAATGCCACTGTTGCCTGGATTTGAGGGCGATGTAGGAGGACAAACTGGAACAGCTTTACGAGCTATAACTCATTGGAATTACGCTTCAATATCTAGGTCTTGAAATAATATAACTTCTTGCAAAATATGAATAAGTAATTAATTAATAATTTTGAATGTATTAAAAACGAAATACTGAATTTCTAGGGGTAAATGTTCCATTATTGGCCGATTACTGGAAGCTGGAATTGAGGATCCGTCCGAATATATTTGCTTTTTCTCGCTACGAACCCATTCCGTATTAAAAGATTCTCCAATTACAGAATTAATATATGTCCATTCGAAATTGTTAATTGCTGATGATAAGGTTGTTATTTGTGGCTCTGCTAATATTAATGATCGTTCATTGATTGGAAAAAGAGATTCAGAAGTGGCTGTTATAATTACGGACGAAGAATTTGAGGATGGTCAAATAAATGGTGCAAAATATCCTAGCGGAGTATTTGCGGGAAGGTTAAGGAAATATCTATTCCGAGAACATTTGGGTAATAGAATTTTTTATGTTTTCATGTTAGATTTTATTTACAAACTGATAATTTTGATTTAATCATTGAGTCGTTTATTTTGAAATTGGCTAAAATAAAATCGAGAAAGTTTTTCGCAATTTTTGATATAAATCTCTCAGCTCAAATATTAAATTCCCAATATTATATCTACATATCGTTAATCTAAAATATAAAATTAATGTAAAAAAAATTTAGGTCTGCTTGATCCTGACCCAAATAGAATGCCAATAGATGTAACCGATCCCGTGATTGATAGGTTTTGGAACGGAATATGGAAAAGAATTTCACATAAAAATACGGAAATATACGATGAAGTTTTCAAATGTATTCCAACGAATAATGTTCGAACATTTACAAGTTTGCAAAGATATCAAGAAGAACCAGGAATACTTAAAAGTGATCCAGAATTGGCAGCTAGAAGAATAAATCAAATTGAGGTAAAATAGCGATAAGAAATTTTTATTGCATTTAATGTGCAAAGGAAGTTTATGAAAATAAAAAGTTCTTCCTTTAATTTCAGGGCTTTTTAGTTCAGCTGCCGTTAGAGTTTCTAAGTTCAGAAAAATTAACTCCACCAGGAACAACAAAAGAAGGATTAATGCCCACTTCATTGTGGACATAAATTGAAATACTCTGTCATATTAAATGTATAAATAATATAAGAGATTTTTACCTGTGTAGTGTTTTTTTGTTACAAAAGTAGTCAATAACGTCACAGATATTTTTAAAGTTTTTTATTTTAATTTAATACTTTTTTTAGATAAACTGTTTTAATAATTATATATTTTTAAAGTCAGTATGAGGTTAGTGCGATAAATGTGTTATTATTTATTAATTTATAATAGATTTTTAAGATTAAATGCATTTTTTTAAAAAATATCAGTAATAAATTAATTGAATATTAAATATTCACATAACAAAAATATAAAATTAAATTTTAATTATTAATTATCCTTCGTTCCTACTTTGTGATTATAAGTAGCGATTAAATGAAGTGCTGTTATGTTCTGTCCATCGTTGACATTGTGAATGAATGAGAGAAGTTATTACATTATTTTTAATTAATTTTGTATGTAATTATTTTTCAAGCAATTTTATATATTTAAAAAATAAGATATCTTTTTGAATAACAGGAAAGAAAAAAAAATTAAAAAACTACATATTTCATTTGTTTTTCAACCTTCTTCAAGAAAGATTTATCTACTTGAAAGATTTATCTACTTGAAAGATTTATCTACTTGAAAGATTTATCTACTTAACTCAAGGACCCAAACGTTTTTTAGTTCCGGGTTTTGCCAGAAATTGGCACAACCCGTTAATATTTTGTAGATGTGGGCAGTGGTGATATTCACCGTACCGGTTGTTGTATATCATGTTGATGCTTTAAAGTTATCAAATGATTGATTTTTGTGTATTTCGTGATATTGAGACTATCTTACGGACCACATTAACAAAATTTTTTTTTTTAAAATTGCTATAATATATTTAATCAAGAAACATGGCCGATTAATATTGTTGAAGCACTATGGATTGAAGGTGAAAATATGTTAAAGCAGTTAAATAAAATAACCAAATACATCATTCCAGTAACAGAATTTCGAGATTTTTTTGATATGCGAGATATAGAAAATAAAATTTTATGTAAATTTTTGACCTTAATTGGTGTTTGGTTCACATCCTCATCAGAAATTTTTGTATTTTTTATTTATTTTTTCTGTATTATTTTAAAAAATACCAAACATTTCCGATGAGGATGTGAACCAAACATCGAAACGTCAAATAAATTTATTATAAAAACTAATGTTTAATAAAGAATAAATTTCTTTTTTAAAAGTTTAATACTTTGATTTAATTGGTCAAAAATGTACACAAAATTAACAAATAACACAGACGTTAAAAATAACACGAAAATAAAATTTATTATAAAACTATTATGAGAGCTAAAAGAATTTTAAATGTAATTGCCGCCGAAGCGAAAGAGGATTCAGCACAATGAATAATATAATTTATGATAAGAGAAATTCTTTATTAATTGAAACTACCACTCATTTAATGACAATTAATTTAATAAGCAAATCAATGGAAGATTTTGATGATGTACCACATGTTAAATTATGGTTACATCTGGCAAGTGACAAACAAGTTAAAGATTCTGTTCCAATTGTGCCGTGCCAAAACCAAAATTTAATTTGGACATTATTTAATTAAATTTTTTTCTTACGTAAATAAATATTTTTTATATGTATAAATAAATATTGAATAACATTTTTTTTAAGCGTACCGGGTACCGGTTGTTAAAAATTTCGAATATCACCACTAGATGTGGGTAAAATTGACATGTATAAAATTTCTGTTGTTACACTGATTTGAACAAACTTTTTATATAAATTCAGTTTACTTAAGCATTTGATTGATAATATTAAAATTGTGGGCTTGAGTGGTATTTGCTATACTTCCGTGCCTTCTGATTTCTAAATTACGTTTGAAAGTAAGTTAAGCAAATGATGAAAAAAAAT
Source organism: Hybos culiciformis (assembly GCA_964007475.1). Classification (NCBI taxonomy): domain Eukaryota; kingdom Metazoa; phylum Arthropoda; class Insecta; order Diptera; family Hybotidae; genus Hybos; species Hybos culiciformis. The sequence continues at coordinate 88,313,666 of OZ023274.1, forward strand.
TTAATGCAAATTGTATTCTATGCATTAGAAAACAATCCCAGCCAAAATGCCCTAAATCTTCCTCTCAAACACGATCTACCCTGAATTGATGAAATTTTAGAATATATTAAACTTTATTTGTATACGTGTCCGATGTTTATCAAAAGTCGTCAACTCTATGTAAGTTGATTCTGAAATAAATGACAAAAACTTATGAAATCTTTATTTATTGTTCAATTTTCATGGTTCGAAATACAGAAAGGTAAGCACGAGCTTTAGAAAAAAAAAATACCAATTTCTTTGTACAATTTTTGGGGAACCTTTGTTTCCAAAAATAGCACAAACTAATAAAAAAATTCGAGAATGAATCCAACGGTGTATTTAGTTCCGGATTTACCCATGGGCAAATGGGGCAACGGCCACGGGCACAACATTTCAAAAGGGCGCAAAATTCGTTCCGTGAAATTTTGCTTTCATTTCAATTACTTATTTTAAGAATATTTTTATCAACTCTAGCATCAATTGTTCAGCAGAAAGGTCTTTTTATGCACTGAGAAGAATAAAAACTTATTTGAGATCAACCTTATGTGATGAAATATTGAATGATTTTACAAACTTAGCAATAGAAAATAAAATGTTAGACAAAATATCGTTTGAAAAAATTTTCGAAAAATTTGTTACAATAAAATTACGAAAAATATTCTAATAAATTAAAAAATAAAGATATATCTATACATTAACTTCATTAGTATTTTTTTCATTTATTGTACATAACTTTTGGTATGGTTTATAGGGCGCAATTTTCAAAAACCGCCCAGGGCGCAAAGTTATGTAAATCCGGGCCTGGATGTATCATACGTACATTTTTTGAAAAGTTGAATTAACGACTTTTGATAAAATTCGACACACTTGGTAAACATTTACAAAACTATCGTCGCTGTTTGGCAAACATCTGCTATTGCTGATATTTAAAGCTCTATCAAACCATATTCAAGCACCTTTTCTAAGGAATAATGATCATATTTTATGATGACCATAGAAATTTCTAAACCAATAATATATTTAAATCTATACCTACAATATCTATTTAAAAATATTTGGTGAATATAAAATGTGGTATAACGGTAATTAATTTTCAGCACATAGTTTCTGAATTATAAAATACATACATTTTTTTTTTAATTCAAAGCATGAACCATTTTATGCTTAATATGATAAATAAAAAATAATAAATTTGGAATGAAACAGTAAACTTTACACAAATACATACAAATTAAGATATTCTTATCTATTAAAAATAATAATTTATGTTGAAAAATGCAACATCTCAGTTTCCTCTCAATCTCATTCAGCGGAAAAAATTATAAAAAAAAAAAAATTCTCACAATTGCAATAAGTTTTTTTTTTTTTTCTTATCTCCCCAACTAATACTCTTAGAATTTTTTTTTTTTTTATTCCATATACAATATAATACAGTGTATAAATGTTTTGTATATGAATTTGTAAAAAAAAAAAAAACTAAAAAAAAGTATCTGAAAGATATAAAATATTCTTTTTATGTTTATTTATATTATATGGTTATTTGAATTTTTTTTTTTTTTTTTTTTTTACTGAATTTAAAAACAACATATTTTGTTCACTCTCTCTTTTTTTTTTCTTTTCTTTTCTTAGTTTATGTTCGGACGTCGGGGTTGTTGTGTTGATGGTGCTTCGCGTTTAATTTTTTGGAATTTTTGAATTTAATTTTTCATATTCTCTTTTAGTTAATTTTTTTCTTGAAATAATTTAATGTTCATTATCAATATTATAAATGTACCTATATGCATTATTAAATAATAATAATAATATTAAGAAGGAAAGAAAAAAAAATTAAATAAAAAATAAAATAAATAATAATTTTTTTTTTTGGAATAATATTATGTTCTGTGTGAAATTTATTTTTTTTTTTGAATTATAAATAAAAATTAAAAAAAAAATATATAAATATAGGTATATTTTTTTTTTTTTTTTGAATTAAGGAAAATAAAAAAAAAATTGAATAAAAAAAGAATTTTTTTTTTAATAAAAAAAAGGGAAAAATAATAATTACCAACATATTATTTTTATGTTAATTCTTTCTTTAATAAAACATTAATTTTGAGAATAATTAAAAAAAAAAGAAAGAGATTAAAATTAGATTTTAAAAAATTATAAAAACAAAACCAATTATGTAAAATGAATTAAAAAAAAAAAAGTTGAGAAAAAGAAGTTATAAAATGCAATTAAATGCATTTTACTGATAAAAGAAGAAATTAAAAATTTTTTTTTTGTGTTTTTTTTTTTAATATATATATTAAAAAAAATATATATATAATTATGTTTCAAATATAATTTTCCTTAAAAAATAAAATATGTTTTACAACAACAGCCCCCCATCATTCAGGCTGGTATCATTCGAATAGAACTTTTTTTTTTTTTTTATTAGAATTTATTTTTTTTTTTCTACGTGCATAATAAACCGCTATATATACACTCTTTTTTCTATTGAAAAAAGAAGAAAAAAAAAAAAAAAAAAAATTAAATCATAAAAAAAAACAATTTTTTTTTTTTTTGTGTATCTTTTATGAGAATTTACACACAGAGTAACACACAAAGATACATGTGTAAATGAAAATGAAAAATAAACTCTATAATATATAAAAAAAAAAAATAAAAAAATAAAAAAATCGTAAATACAAACCGATTTAATCCGAATACAATAAACTTTCGGTTTTTCGGTTCAAAGAAGAAAACTTTAAACATTTTTAAAACATTTTTTCCCTCGGTCGGGAGATTTCGTTAAAATTTTGTTATTTTTTTTTTTTTTTATACGAATCTACACCCTTATAAAATATATAATATTATTTATATATATACACATGTGTAAAAAACAAAATAATGAATAAAAATAATAATAATAATAATAAACGTAAATAAAAGATTCTTAAAATATATACAAAAAAAAATTTTTTTTTTTATTTGTTTTCACAACATAAATGTAATAGTATTAGTAATATTTCTATATATTATATATATATACATAATTTTTTTTTTTTATCATAACATATTTTTATGTATTTTCACATAGTGTAATTTTTACACTCAAAAAACTTAACGTTCTTTTTTTTCTTTTTTTTTTTTACTAATAAAAAAAACTATTTGCATTATACATTAAAAAGAATCTATTTGGTGGCATCAACAGGGCAAAAAAATAAAAAATTATAAATAGAAATAATTCAAATTATATATAGAAACTTATTGTTTTGGTAACAATTGTGACAAAAAATAGAATACACAAACTTTGCCTGTCATTAAATTAAAACAAAAAAATTATTTTAATAAAAATAATTTAAAAACAAGAAAATTTTTTTTTTCTTACAGAATTCTATAATATACTCAGGTGCTTCATATTTTCTGTGTGTATTTTGAAAACATAAAAAAAAAATATTTATATATAGGTATAACATATATATATATATATATGTATACAAATATATATATATATTATAAAGGAAAAAATAATAAAATTTCCTGAAAGAATTTTTCAAAAAAAAAAAAAAACAAATTTTTTTTCTCATGTTATTCTCGTCTGCCTTGTGTAGTTATGGAATAAAAAAAATATATATATATACCTAGTATATAGAAAGCAAAATAACAGAAAAAAAAAAAAACTAAATATATATAATCGAATATAAAAACGAGTTACCGCGATGCACCCAAAATGGCAGACGATATAAATTTTACGAATAATAATAATAAAAATAATAATAATAATAAATTATTTCAATTAGATTCTAATTCATTATTAGAATCTAAAAATAATAATAATAATAGAAACAATATTAATAATAATAATTCAATAATTAATAATGAAATTTGTACCACAATTCCTACTACTACCAATAATATTATCCTTACCGACGACAATGATGATAACAATATAAAAAATTTATTATTACCAAATAATTTAAATAAAAATAATAATAATAGTAAAAAATTTGAAATAAATGATGAATTATTAAAAAGTCTTAACAAAATAAGTGATCAAAATAAATCAATAATTATGATGGGTGGTAATATAACGTCGAACGTAAAAACATTACCAACAACAATACCATCTACTACATCAACATCATTATTATCGTCATCATCATCATCATCATCATCCATAATATCATCAACAACATCAATATCAAATAATATGCAAAATAATAATAATAATGCATCAAATATAAATATTAATAATTTGACTGGTAGTATTTGTACAGTTGTATTAAAGAAAAATTTAAATTTAAATAAATTATTAAATAATAATAATAATAACAATAATAATACCAATAATAATAATAATAATAATAGTAATAAAAAACAACAAATTTTGGGATTAAATCAAAATATTTCCGGTGTTGCTGTTGTTGCTAATAATAATTCTGATAAAACTATTGCTAATAATTCTAATATAAATAATTCTATAACAACAACAACAACAACAACAATAACAGCAGCAACAACAACTACAACAACAACAACAACTACAAAAACAACAACAATAACATCAAAGACATTGGAAAAAATAATCAATAATAAAAATAAAGGGCAACAACTAGATGATAAACAACAACAACAATTATTACAGGATACAGACGATAATAGAAAGAAAAAACGTTGTACAGATCGATATGATTCTTCTGAATCTTCTGACAGGTAAAGTAAATAAAAATTTTTTGTTTTTTTTTTTATCCTTTATATATCATTGTACACACAATGTAAAATTATTGTTTTTTTTTTTTCTAAATAACTTTCTCTTTTTAAATTAAAAGATATAGTTACATACTTAAGTATGATAATATTGTTTTAAATAAAAATAGTTAATATTTCTTTATAATAAATTAAAAATATTCTTGTTTGAATTATATTATATTTAAAAAAAAAAAAACTGCATTATTTTGTCCGCAAATACATATTTCTTGATAATAAATCTTGGAATGACAATTTCAGCTCATAGTTTTATTATTCTCTTAATATTAGGTGAAGTAAATAACCCTGTCTACAAACTCATAAAATATTATTATTATAATGTTGTCAAAACAGTGCATCAAAAGCTCTTAGATAACTTAAAGCAAAAATATGTTATATATAAATAATTCTTTTAGTTAAAATTTGGAAATTAAAAATAGCACGAAAACAGAAGTTCTAAACTTTGTCGAGACAACAAATTAATACTATATAAAAGTATCTTCTAGAGCCTGTTAACCTTTAGCAGTCCCATTTGGGGAAATTGTGCACAATGTCACAAAACAAAAATTCAAATTAAACAAAACAAAATTCTCAAAATGTTGTTAAATATTTCGTTCTATACATCTACCAAAACAGTGCATGAAGTGTGCAATATGCAATATATAGTAGATAGAATTCAAGGTTTAAATTCAAAATTTACAAATAGTTGTTCAAATTCTAAAAATACATTAATAAATAGACTTATTTAGAAATTAGATTAAGTTATATAGTTTAGGATTCTTAAAGTAATCTTAAAGTAAAGTTTTATTTAATAAAAAAAATTAGGTCGAAAATGTTTTTTTTTTCACTAATTTTTGCCTATATAAACTATATTATAAAATTGATTGTTTTTCAGAGTATATATAAAAGTTGGATTAATTAGATGTAAAGGATAACAAAAAAAAAAAAAAAATCCCAAATCTCTTTGAAATAAAAATGAACTTAGAATTGTAATAATAAAATGTATATAATTGAAGTGAATAAATAAATAAATAAATAAAAAAAAAAAAATAGCACGAAAGTAAATATTTATTTAACTTGGCTTGAAAATTTGCAAATGGCTTTTTGCAAATGTGAACATTCAACACTATATGTCTCAACCGAGGTCTCAACTTTCAAGATAATAATATTATGTTGAAAGCATAAATTTATATGGTTTTTTTTTTTATATAACTCTCTGATATAAAACATATTTTTACTACAATATTAAATATTTCAAATTTTAATTAAATTTTATATCTAAAGATAATTTTTTTTTTTTTGGATGTTTTCATAAAAATAAATGTTTGAAAAAACTTTTTATATTTTTTCTAAATTTCTTTAAATATGGCACAAAAAAAAAATCTTAAAAAAAAAATATAAGTTTAAATAAAATCATGTCTTCTACATCATAATATTTATTTTATTTTATTTTATATGTATATATATAAAAAAAAAATTTTTTTTCTAAAGAATAGGAAGAACTTTGTTTTATTTTTTTTCTATACCTACTCTCATGAAAAGGGAAAAGAAAATCTTTAAAAAAAATGGGAATATTTTCTCACAACCACTTAGTAAAAAAAAAAAAGAAAAAAAAAAAACTTAATATTTCCTTTATAGATATAAAATGTGTTTAAAATTGTTCCATTTATATAGATTTATCCACCCTTAAAAATACTTAAAAAAAAAAGAAAAAAATTCTTATATATAAAATTTATAACTTTCAATTCTTAAATATCTTAAAGATTCATTATTAAATTTTTGATATAGTCTGATGAAACTAAAGGCTTAATATAATAATTTGAAAAGAAATAAATATCTGCCATTATACATGTATATAATTTGTTTTTTTTTTCGTTTAAAAATAATCAATAAATTTTGTAATTGGTCCAAAGCTTCATTAAGATTTTGATTAAATGATAGATATGGATATTATGATATTGTTAGTGGGCAGCAAGTTGTATTTTTCTTTTAAATTTAGTATGGAATTTATTTTACTCCAAGGATTTCATTCTATACAAGTATTTTCTATATTTACTGACATCTATATTTTTACTCATGTATGCAATACAATTTCTATATTCTCAGTATTTTCTGGCTATTACATTTTGGGTATTGGGTACATTCTGGCTTTTAGTTTAATGAACTTTGTTAATACTTAAAAACTTTAAATCTTTAAGTTAATTTTTTTTTTTAATAAATTTTACTGCAATAAAATATTTACGAATTTTTCGAAGTTGTTGAATATCTCTGAATCCAAACTAAATCTTGTTTGTGTTTTAATTTTAATTTATTTTGAGTCCTGATTTTTTGTTTTTTTTTGTCAGAAATGAAAGAACTTTAAAAAATTTAAGGCATGAAATTTAAGCTCGAATGAGTATAAATTTTGATCCCCTCGAGGAATGAATTAGATGTTTTGTCTGTATTATACTTTTTGTAACAAATTCATTTTATTTATTGATAGATAAATATTTCGGAATTGGATATTATTTTTCTTCTAATTCTTATAATTCTATTATTTGAAAATAAATCAAATGTATTTTATTTCATATTAAAAGTAACAAATTTTGAAATTTTATCTTCTTTTTTTTTTTTAGTTATATTTATAGATAGATGAAGTAAACATGTATTTATTTTAATATAAATTTTTCATTTTAATCTAAATCTCTTATTTCTTCTATCAACTATATATTCTGTGCGTTTGGAAAAATAATTGTATTTATATTTTGGCAATTTATAAATACTTAGAAATACTTAGTTGGAATTCATGGTACCTATATTATATGTAGAAGAAAAGTAGAGACCGAGTAGAGCCTTAGTTTTTATTTTGTATAATGACAGTTCATCGTATAATAACAACATAAGAACTTGTATAAAAGAATAATGGCGTAAATGGGATGAATTTTTTTTCGCTTTCGACCGAAGAAGTCGAGAAGTCGAGAAAAAATCATTTTCGAAATTTTCCTCTTTGAAATAATGAAAACGAAAATTTGGTGCCATAAAACAACAGTCTGATTTAAAAAACTTACAAGAATGATAGGAGTATTACCTATATTTTTTTCTTCTATAATCACATAAAGTTATTTTAGAGATAATTATAGTTGGCAGAGAATTGTGATGTTACCGCAGTATGCACAAACAAAATGTCCCATTTATTTATTTTTATAAAATAAAATAAATTTCAAGTCTTCAAATAACTCACTTAATTGGTATTTTTTTTTTTTTAATAATATGATTGTTTTTTGGAATTTGTGGGAGATTTTTGGTGATCTTAAGATATATTTAAAAAAAATAAAAAATTGTAAAGGTAATTTTTGATTCATTTTAGAAGTTCAACCCATGCAATTTTTGCTACATTTTAGGGTATTGGAAACAAAATACAAATAGATTCCATAGAAATAGATTTTTAGTTCAAGTTATATTGGGGATGAATATAATTTTTTTTTTGCTATTTTTGAAGTAATATGATTTTCTTTAATCAAATATAATAAAAATATTTCGTAATCCAATCATTTCTATAAAATAATATAAAGCTGAAAATTGTGCTGGATGGATTTTGATGGGGTTTTCTTCACTTAAGGTTTTAGTATTATTTAATTCAGAGCCAGCTGGACTCAATTGCTAAGAAAAGGCGAAAAATCTAAAGAAAAATTTTTATTGCCGGCGGGAAATAGTTTCAAATAAAATAAACATTTTTTTATTTATGCACATTTTCAATATTAGAATTATTTTGCAACATTGAATTAAAATTAATAACTAGTATCGTTAATTTTCTAATGTTCCTGGTGAGCTGGAGCATCTTATGGTTTATACTCCAATTGTGCTTCAGCAATATGTAGCGACCGAAAATTGGAAGATTGATCTGGGAAAGCATTTCTGTTATCCTAAAGAGTTATGATGAAAATAATATGGATGGAACAATGTACCCTCGAATATACCATTTAAAATTTTTGAAATTTTTTTTTGCTAAAAATTTTATTATTAAAAGTATTTTTCTACAATGTTACTAGAAAAATATTTTTCTTTTGTTTGTAATTTATAATTTTATCTGTTTATGACAGATATGTATGTATGTTGTATGTAATAATGTATTTTGTGTAATCTTTGTTTGAGGTTTCTTAATTTTTTATTATTATTATTATTATTATTTAATTTCGACTCAACAAGGCATAAAAAACATTATATTTAAATAATCCATATTATAATTCATGGGAAAAAAAATAATCCTTTTACATGAAAAATAATAATAATAATAATAATAATAATAATTATCTTTAAAAGTCCCATTTTTATCACATGAAAACATATTATATGGTATTATATATACATAATTAAATATGTATACATATTTTTTATTCTTTAATTTTATTTTTTCTACAAACATCACATATTATTTAAATATACCTACATACGACGTTACATACATAACATTTTCTTGATTTCAGCCAGCACGGGGTAATAATAAAAAGTAACAAGAACAAAACGTAGTAGTTGTTAAAAGTCATCAAATATTATCTACCCTATATATTTCATAATGTATAAATATATGTTATAGTACTAGCTCTACATTTTGAGGAATACACCACTTCTTCTTTTTTTTTTCATCCATAAGTAAAACAGGAAAAAAAAAAAATATTACAATATTGTAAAAAATAAAAAATAAAATTTTAATAAACGAAATAAAATGTAAAGAGGGAATTTGAAAATAAAATTCCGGTTTTAAAAAAAGGAATATTTCGGAGAAAAAAAAAATTCTTATACATTTCTTTATTTTTTTTATATTTTATTCCTATGTACACTTTTACTCAGGACAGGAGCCCCAAAAGAGTTTTTAAAAGTTGTATATAGGTATATATTGTACACTCCATCATCAGCAGCAGAGTGTTGTTAAAGTTAAAGAAAAAGGAAGAATGAGATTTTTTTTTTGAAGCAATAAAATGAAACAAAATAAAAAGAACTGTAAATTTTTTTTTTCCCTAAAAAACATCGGGAATACCGACATATACAACAGGCATTTATGTACATAAATTTTGTATACATATATATATATTTTTTTTTCTTTTTTACCTTACCTTTTTTTTTTTTTTTTGTGAAAAATTGTTTTTGTAGAAAATAAATATTTATGTACTAAGTTTATATATTTATATAAGTACATATATATTTATTTTCTTACAAGTTGAGGGAAGAAAAAAAAAAAAAATTTAGAATGATGATAGACAAGCAGGGCCGGAATAAAGCTTTTGATTAGGAGGTATAGTAAATAAGTTATTCTGATTTCTAAATCGTAGCCTTGTCGATGAGTTGGTAACTCGAAATTAGTAGGTTTTTTTGTAATTTAAAATTTATAATTAAAAACTAGAATAAAAATTAAAAACATTGTCTATTAATAAAAATGAAGAAATTCTACCCAGAGATGGAATCGATTAATTTCACATTTTTAAAATCAAAAGCAAAGAGGTCTAATTTTGTATGCTTAAAGGACGAAGATTTTGTTTCACAATCTTTTTTAATTGATTAAAAAAAAATTTTATAAATTAAATTATGCCGAGTCTAGGTGGATTCTTTTTTAATTCCTTCAATTTCTTTTTCACTTTTATATTAACTACCTACTTACAACACTGTTAAATCAGGTAGTCAAATTATATATTAGAAGACGAATAAAAATACATGTTTTTCAATTCCTTTTTTTTTTTTTTCCTCTTTAAAATATTTAGTTTTTAATTTACTGATTTTTGGTTTAAATTCAATGTAGAATACGTACCTACCTAAAATATTGTTTGTTCAAACGTATGTACAATTGTACATATGCATACCTACAAGACGTTAAATCCAATATCAAAATATATACACACAGCAGTCAAAAATATTGAATATTGGTATTCTTTTTGCAGATAAATTTATAGTCAATCATGCGATGAAATTTTATTTTGTAGAAAAAAAATTTTTTTTTTGATTTAGGATATATTTGGCAATATAATATATAAAATACATACTATACAGAATGAAAATATTATACATATGTGTTTTCTTGCAATTTAAGATTGATAAGGAAAACATAGTCTTTTTTTTTTAACATAATACATGAATAAAATCAAAATTTTGTATTCGAAGAGGATTTAAATTTAATTTTTATTTTCATCAAGGGATATTTATTTACCTACTTCTTAAATCAATAATAGAATATATAATACTTGCGCCTACCTACTGTACAAAATAGAAAATATCTATAAATAATGAAATTGAATTTATTAAAATAAAAATCTTCATAAAAGAATAGTCTAGATTTTTGAAAATTTTGTTTCCCAAGAATGCGATTTAAGCGATTTTTACAAACTTCGAAAACAAAATATTATGCTTCTGAAGCCTTTTTACAATGCTAATTTAAATCTAAATTTAAAATATTTTTTATTTTTCTATCATTTCTATCGAGTTTCTTGTGTTTATTGGCTTTTATCCAATAAGTTCATGTCATTTAAAGTAGTGCAATATGAAAAACACATGGAAAAATACTGAGAGCCAAAATTTGTAAAGGATGATAATTATTATGTTCATTATTAGTTAATAACATGAATAATATATAAATATGACTCATATTGTACTCAAAGTTTTGACCGTCATGATTTTAGATTCTAAATTATTTTAAGACAATTTATTCCTTTCTATAGTCAAAGAAAATCCTACTCACATGTTTTAATTTCAAGAAAAATTATAAGTCACTTAATCAAAATAAATTTAAACACCTTAAAATTAGCGCACCTACACATTTCTATATTTAACTATTATAGATAAATTTTGCAAGAAAAAAAAACAAATAATGAAGAAAAAATGTGAATTTTATAATTTTTTTTATTTATTTCTTAACTATTTTTAATTTTTTTTTACTGTTGTTGTTGTTAAAGTTATTCAAAACAAATAAAATATTTTCTCACGGAAATCAAAATGCAATCTAATTACTTATATAAAAAAAAAAAATTGCATAAAATTTCGTGCATATATATTTAATTTTAAAATAAAGCCAATAATATTGGTTTATAGAATTAAATGGACACAATGTGTGTGCACGGCAAATAGATTTAATTTATATATAAACGTTTGTAATTCATACTAGTCTTCTTAAGTAATAATTATTTTTTTTTAATAACCTTAACATTGTAGAAAAAAAAGTAGAGTTCATTATAATTCGAATCATATATAATTCTAATTTCTGTTTTTATATGTTGGTTTCACACCTACAAAGGTGCAAAGCTTAAGTTTTGATTTTTTAAATTATTTTTGCTTTGATTAATATTTCGAATTGGATGAAAATAGCTTAAAAATTGATAATGTTCCATTTCGTAGTAAATCGAAATCATAATTTTTTTTTTGTTTTTATAATGGTTCCAGAATGAAATAAATTTATTAAAATATTGAAAATTTTATTGATAATAGTTAATTTGTTTAATTGAATTGGGAATTGAATTACTCTTTAATGTTTTATATTTACAAACCAATAATTTTAATAATCAACAAGTTTAATAATCAATTAATAAAAAAATAGGATCTTTCTTAAATTTATCTAAAAACTATCTATCATTAAAATTTTTATAATCTTTGTAAAATTAATTAAAATTTTTGATCATCAATATGTAACCCAAGTATCCAATGTCTTAAATTTTTAATATTATATTTATTATATTAATAATGTTCAATTATTGTTGAAAACGAGGTTGAAAACTTTGAAATATTTATACAAATTATTTTACTAACAACTTTTTATTCCAGTATGTCAATATTGATTATTCATGATCTTTATCTGTTTACTTGTTATATGTCAAAAAAAAAAAATTCTTTTTAATAAGATTTTTAGTTTGCTATCAGAGGTTTTGATATACTTATTATTATAAAAAAATATAGAATTGTTACAAAATAATTTCTCAGTACATTATATTTAAAATTTGTTTCACAATATATATATAAACTATTTAAAAATAATATTTTTAACCGGAAGTCATTTCGAAAATTATATCATTCGTTCTATATTTTTCAGCAATATTATTTAATTTCTATAATATACTTACTAAGAAATTTGTTAAAAAGGGAAAATTATGCAAATAAATTTTATTTAGACTTTTACGATTCGGTACTTAAAATTATTTTCCACATCAAACAAGCAACTAATTTGACTTTTTAAAGATTTCAAACTTATTTACTATTGATAATATTAAAAAAAAAAACAAAAAACTTTATATATTTATTATTTTATATTTAAATAAAAAGAAGAAAATATACTTCACAAAAAATTATTTAATACTCTCATTAAAAAAGTTTCTATAATTTGACAATCAACATAATGCACTATTATAAAATGATATAGTTTTCATAAATATTTCACAAACACAAATATTATTATTATCATTCTGACTCTGACTCTTATGTACTCGTAGTGTTTTTATGATATATTATATAGTTTTTTTTTTGTTGATTTAATAAATTGTATAATATGCAAACAATTTTATATGATATTAATTTGATAAGTTTTTTTTTTTTTTTCCTTCATAAATATTTTATCATTATGAAAATAATTTGCAACTGAGTTCCCACACCCATAATAAATTTGATAAAAAAAAATAATAATAATATATTTTTTTTATTAAATTTTGTTAAAATAAAAATTCTTTCGGAGGCATCACACAAAAATTTGATTTGATTTAAAAATTTAAATTGTAATTTTTGGTTTATTAAGGAAAAAAAAAATTAAATTTTTATTAATTAAAATCCCACATGCTGGGTTAAATGTCAAATACTGTACATTTAATGTTAAATAAAATATCAATTAATGTCTATAATTTTTTCTTCCGCTATATCCGGTTAATTTGAAATTCATATTCCCTGTTTTCCCTTCGTAAACTTTTTTTTTAATCAATATAACAGTGGGGTCTTTGATCTTTTAAATTTTAACTATGTACATGGAGTTTGAAGAAAATGTGAAAGAATAGTATGTATAGGGTAATAAAATAAACATATAATATATAATAGACAAGCTCTTAGATGCACTTCATAAAAACTATAATTGAAAATTTCTGGATATTATTATTTTATATAATTATGTGATTGCATGTCAATTACATATTCTTTAAGTATATATATAGAATGAAAATAATTTGTTTAATAAAAAAAATGTTTTATTAAATTATTCAACGTTAAATATATTTTTGTCTGTACAGAGTATAATAGGTCTTCACTTGATGGATTAAACGTAGAAAATAATTGCAGAAATAATTTTATAAATAAATTATTTGTGATGATTAATTTTGAATGAATCGCATTTTTATTATAGTACAAAATTTGAACACACTGATCATGAAGTTATTACAAAGCTCATTTTAATCTTTAAGACTTAAAATTCTTTTTTTTTTTTATATATTTATTTTCCCACTTTCAATGTTTACCAAAATATACATATATAAGTTTGATAACCTGTGATAACACTTAATAAATACAATTTTTTCTAAGTACACTTCAAGGCAATTATATTTGGACAGGCTGGGAAATGCTCGCATACACAATCAATTTTCAGGAATGTTTATTACGTCGGTTGTCGGTTATGCCGAAAATTGGGAGAAATAAATAATATACTTGCTACTTTCATTAGAAATAAATTATTTCAAAATTTTGATTACATTAATTTAAAAAAGAAGAAAAGTTTAAATATCTTTTCCCCGTCAAGTCATACGGAATACCACTATAAATTTAATTTATATCAATACATAAAGGCTATATCATAGCCTGTAAATCTATCGATCTTGAGTACATTTCAGAAGGTCTCTGAATCTATTTTTATATAATCTCAATATATAAATATATAACTGAATGATTCAACATTTTAAGGTTGAAATTTAGTGATGATGATAAATTTTTAACTTAAGTGTTTTCGCAAATTTATAAAAATGTTGGAATTATATTCCTAGATTTTTATTTTTAGCACTTTGACAATTGTAGGTTGAAATTTTTGGTACATTTTTTAAAAATGGATTTTTTTTTTTCAAATTTCAAAGATCTTTATTGATTAAATTTATTAAAAATATACATATTATGATTTGACATTTAAAATTCAGCATATTTCAAGTTTTGACTTATTTACTTATTGGCAAACTTCATCAGAACTCACTATTTATTATCATTCAAATTTCTTTTATTATATACTTAATGCCAACATTATAATGGAAAGAGATCTATACTATACGTATTCCAAACGATGATATTAATTTAAAACTATTATTTCAGAAATTGTATTTATTATTATTATTATAATTTCTTTTTCAATGAATGTGTAGAGTTTGTATAAAATAAATATTGCCGTATATTATACCATATTATTATAATATACTACACATAATATAATATTTTATTTGAATTAAAAATAGAACCTGCACGTTTTCCGAATAAAAAAAATGTGTTTTTATACTATTTATACATATCAGTACTTATATATTGTATCTACAAAAAAAAAAATATATACCTACTTAAAAAAAAAAAATATTATTTTATTTTATAGAAAATTTCATTGTCTGATTTTTTTTGCAATTTAAAAAAAAAATATGTAAGTATACCTACCCATGTATTTATTTTGTCTGCAATTTTCATTTAAATGAAATATGATTTTCATTATACCATTTCATTTTGTGGCATATATACTTATAAGTCTGATTTTTAAATGAAAACTTTTTTATGATTTTTATAAGTTGATTTGTTTTGTTTTCTTTTTATAATGTTAAAATATAGGTATGTAAATTCTTTTAAAATTTGAAAATTAATTTTGTCTAAAATTTTTCACGTATTTTGAAAGTGATAATAAAAAAAAAAAGATTTTCACCATTTAAACTAATTATTTTTTTTTTGTCAAGATTTTAAAATTTAAATTTATGTAAATTTTCAAGGTTTTTTATTATTCGATGGAAAATTTGAAAGTTTTGTAATAGACGAGATTATTATAATAGTTGTATTAAATGAAATAAATGTAAGGATAGTTGTATATAAAATATTTTGTTAATAGGAAGGCACTCCTAATCAAAATTAATTCTTCATTAGAAGTTTAAAATAAATGTAATTTAATTAGCTAAAAAAAAATAGATATATAGATATAGTCTATGTTAAAAAACGAAGAAAAAATACGTTTTAAGATTTGCAATTCTCTATTATCGAAATTCGATAAAAAAAGTTTCTCTTGCAGACAATTTTTTTTTCCAGATTTATGATTTTATATTTCTGAAAATATAAAGCTTGAAACTAGTATTAATAATTTTCATTTTGATGCATATATTTGTTGAGTGATTTTTGTCTTCAAAATAGATAAAATAGTAATAATGTGAATATGACCGGATTAAAAAATCATAGTTCTTTTACTCATTAAGTACATTCACATCTGTACAAAAATTCAGGAGAATATTTTTATTTATTCTAACTATTCGATAATTTTAATACTAAATTTTAAGTGCGTTGTTATAACAACAACATTACCATAAAATGAAAATATTATCTATAAACAAAAATGTAATAAAATAAATTTTCTAATAATATTATAACTATGTATGTTTGAATTTAACTACATTAATTATACAATAGTATATAAAATATAACCAACAATACTAAATTATGTATGAACCTAACTTACAATTATCTATAGTTTTATACTGTAACCGCAATACATAATATTCATCTTGAATTTGTTATTCGTCGACGAAAATGTATGTTCCTACGTAAAAAAAAAATTATGTTCACCAAGTTATAAGAAAAAAAAAAAAATGCATTTTTATTTATTAAAATTCAAACAACATATTTTTGAAATTTTTATGCAAAAAATAATATTCATTTTGGTTAAAACCGATAATTTTACTGGAAATCAATATAATAAAAAAAAAATTATTATTTTTTTTTTTATGTTTTTTCAGAAATAAAAATTTAATTTTTATACAATTATTCTTTTCTTAGCAATGCAGTCAGAAAATTTCACAACAGATTGTAAAATTATAAAAAAAAAATCTGACAAATTATATTTTCGAAGTAGAAAATTTTTTGTCGTAAAATTGCACGCACGGAAATAGTTAGACGGTTTGAATATAAAATTTTAAGCCTTTCATATTCAGAACGCTCAAAAGATTTCAAATTTACAAATTCTAAGAATTTCTCAATTTCTACTTTTTGATTATTTAATTTCTCTTAGAATTTTTTTCCACGAAAAGATAATTTTTATACATATAATATTTCATTATAATGAATTATGAAATATTTCCCAATTAATTTAGATTTTTATGTTTTAAGTATTTTCCTATTGAATTGAGTAGGTATACTGAGAATTTTTTTTTATTATAATATTGATTGACTAACTTTTTAGAGTGTTTTATTATTTTAAATAAATTAAATTTATTACATGTAGATATTCAATAAGATTTAACATAAATTTATATATCTTTAATATAAAAAAAAAAAAACTTGAAAAACAGAACAGGTGGCTAATAACAATTTACTATTAAAAAAAAAACCATTATTTATTATGTTTTTTAATATTTTTATTTAATATGTATTTTATAATTTATAATACTTAAATTTAATATTTTTTATCGATAAACCCACATTTCAGTGTTCAATTGATCATTGATAGCTTTGATTGAACTGATAATGTTATATGAAAAAGTGTGTTACAATTTACAAAACTGAGTTGTCAATTATCTAATTCCGGCCGGACTAATAATTGATTAATTTTCTGTCATATTTTAGTCGAAATAAAAAAAAATTTGAAGATTATTTAATTGAAATTATAAAATCATCAACTTTCAAGTACTTTATTTTTGAATTTTGATAAGTGAATTGTTATTTGATTATTTTATATCATTATTTTTTTTATAAATTTATTTGTTTATTTATTTTAATATTTGCATTGCATTGTTTTAATCTTTTAATAGAGTTTTATAAATATAAAACTGATTTTTTAAAATTAAAAAAATGGTCATTGTCAAAAAGTTGTAATAAAATATAGCTACATATAAATCACATCTGTTATTCACTCAAATTTCATGTTGTTTTTGACATTACAGATTTTTTATTTTCTTGCATTTTATTATTATTGCATTGCATGCCATAAAGTAATATGTATGTTTTATTTTTAAAAATGTGTTTATTCAAAAGATGATACTAATTATTATGAATTATAATTTTTTTTTCTTCTTTAATTACATAATTCACAATTTAATTGGCATAATTTTATAATTAATTATCATTTAATGATGGTATTCTATCATTTTGTGTCAATGTTTACACGATATTAATAACAGCAAGAGTAATATGTTAATGACAGTAAAAATTTGTACTGTGTATATACAACATATTAAGTAACAAACAAAAATTATTTTATTCTCATTCGAAGAACATCATTTTGGTATGGTTGACACATTATTGACTTTCCTCTAATGATTTTTACTTTAAACCAAAGAAATATTGGTTTTTTTTGTCATAATTTTAAAAGAATAACTTAATATATTTAACAAAAAAAAATTTTTTTAAGTGTTAAATATTAGGCACCAAAATGATAAACATTCATAATTTAATTATGGTTGGAAAGAAAAAAAATTATAATATATGTGCATGCTGCATTGGTTATATATATAATATACATTTAAATTAAATTATAATTTTTTTTGTTAAGAAATTTAAAAGACTTTTACTTAACAAAGCTTAAATATATATTAAATATGCATTTTTGTCACATATTTTTGTTAATAAAATTAAATTTTAAATGTGATGTAAATAATTCGGTGTTTGATTTCAATTTTTTTTCACATTTGAATTGAAAGTCAATTTTTTTTTTGCTTATTTGACATATTTATATTATTTGAATTTAATTTTATCTAAATATTTAAAAAAATTTATTAAATGTTTTTGTAAAATTATAAATTCCTATATCCCAATATCCTACTTGTAACATATTATTTCAATTCACATTTAAAAAAATGTTTGTTCACAAAAAAAAAAAACAAATACAAATATCGAATATTTTTGCTAAAAAAAAATTTGTTTTTTTTTTAATTTCACTTCCTCTTGGCGTCATATTGTCACAGATTAAAATTTTATTGTTGAAAGAAAAATATCTACACATAATAATAATTTATACATAAAGTTGTATATAAAACATAATATGTTTATATATGTTTATGTAGAAATAAATGAACACATAAAATAATATAATTTACTTATAAAATAATTTTTTTTTTTTTATATGTATCTAGGAAATTAATATAATATATAATATTCTCATAAAATGCGAAATCTTAGTATATATGTATATATAAAATAAATGGCATTCTAAATTGCATTTACAAAAAATATATATCGGAATATCATTTACATTTTTTTTTATATACTTTTACATAGAAATGTTTGGATACTGTGTATTAATAATTCTAATTTTTAATATAAAGAATACATTATATATAATTTATATTTATTTTCTCAAAAAGAAAAAAAAAAATATTCTAGACTTTCGATTCAAGGACTTTCATAAAATTTCAATGTACAAATTTAATGTGTAAAATCAGCAAAAATGAATAATATTTTTATTTTTATTGAAATTGTGCAAAATAAGCAATTTTTTCCCCATATATTACGCTTAAATGCATATAAATGCTATACTAAACATATATATTCATTTTTTTTTTTTACTTTTCATTGGGAAACATTGTTTATTTAAACAAAACGAAAAGAAAACATAAAATAAATAAAAAAAGTATTATGAGATGCTGGTAACTCTTTTTTTTTTTTTTTTTTTTAAATTATTATAAGAACAAACATTGAAGTGGAAATTGGTTAAAGAAAATTATCTATTTTAATTTAAGAAATATCGGGTTAATAAACTTTGTATCTTGGACTTCTGTAGTATATATAATTTATTCGCGTATCGTTGGCAAGTTTTTAGGACTAAGAAATGACAGTAAATAAATTTATAAAAACATTTATAGTGGTATATTATGTCTGATAAAAAATTTTCGAGTTACTATAAGATACTTATAATTTTGATAGAAAGATACATTGTTATTGAAGACTATGTGTGAATCATGCCAGGATTCAATATTGCTGAATCAACGTTAAAGTGCAATATTAAAATTAATTATGATTCAAATAAGTTTTATTCTCGGTTTTCTCAGAGATGAACTTCTGACTTCTTTGTGTTTATATTTCTCTTACCACATTCACGTTGAAATTACAATTATTTTTGCTCTCTAAAATAAATTTAAATTTAAAAAAAAAAAAAATCGAAAAATAAAAAATAATTTTCTTCTTGTGCCACAATATCTTAAATTCATGCAAGAACCTATATACTGCATATTAAAAAAAAAAATTGTTATATTACGAATTAATGAGAATGAAAAAAAACTCCCACCTCTTAAAGTATTTTACTAAACAAGAAAAAAAAAATTCTAAACCAAAAAAAAAACTGTGAAGAAAAATATTTTTCATAAGTTGCACGCAAAGAATTGGTCTGTTAAAGAACTCTATAGTCAGCATCCCTTTGGGACATGTTGCTTTAATTTTTTTTTTCTTTTATTCATTGACTAACTTTAATAATTCTTCTTAAAATCATGAAAATCATTCAAAAACTTAAATTACTAAAAAAAAAAATTATTTATAGATATATTTGAAATTCATGGTTTTTATTTTCTTTTTCAATAAATTTTAAATTTTTTTTTTTTCATCTTGGAGTTATTCGAGATATATAATATAAAGTTAAGAAAAATCCAACAATCTTAAAGCTATATTTTTTAATATTTTTTTTTTTTATATTAATAACTTTTTGGTTATCCTGGACTCGATGCTCATTATTCTATTCAAATATTTTGCGAAAAATTACAAAATTAATTATTGTTAATTATTTACTTAGTTCTGATATCTGAATGAAATCCGCAGAAACAATTAAAAATATTTATTTGTAAAGCAGTCAACGTCAAACCCATAAAATTTTACCCAATATTATTCTTTTGCTGATTGCATAGTGTGCACCCAATTCAAGTTTAAAAAGAAAATACAACATTATGCTAAGTAAAAAAGATGTAGAGAAATGATTTGTATAATTAACCGAAAGTTATCTGCATAACTATGAAGAAATAATTAAAAATGATAAGATACTTTTAACTATAATGGATTTACTTACCACCACTATAGTCATTCGCCTAAGCTTTAAGCAAAAACATCTATTTATATGTACTATTGGTTTCAAACTATAAGTATTAAAATTTCTCGTGGATCAAACATTTTCAAACTAAGTTGATCATTTAGTTTCAGTTGAATGGTTTGAAAATGATTTGAGCTTTCTTTATTAAAGAATCAAATAGTTTGAAAAGTTCAAACGTAAAAATCAAACAAGTTGTAAGTGTTTAAACTTTTTGAAACTTGATCAAAAAAAAAGTCAAACTATGTACCTACAATAATATTTATGCGCAATAGATAATTTATATGTATATGTATATGCATACAAAGCCTTAACAAAACTAACATAATTTTTAAATTTATTTCATAATCATCATTCTTAAACTATACCTATAGACAATAATTTTTATAATAGGTACTGTTAATTAAAAAAAAAAAAAAACAAAAAACAACATTTTATTATATGATGTGCATTTTATAATAATGTAGTTTTCTTTTCTTTTTTTTTTTCTTCTCTCTTTTAAGAAAAAGTATTCAGTTTCAAATACCTGTTTCCTTGAACTCAACTATTGTCGAGCCACTATATAATATGTTTAAGCTAAAGATATATATGCACTATATATACATATATGTAGCTCTATCTTATTTATAGAATGTGTGTTATACATTGTATGTATAAAATAAAAAAAAAAAACTAAATAAAATATCAAATAAAATACCGAGAAAAAGAAAACACAAGTAGTTCACTGTGTTTTAACTTTGGAATAAATGCTAAGCGGGAATATTGTATACGTATTTTTTTGTTTAACGTTATACTCATTGTTAAATTTTATATAATTTTAATAATTAATAGATTAGATACCACCGATTGCTAGTTTTATGATCAAAAGAGTTGGGTAGTTATAAAAATAATTCAAATTATAAATTTAGTTATCAATTTGATTGAGTTCATTGAATTTTAAATGCGATCAGCTGTTGTTATCATACTCAAAAGCGATAAATATATGAGGATCTTTTATCTACTAATAACAAAATTCGAAAATCGCTTTAACATAATTCAAATTTGTTTTCGTTTTCCGGAAACTTTGAGGTGAAAATTACAAATTTTTCCAAATTAATCATTTTATTTGAAAAACATTTTTACATTGGCCGGCCAGGATCTTCACATCTTCTAAGTGTGATTTAAAGTATAAAAGAACTAAAAGGCTGGAATATACCCTTTGGTGAACTCTCATACTTCTTTTTTTTTTTATATTAAAATTTATAATGAAAAAACGTTTTCAAACCGGTTATATCATCTTCATCCTACTAAAATTTATACGAGTTAAAACTTAAAAAAATCCTTTTTCTTTTATAAAAATGAGAACAAAAACCATTAAAATTTTGTTTTCTGTAGTAAGAAAACTGCGATTGAAAATGAAAAAAAAGGAGAATATTTTGATTTGATTTTATTTTTATTTATTTTTTTATTTCATAGTATGTATTAAGGTGTTGTGGTTTTGGTCAAGCACTGAACATATGATTTTAAAAGGTTTTTAGAAAATTTATTTTTATTTTTATTTCTGATAAGCGGAATAATTGTAAAAAAAATCCAATTAAATAACCAATAATAAGATCGACAGATATTCTTTACCTATTACGATTGAACGAAATTATTTGTTAACGATATTTTAGTAAACGTAATGTCGAGCTTTTCATGCTCTTTAAACTTTAAGTTTCAGCTGATATCCAGGCCTAACTTTTACAGCCCACCATCAAAATAACTTTAATTATAGTGAAAAGGAAACATGAACCAAATTTTTTGAAACATAAAAACTCTTGCGAACTTATTTTATTTTTCTATGTTGAAATCATCAGGGATTGAAAGCTCACCAGATGGGTGTTGTTATATACATTTATTTCCTTAAGTTATTACATATTTCATAATAATTTAATTTTTTATCAATAGTGTAAATCTACTTAATTGGCTTAACTTCCCTCAAAAAAACTACATTATACATAAACATAAGTATGTTGAGTTTCATTTGGTTTTTATGTTTTCAGCTGAAAATTGTAAGAAAACAATAAAAAGAGTTCTCGTCAATAATATTACCAAGAATTTAAAAAAAAAACTTTTTTCTTTTCAAAAACTTCTTTTACTTATTAAAAGAAATTATTAATTCTTGGAATTTTAATTATTTATTTAACAAAGTATGAAAAGATAAAAATTTTTAAATGAAATGTTAAAGAAAAAACATTAGGTTTGTATATATGGTTGTTATAAGTATTTTAATTTTTTTCTTTTTTTACTAAGCTAAAAAGAAAAATATCTACTAAGTTTATTATTGATTTGTTGTAACAAAACTTTTTGAATTTTTATCAAAAACTAAAATCCATTTAATGGGAACATCAAGAAGGTTCATCAAAAAGTTCGACTAGCTAAAAAAGAATACACAAAATTTTGTGATTTGAAAAAGATAATTCGATCTTACAAAATAACTTTTTTTAGTTTCTGTGTATTATAAAATTTTCTGAATGTTCTCAGCAATTCCTGCTTTAAATTTTTATACAGATCTATCTTATCGTTTTAAACAAATGTTTAGCGCATTTTGTAAAGATCGTTAGAACCGAAATCTTTACTAATAAATATCATAATATTATTTGAAAATTTGTTGAAAGGTGAATGAAAGTTATTTAGAGACAATATATGAATAATATCATGCACATATACACTTATGAAAATACATCTATGCGACATTAAATTTTAATAAACTAAAGAGATACTTTGTAACACAAAAGGTGAATTAGATTTCATAAAAGAAGATAAATTATTTTGGGCTTCTGGTGTTTCATCTTGAAAATCTGTTACATATATATTTTTCTTTGTGGTCTTATTTTACATTTTAACTCTTAGCACGTTTTTAAAAAAGGGTTGAAGTAATTTCTTGGAAGGTTCATGGAATATACATATATAAATTTTTTTTTTTTAATATTTTAATGAAAAAAATCTTCTTTTTTCTTTTTTTTTTTTCAAATAAAGAATTGTATTTTTAGAATAAACTGACCATATGCTAAGAAAAATAGAATTTTATTAGTTTAAGTTGGTTTTTAATTAATATAATTATAGTTTACGGTTTACCTAAAATTCGTATCTGAATTTAAATTTCAAGGGTGTGTTTTTAGTATAACTACACTTTTCAAATTCTATGAGAAAATTAATAAGCAACATAAGGTTCATAATATATTCTGGTTGTAGATACATTTTTACGATATTTCTGGAAAATTATCATGATACCTAAATTCAACAAAAAATATTATATTTTTTATGCATCGCGTTGGAGATTATTTTTAAATTCTATAAATGAATAATATTTATTTGTTTTATTTGGTGGCGGTCAAATACACTTCAATATAAATAAAAAAATATAATATCAACAAAGTACTAAGAGTGTTAAAAATATAATCATAGACATTGATCTTGATGTTGTTTCCTTTAAGTTTTTCCGCATTGAAAAAATTCAAAAAAGAAAGATATGGAACAGTATTTAATAATAAAAAAAAAGTACGGCGCCCTTTTTCAACATTTCGATTTAAGATACTTTACTTTTAAGAGATGCCTTGGTCCCAACCAGGAGTTAAACATATTTTTTAGATTCCTTCACTACGAATACCTTTTTAGTGCCGTATACAAATATAACAATAACCCAAGCCCCAGTTCAAATCCTTCGAAATAATTCGGGTCGAACCATTTTGTTAAGGTTCTCTAAATGACATCTAAGTACTTATTTTAATTTTGAAATCATTTTTTGAATAATTTTTTAGGATCTTATGCAACTACTTAGTACTAGAATGTAATGCATTTTTCGTTATACCTCTTTGAAAATTTCATTTGTATGTATGAAAAATAAAAATTAACACCGTTTAGTAACCTTGTCTCGTTAATCTCTTTATTGCCAATTTAATTTCTTTATTTAATTTTTTATTTTATTTTATTTTTTCTCTTTTTACACAGAAAAAAGCTTTTGTTTCTGTTAAAAATATGAGGAGTAAAAAAAATCAAAACAAAAAATTACAAAAATAATAAAAAATCAGAATTTACATATTGTATGTTTTTTTTTTAATTAGTAATTTCAGGAAAATAAAAATAAATTATGACAAAAAAAAAGTTTTTTGATCTAGGTACAAAATATTATTTATTATTCATAGATGAGATAAATTATAATAAGAATGGCATGTCAATTTATATTTTAGTAAGTATTTATGCAACTAATGTTTTACAGCATTCAGTGATTGATGAGCGTTATATATTTATGTAATAAAATTACCATCAGACTTTGCATAAGATATTTGTTCATATTTTGTGAGTATTTAGTAATTAGAATTACTCTTTAATTCGAAGAAATCGTAATAATAAAATTTCGGGTTCAAATAAATCGGATTAGATCAACCTAAATACGGGTTATGCTATACTAATACAACTTTAGAAGTGGATAGCTTTAAAATCTAATATCAATACATAATGTAGGTTCTTTATTTCCCTAATAGGTACATCAAAAACTCTGATAACAACTCAAATTTTCAGTTGAGTAATTAAAATTATTACATTTAGTTACAAATAATAAGTTAATTTTTCTGAAAATCTCTTTATCTTTAAACTAAATGTGAAATGGTTTAACTTAAAAAACTTTTAAAATATATATATTTTTTGGCAGTTTTATAATCAATAATGACGTAAATTTTATTTTTCGTTCAATGTCATCGATAAATAATAATAGATACACCTTCTATTAATATAATCATCTGTGGTCAGTTAACGAGAGATACTTATTTTAGGGTTTAAAGTTTTTTTTTTTAATTTGAGTATTGTTAGTTTGCCAAATTTATTTTTGTTTGAAGAAAGTTATGTTTGATATTATAAATTAAATAGTGGTTAAATTAATAATTCTTCATAGGTTTGCTCTTAAGTGACTTTCTTTCCGATTCACCTGAATGTATGATAAGTTTTATAAGAAAATAATAAATATACATAATAATTAAATGAATGTATACACTGGATATAAAGATGACTTTGTTTGTGAAAATTTTAAATAAAATCTACGAGTTATTTCCTAGTTTTCCATTAGTTTTATTTTATTTTTAATTTTTTAATTTGTGTATTTAAAAACTTTTATTATGTATTTCAATTTAAGCATTGTAGACTTATTAGCATTATGTTTATATTGTGTAGAAATTTTAAATTTACGTATTAACTTGATGTGAATAATAAAATATAATATATAGTGTACCAAAATTTGGACATAATATAGACGTGAAGTTTATAATGTCAAATAGAAATAATTTTAATTAATTTTTTTTTTTGTGCGGTGAAAAGCAATCAAAATAAAAGTATTATTCATGTTTGTTTCTAGCAATATTAAAAAAAAAAGAAGATAGATTTATTGTGACGTTTAACTGAATTTTCATCACATGGAGTGAGTGAAACTCATTAATATAAGGAAATATTAATAATTAACGTGTTAAGTTAATCTATGTAGGTCAAATTCTTAAATTAAATACGATATTTTCAAGTTAATATCTACAATATACCTATTTGAAGATTTTGAAATTACCTGCAAAGGAACTCCATTGAAAAAAAAATAATTTTTTGGAAGGGAAAAATTAAAAATAATGACTAATGTCACATCAAAAGTTTCGCATTTAAAACTAGAGCATAATAATATAACTTTTTTTTTTTTTTGTTCTGTAATTTTTAAATAAATTTTTGAAAGAAATAACCTCATAAATTTTTAACAAATTTCCTACATATAATATGCATGTAGTATACTTAAATTAAAAACAAATTTTATTCCTTAACTTTTTTTTTGTCAAAAATATTTTATGCTCAGTAAAAAGATAAAAAAATAAAAATATTTAAATTTTCTTTTTTTTTCTTACTTTTTGTTAAATAAATGATAAAAAACTGGTTTCAAAAGTTAGTCACATTAAAAGAATTAATTTAGATTTTCTTATTATTTTTTTATTAACTTTATGTTATGAACAATCTTTTTATTTGCTTTAATTGAAGATAATTCTGTTAAATTGATTTATTTTAAAATGAGAAAATTTATATTCAGATACAAAAGTTCCTATTAATAAATAAAAAAAACTTCAAAATTTTTATCTAGGAATTGAAAGTGTGTAACATAAATATAGTTCAATAGTGCAAAGTGATGTATCTAGTATTACATATACATAAAAATAAAAGTACAAGTTTTTTCTTAATTTCTAATAGAAGATTCTAACAATTCAATATGGGCAAATTAAAGCTCTTGTGGCACAAGAGATCTTTGTGGTCGGTTTTTCAGCAACAATTTTTCATTTTGGCGGATTCTGATTTTCTCTACAATAAAAAAAACCAGATGCTACGCAACACAAATTAAAACTTGTTCAGTTTTTCAAAATATGTACATTTAATTTCTAGGCTCCTAATCGGCGAAAATCTTAATTTCATTTAATACACGAATTTTTTATGCGATAATAACAATATTTTTTTAATTAATTAATTTTTTTTATTAGTGATATTAATTTATCAAATATTAATAATCAAATATTCTTTTACGATTATCTATCGTATACTGTTTCCATCGATCTAAAAGTAAAAATTTTATAATATTTTATTAATTTAAAAAACAAATAAAAATTTTTAATTAAAAAACAGATAATTGCTTTTTAGAGAAATTTTATTTAATTTAAAATAATTAAATATAATATAATTTAGCAAATAATTTCAATATGCTTGAACTTTTATATTCTAGCTAGAAATTTAAATAAATATACGTATACATTCGAATTATTAAAAGTTTATTTATTTGTCTTAGGAAACAAATATAGGACGACATATCTAACTTGAAACAAAAAATAAAACACTTAAACAAATAAATATGAGCTACATAACGACGAGAACGGTAAAAAGACTTTCGAAAACTACTCATAGTATAATATTATTAAACATCTGTTTTTTTTTGTTTCTTAAAAAATTCTTAAGTGAGAACAAGCATAGTCGAAATTTTTTTTTTTCAAGAATAAATTTTCAATAAATATGATGCTGAAAAATACAAACCTGGTTCTAAGTTATTTTATGCAATGACAAAGGTGGTAAATGGTTAGTAATTTGTTTTTGCTAAAATCAGATATTGATAGTAGTAAGGTATTTTTTAAGGCGATAATCAGAAAAAATAGTTGAATAGTAGCTTCTGTATATTTTTTCTTTTTATATAGTTGTAATCGAACTAGTGGGTAAGGTTAGCAAAATTTGCTATTTGTCATGGCAAGGAAAAATAACTAATAATTACAGAAACTCATATTGTCTAAAACAATATTTTTTGTTATTTATTTTTCGCTAGAAAAAACAGTAAAAATTACAATTTTCAAGTAGCTAGGTAAGCGTATATTTTTGAATGAGTTGTTATGTATTTAATAATAGTAAATGAGAGATTTTGAGTTTTATTTATAACTTTAGAGCTACTTAATTTTCTAACAAGTTTTTTTTCTTCAGTGAAGGCAATAGAATTTGATACGAGTTTCCTGCATGAATATAACATATATTTTTGCTTTATAAAGTTGAAAATGTAAATACCATATATAGCTTGCAAATTCAGAGTGTGGTTATTGTGATTTCGATTCGAACCATTGACAGCAACAGTATCGATATCTCAACATTTAATTTTAATTGCATTATAAGCTTCGTTTTTTTTTTAAGCTCGAACTAAAGAATATTCTCTGTAGTTTTGATAAGTAAAGAGTGCACATAAATTTAATCAAAAGTTGCAAGTTTTTTTTTATGTTCTCGGTGTAAAATAAGTCCCTGATTAATTAAAAAACAAAAAAAAAAATTATTTTCAAAAATAGTTTTTGGTCATTGACCTTATTTTTAGATAATTCTCAACTTTTATTATTATTCTTTATTTTTTTTTTTCAGTTTTATTATTGAAAAAGAAAGAAATATTATTATTGTTCATTTTTTTTTTTTTAATTTTGTGTTCAATTCTCTGCGTGCATGTAGTCAGTTTTCCTGGTATTTTTATAGCTTTTTCGTTATTTATATTTTCAATTCTTCTATAAGTTTTTTTTTTTTTTTTGATTTTTTTTTTGTTATTCAAAAATGCACTGGACCCAGACCGAGATAAATAAAAATGTATATATACATATAAATTGAAGAAAAATGCTGCCTTTCGTTAAACTTAACAAAAAGAGAACAAAAAAAAAAGAACATATAATTTCTAAATCAGAAAAATAAAAAAAAAAAGTGTATTGTAGAAGACCTCGTGCAACGATAGAATAACAAAAACAGAATCTAAATTTGACTAAAAAAAAAAAAACAGAAATGAGGAAAAAGCTGCATTAATTCAGTTTGGAATTGATATAATGACCATGATATTAATGTTGCTAAGAAATATTATATAAAAGAGCACTAGAAAGTTATATATTAACGACGTTATGTGTAAAACAAGTTTGGTTCTAGGTTTTTATTATTAATATTGTAATATTGTAATATTGTAAAGTATATCGCAGTAAAATACTGAGAGTCCCGGTTCGAATCTTGACTAAATAAAAATCGTAAAAAATATGCTTGCTTTTGTGTTTCATTCTGTCCCAGAACCGTTGCCATTTAGATAAAATAAATAATAAAAATGATAAGCACAAGTGTAATTTTGCCGCAGTAGTTTTACTTCATGCCAGTATATGCTATTGGATTCTGCGGAGAAAGATGGAAAACCAAAAATGGATGATCCGCGTATAATACGCAGGGAATAACAAACAAATGATGGTATCTCTTCATACTGTCAGAGCCTGGTGTACTGGAGAAAAAACCCAAGGAAAAAAATGTGCTTGAACCACCAACGAACCAATTATAAAAGGAAATAGTGTGGCTTGATGCGGAATAAAAAGCCTATCGGTAGTACAACGGGCCAATGCATGCATGTTTCCACTTCAAATTGGAATTAATTTTGAATAATATTATAAGGTGCAATTAAAATTGTTATTTTCTATATAGAAATTGATATAGAAGGTATTTACTACAAGTTAAAATTATAAAACCATGAAGTTGTAAAATTAGCAAAACAAGTTTCGTATATGCTTCATTCAGTTTTTTTTTTTTTAATAATAATTTTTTTTTTCCTTCAAAAAATTTATACAACTTGTATAGAGGTGGAAATTTTTTTATTTTTTTTTTTTCTTTAAAAGTTGAAAATGCATTAATAATGATTTAATACACTGAGATTGAAAAATTAACATAAATCTATACGTATTTTATGTTTATGTTTTCATAAATTTAAGTTATAGTATATAGTAGAGAATTAATTAACATAAATTTACGTATTATATTGAGAGATTCTAATTTACTAGGCATCTTAAATTAAATTAAAAAAAAAAAATAATTTTTTCTTCTAAAATAATTTATGCAAATTTTAAGCCTATAGGCCATAATTTTGGTAATAAGTCACATATTCTTATCGCATATTTCAATTCGATATATTTTTTGTTTTAATTATACTTTTTTTCTGAATTATTCATTTATATTTATTCTTAGCTTTGTAAATGCAGCTTTTGAATTTGTTTCATAATCAAAATATGCTCCCCTTCTAGAAATTATAATAATTGCATAACACTCACATTACACATCTTTACGCGCACCTGTAAAGACATTTATGGAGATTTTTGGGTGATAATTTTTTTTTTTTTACATATTCAAAAATTATATAATGTTTTGTATTTCATACAGCAAGATAGGGTGATTCCTTTGATTATGCAGTTTCTGCCGATCGAGTATTCAAAAATCTTATGACAGTAAGCTGCAATAATGAAATTAACTTCAACTTCTGTTACAGTTGTTAAATCATTCTGAAGAACTAAAAAATTTACCAAATTATAAAACTATAAAAATATTCTTAAATTTGTTCTCTCACACTGAACTTTTTTTTTCTTAATGTTAATATTTAAAATTTAATATCACTTCTTGTTTTTGCACTAAAAATAAATGTTTGTAATATTTTATATAAATAAACTGTTTGAAGCATATATATATATGCAATGTTATAGCATACGCCATACATAACCAAAATATCTATATAATAATATATAAATTTATCTCTTTTTGACACTACTCATTAATTTTTATCTTTTCCTAAACTTTGGAAAAATCTAAAAATGCATAAAAAAGTTAAATGTAGCATGCAATAAAAATAATAAATATAGTTATAATACACATATGTATAAAGTACATATATTATGAAAAAAAAAAAATTGATTATCATTATTAATTCGATTGAGAACTAACCAGCAACAGCAGAGTTAACTGAACCAATACACTTATGTCAAAACTAATACATAATAAAATATCAGACATTAGGTCAACGTAGAATTTATTTCTTATATTATTATTTTTTATTTATTATTTTTTATACTTATATGTAGTTCATATTCATAAGCACTTGCTTTTGACAGCGCTTTGATGATGCCAAAATATTATAATTTGCAAATTTATTGCAAACACCATTTCAAACGATAATAATATTTATTTATTTCGTATATAGGTACAATTGAATATATTTAATTTTAATTAGACTTGTATTTAGTTTCCTAATATTTTAATTAAAAATAAAGAAAAAAACTACACTAACTTTTCTTAATAAAATTTAATATGCTAATAGAAAATAATTTTGTTAATTATTTTCAAAAACGAATTTTGTAAATACAGTATAATAACCAGGCTACTCTACCAGTCTATCTGTGCATCTATATCTGTGGTATTTATAATATCCATAATGCATAAATCGGAGCAAGAATGAACTATTTGCAAGATGCAAATGCAATCAAAACTTTTTCATATGTATATGATTATTTTAATAATTTATTTTTAACCGATTCAAATGGTATTTAGCGTATATATTTAACATAATTTTAAATTTTTTATGTGGCTGTATACATTAATAAAAATATAAATGTATGTACGTTTAAAAAAATTTCTTTTGTGCAACACCACTCTTAATTTCTCTGACTGATTACCAATTCCATAATTCTTTTCCTTTTTTTTTTGTATATATATGAAATAATCTTTATTTAAACATGTTTTTAAATTATTCATGCACAAGTCACTCTGCATGAGGGATTTTTAATTTAAATAAAATATATTTATTATTTTTTCTTTTTTTTTTTTAATCTCTTATATGTATAAAATATTTTCCTTACATATATATATGTACAATACAACGATATGAATCTATATGGTGTATATGTGGTATCTATTTATTATGACGAACAATATATACATACAATTCGTTCATTATAAACATAATATCTGTGGTCTTATTGAATAATATCTAATCTGTGCATTTTTTTAAGATATTTGTAAAAAACAAGTGTATCCCGCAGAGGGATTGGTAAATTGTCTTCAGTTGCAAGAATTTTTAATAAATGTTAAAAAACTTATAAATAATTATGTTCAATAATGTAAATACAATTGAAGAATAAATATCTAGAATTTTAACCTTTTTTCGTGATTATATTATTTTTTGTTTGATCTGCTAAAAAACTAACTAACTTTCTTATATTTAAATCTATTGCATATAGTTTCTTTTGTATCGTATATTTAATTAAAATATTATTCTCTTCAGCCACAGATAAAATGAGCTGAAGAAAATATTGGCATGCTTGATAGTGTTATGTATATCATTACAATTTAATTAATTTTAATTTTGTAATATTAGATATTTATATGAATTTACTTTTTAACATCATACATTTTTTTTAAAATTTTCACAATATAATTTCTGTAAATGAAAATAAAATTAATATTTTTAAAAATAAACTACACTTAAAATTAAATTAATGAACTTTCAATTTCCTGATTTTTATTCACAAAAAAATTAATATCATCTTCATCTTGACTATTTGGGACATATTTTATGAAAATTTTTTTCTCTGTTCATTTATTATATCTATATGTAGAAATATCTTTATTTTTCATTATCCATTTGACTGTACACACATAAGATAGTCTGTTGTAAATTGTTAACATATTCTTTGAATAAGTTGAAGCTTTGAATTTAAACAATGAAAATTGATGAAATGATATAAAAAGAAAACATAGATTGAAGAAGGCACCTTTCTGGACGAGAATTTTTGGCCATCATAACAATATGAATCAGAGAAATATTTCAATAATCTATATTCAAAAAAAAAAATAGAAATTGATATGACTATTATTAGAAAAATCTCGTAAATATCAAAAATTAACAAAAAAAAAAAAATTGATATAGTACGATTCAAATCACTTGACCAATCCGTTATGTAAAGCTTTCCCTTTCCATTAAAAAATGCATACAAAATTTAGGGGAAATTATTTAAGAAAAAAGCTCATGCAATTTTTGTATAATAATTTTATTCAAATTTTACCCTCTCTTAAAAGCTCATTGGTCAAGTGATTTGAATCGTACTATAATTCATTAAATTAAATATTATTAATTATTCTGAGGTTAAATCTATATTTAAATTTAAGCTATCATCATGATAAATATATTGTTTTTGCAAATATTTTATATAAAATATATATAATTTTAAAAACTTTAGAATAATATCTTGTCTCCACTTCAGGTTCAAAGTAGTGTTAAACTTGTTTAAAACTACAAGCGTATACACTACAAATTCTATGTTTACTTTGACATGACAAAAAAAAAAAATTATTTGTAAACTTTTAATATTGAAGTAAACAAAATAATATTTTAATAACAAAACATTTAATTTAAAATAATTTTTTCCAATTCATAATTTTTAAATAAAAAAAAATAAAAATTAAAATGAATAGTCACAAAAAATTATTAGGTACTCATAAAATATTTCAAATTTTTCAAATATTTTAATTTTATTTTGCTTTCAAATAATAAATTATATTTTGCTTTTAAATATTTTTATTTACATATTTTTGACAACCGGTTGATTTTTTTCCAATTTTTGATTCATCCAACAAAAAGTGTGCCATATTGAGTGAAAATTTCTTAAAAATTTGTGAATTTGTATGGTTGGCACCCCTAAATTTTAGTAGTTTTGGGCAAAACTTATTACAAACAACTTCAAATTTTTATATGGACAAAACTACTTTAAACGAAGAACGAAACTACTTTCCTGTGTAAAACACGTTTCACACTGAAGTGGAGACAGCACTTAAGTGTTGTGTGGTCAATATTGTAAGATTATATATATAATATTATTCTAAAGAGTAGGCAGTTTTCGGAAATATTTTTAGGATGAAGAAATTTATACCAATTACTAAGATAATTTATCAAATTAACATCGGAAATATTTCTTCATCGTAAAAAAATTAAAATTTTTTTTTTCTAATTTTTTTCTCTTCATTTTTCAGAATTATTTTGAATCATAAAACTTTATGGAATGTTTGTTTCTTAGAAATTCGGCTGAAGAGCTATTGATGTTTATCTCTTTTTATTGCACCCTAAATTATAGTTCAAAATCTTATAAAAAAAAAATCAAATGATATATTTACTTGTAATTTTAGGTATTTCCGAAAATGTTAAATGATGATAATTAAATAAATTGGATGATAAAAAATTATTTTTAATTAATGAAAAGTCTTTAGATTAATATTTACTTAAAACATTAAGTTTTATGATCCTATATAATATGAAATCAAAATTATATAAATTCGAAATGCATTCCAAAAATTCGGAGAATGTTCTTCAAAAATCTGATTGTCATTCAAAAGCACCTATATATATATAGTTATTATTGTAATAATTCCAACTATATATTTATGACAATAAATGATGACTTATGCTAACATTATGTTTAAAATTTTGAGTTGATGAGAATAAAAAATATTCTGTGTTCGAATGATATTCTAATACCATACTATGTTTGAGAAAACTTAATGAAACACAGTTCAGTTTATTTTTAGCACTCCTAAAAAATGTGTAGTTTATTCTATATTATTCTAAGGTTGTTATGAAAATATTTGTCTAACCAAAAAAAAAAACCCATTATTTACCGCCTTTGTGGAAAAACTACTATTTTATAAATACATAATACAAATGTAAATATATATAAAATATTATATAAAAATACGCACACAAATTGTGACCTAAAATTTATTATTTTTTACATTATTCAATAAAAAAAAATGTAAATATTGATTATATCGTTTTTAAAATACAGAATAATCAATAATCAGAATTATAAAGATCACAATGAAGCGATTAATAACTAAGTATGTTATAAAATTAATTTTTATACATATCAAAAGAGATTAATTATTATAAAATAGTTTAGTTATGGAAAAAAAAAATTTGTTTCCAACTGACTTACAGCTCTTTGTGCAGCCAGTAGCTTCTTCTTAAAGCCATACTAATTAAATAATTTAATTTTAATTTTATGGATTCCATAATCTATTAAAAAAATAATAAAATTTTTCTAAACATAATGTTATAAGCCCATTTATAAATATTGATTGTAATAATATTAGTACGTGTACAACTTACTTCTATATATACTACTCTATTAATTTAATACCTAGTTATATTAAACACAACATTGAAATGTAAACCAGATTTCAATAATAATTATTACATTTAAGTTTATGATGTTTAAAAAAAAAAAAAACTTTTTTATTTAAATAAAATATTTTAATATCCTAATTATTTATTTATGTACATATTTTTTATTAGATAAAAATAAATTTATTATTTAATTTGTATAAATTTCAAATAAAATTTAAATCGTAAAATAATTTTTGTTTTAAAAAAATTATAAATATATACTTACATATTATTTCGATATTGAACTATGGTCATTTAAATATAGCTTCCCGAAACAGGAAATTAAATAATCCTAAAGGGTAATAAATTTAAAATTACAAAAATAAAAATATTTCCCTTTCCCATGAATTTTTTTTTTCTCTTCATTTTCTTTTATATTATGTTGAAATTTTTTTTTCCAATAATAGGAATACATACATACATACATACAGAATCATGCAATTATTATATTATTATATTTATATTCTTTATGATTTTTATGCAATTTTTACTACACTTTTGCATTTAAGTATTAATTTTGTTCAATTTGTTTTAAATTAAAATAAACTAATTTTAGCTATAGAGTTAAATGAAATAATAATAATCAATAATTTTTGTTATATCTTGCCAACTGTTTTAGTGGCCATAAGTATATATTTTATTAACATAATTTTTTATTTTTAATATTTTAATTATTATTTCTTCCAATAATGATAAAATTACCACCAGAATGTTATGTATAATTAATAATTGTATATAATTTATATAGATTTTTTTTTTTAATTGCAGTTCATAAATAATTTATGTATGAAAATTATATAATTTTTAATACTTCTTTGTAAATTATGTCTGAGAAGAGAATCTGTATACTGTACGTACACAGTGCACAGGTATTATGTAATGTTACAAAAGCATTACTCATTAAATAAAAATTTTAATTATATAATATAAAAAAGAGATCCTTAAATAAATTATTATTTTCAACTCTTTTTTAAAATTTTATGGATTCAAAAATAGGTTTAGGATTTATTATATAAGTATGCATTCACATAATGTTATTTTTTGTTTACAATTTTTCAAAAATATTATTTTGAGTTTGCTTTTATTTATTTTTTAATCACTACATATAGACTTTATTCTCGGTTAATAAATATTTAATCAAAAATCTATATAAATATGTACATTAATTATGTGCTGTACAAATATCTGAAAATTTCTATAAAATCAATAATAGTATGCAAAAATATGCAAAAAAATCTACCTAGGTATATTATATATAAAATGAATGAACATTATATGTTTATATTTACATATGTGTAAGAAAATTTATACCTACAAAGATATCTAATAAATATTTCTTGATATCTCAAACGTTTTAGTACTGGACATAGAAAAAAAAATGTATTTCTGTATAAAGCCTAAGCCTATAATAATAAGGTATTAAAATTGATTTTTCTTATTTTAGTGTATAACAGTTATAAATTACAGTTATAAATATATTAAATAAAAGTTAAAGATCAGTTTTTGAAAGCTTACGAAACATTTAATAAATTTTTTATTATTTCTAATCTCACATTTTATAGCCAACAAAATTATAATGATGCATACTTCAGTAAAAATTCATGCATATAAAATAATTTACTTTTACTTCATACTACGCAATTTTTTTTATATATATACATTTTTTTTATATATATTATATATATATATATTAATTAACATTCTGACACTTTGGAAACATTTTTCGTTTTTTTTTTTTTAAATATATGTACTCTACATACTTGTACTTATCTTGCCAATATATAGGTTTAAAATTTAAATATTTAGAGTTGACATGAAAAATACTATTCTGAAGTGTATGTATAATCTAATTAATGTGTATGTCAAATCAAAATAAAACTGCAAGTACGTAAAATTAAGATAGATTTTTTTTTTTTTTGCAATTTTAAATTCTCACTTAATTAACATTAAATAAACAAATATGTATGAAACGTTCAATTGATATTTAAGTATATGCTGAAAAGCACATAAAAAAATATTTGTAGTTTTTTGTTAACTTATTTATTATCGTTCCACATTTTCATAGACATCCTGTTAAATGTAATGTACAAACATGTATGTAAATTTAAAATTAATCTAGACATTATGTAACAATGTATACCAAGTCACTATTAATAAGTATGTACATAAATACTTTAAGATTATCTTAAGCACTTTTAGCGCATCGAATTTTCTAAGTGAATCTGATAATTGCCTAAAACACACCTACATTTATTATAGCATTCTCATTAAGTCGAACTAATGTTCAAACATAAAATTATTGATTTTTTTTTGGGTAAAATGTATGTCATTCAATAGTCTATTTTGAACGTGAAATAATTTACATACATATATTTACGCATGCATAGGTTTAATTTTTGATAGTTGGCCGGTGAAAGAAAAACTATCTCAAGACAAGAGCATGGATTTTCGCCAATCAAACATTATGTATTAATTTTTATATATTATGAAACGAAAAACAAACATTGTCAGAAAATATTTTTTTTTTAAAAACAAACAATTAATATACTTGTTCGCAAAAAAAAAAAGAACTATATACTTGCCTGTCAACTATATGACATTTTAAAATATAATAATACTATTACTATTGCATGTGTATGAAGTTTTTTATGTTTTTTATGTTTTGTATTTCCGTTAGCAAAACGAAATATGTGTCGAATGCCGAAAGGAAAATTATAATAATAATTTAAAAAACCATGAAGTAACATTAAAAGTGTAATTGCACTTATGCGGTTAAATGCGATATTTTCATTTATATTGCATTGTATATAAATTTTATTTACTTCATAGAAATTGCAATATACAATTTAATTTTTATTTTTTTTTTGTATTTTTAATGATAATTATTATTATTCTTTCATTTTAAATTATGAGCATTGAAAATCTATACGTTGCCGTAAGAAAAATATAAAACACACCTAAACATATGAGGTTTATAAAATACCACAAATATTCAATCATTCAAAATTCAATTTATTTAAAATGTAATAATTTTTATTTTAATTTTTTTTTCTTGAATATTTTCAAAATATGTAATTGGTTTAAATATATATAAAATTAAAATGTATCTAACTTTTTCATAATCGAACCTACATTTATGTAGTTATTTCTGGAAAATAGGAATTATGTAAAATAAAAATTTCTTAGTTTCTTAGCTTTCTTAGTTGCGTAACTTTTTTTTTTGTAACTATAACCAAAGAGTGAGATCTACAATTTTTGTTCCTTTACTATATAATAAACAGTGTTCTTGCTCGGTCGAGGTTCGCATTTCGAATCCATTCAAAAGTAGGAAAAAATAAATTTTGTGCTTTTCTATCGGTTCTTTAAAAATGAATTTGTGTGTTTATTAACCACACGTGTACAGGCATACCTCGATTAACGCTACCTCTTTTAGCGCTGTTTCGCTATAGCGCTCTTTTGATTTTTTTTTGCATTAAAGCATTTTTTAAAACGTTTTATTTTTCTAATTTCATATTTATAATTGTTGGAATCCCTCTTTTTCAAAATTTCAAAAACAATTATAATTTAGGGAATCCTAATATGAAATATTGTATTAATTGTTCTTTCGAAATAGTGACATGGTTTGATAGAGACCTCAGTAACTTTGATGAAATAAATGAAATTCATTAAATAATAAAAAATCAATTGCTTATAAAAAAAATACGGCCGAGAAAAGAACGGGTGAGCCAAACATACATGTTGCTAAACAATCTAGAAAAAGATTGACGTTGGAGATGAAAATGAATGTTATTAGGCGAATTGAGAACGGTGATCGACAGTTTCTAATTTTCAAAAAAAAGTATAAATGAATTAAAAAAAATTTTCAAAACAAAACACAATTTTTTTATTTTTGAGTTCAAAGTACCAAAAAAAAATTGGTTAGGAACGTAACCCCATATTTTACTGTAAATACCACCTCTTTTAACGCTGTTTCTGTTAACGCTCAATTTTTAGCAATTTTCAGGAACGCATCATGAGCGCTAAACGAGGTATGCCTGTATTTGTTCTATAAGATTGGACTGTCAATTAATATAATAGTTTCGTTCGGCTTTACTGTGCATATATGAATTTCAAATTTCAAAAACAGAAACAATGACAAATTAATTATACTGAATTGATAACACAAAAGAAGAAAATCAAAATAAATATCTATTAAGTTTGAGTTTTTACAAATTTTAGATCTATAAGTATATTTTATTTTTCCCAAACATAAATGTTTACAATTTTTAAGAAAGTGAGAGCTGCGTATTATTATTATTTTATTTCTGTACGTACTATATGTACCAACATTATTTCAGAAAACAAGAATATATATTTAATTTAACAAAACCAAATACCCACAACTCCAAATTTGATATTATTGTTACATCCATACGGCGCATTTTTTTTTTACATGTAACAAAATTTAATGTTATAATACATATTCAACCATATTGTACAAAATTTACATATATGTAGTTAGTAAAAATAAATTGTCAGATATATATTTAGGTATATTGT
Source organism: Hybos culiciformis (assembly GCA_964007475.1). NCBI lineage: Eukaryota > Metazoa > Arthropoda > Insecta > Diptera > Hybotidae > Hybos > Hybos culiciformis. The sequence continues at coordinate 88,353,697 of OZ023274.1, forward strand.
GCCTTTTTTTATTTCTTGAAAAGAAAAAAAATAAAACATTTTTTTTTTTATTTTATATTTTTTATAAATAAATGTTCCCTAAAAAGTTAATTTAACTAAATTGAAATTTCTTTTTATCTTTCCAGGTAAGCATAAACCAGATGGAAAAAAAAAAACTTTTTTTTTTTTTTTTCAAAACTAGATTAAACATTTACATGAAGTTTGTAAGTTTCAACCAACAAACGAGTGTATAAAAAAAAAACAATATTTTTCTGTGATGAGTAAGTAACAAAATAAAAATAAAATTAGAAAAAACAAAAAAGTTTTATTTGTTTAACATTCTGTTTAATGAACTTAAAGATTACAGTATACGGCTACAAGATTTTCAGAAGCTTCTATGTTAGCGCCCTGGGTTACCTTCGTCATGCTTCAAAAACTATTAATGATGATACTGAACGAACGTGATAAACGGATCGAATAGTATTTGACGCAAATAAATGTTTAGTACTTACACACTGACAGAAATGCTTTTTTGAATTCTTTTTCGACCAATATATTTCTTTTGCAGAAACAATAATTCTGTTGCAACAACATTGTTTTTTTTCAGAGAATGAAAAATATTTTTCCAAAAAAGAGGTTTGCTTGCTTTAAAATTATGTTAATTCCTGCAACCATATAAGTTGATTTCGGCAGCCATTAAATTTCGATAGTTCGATATTTCTGTTGCGGCAATAGATCTCTTCTCTCAGTGCACCATAATAAGTCAAATATAAAAACAATTTATGTAATAATAAACTTTTTCTGATATATTTCATTTGATAAAACTAATCAGATCTATCTGTATGATTTCTATCAAATTCTAAAAGAAAATAAAAACACAAATGCACTCAGACATCAATTTATATTTTATTTTATTTTTATTTACACTTCTAACAAGTTTTTGTATATCTTTCTACATAAATGTAGATACATTTTCGTTCAAAATAAAAAATCTTATAATTTTACATTTCCCTTTTTATCTTTTAATTTTTAAATGAGATTATTTTGTACAAAAAAAAGCAAAAAAAAAAACTAAGTGAAGAAGTGAAGACGAAATGTGGATGTACTTTGTCAACACCTAAAAGTAAAATTAAAAACTTTGTTGTTTTTGTGACTTTGTTTTTATGCTTTCTAATGTCAATTCTATATGGAAATATTTTGTAAATTATTCTCTAATTTAAAGAGATTACAAATTTTTCTTATATCAGTTTGTGATATTATGTTCAGATATGATTCAAAGATAGAACTCATTAATTCGTTTATATATGCTGTTGACAGAAAATCTAAAAATTTTTTTATTGAGGTATAACTGAATGTACAATAGTTGTTTTTAATGTAGTTATAATATTATCTCGATATCAAATTTTTCTAGAATATTGGTTCCATTTGAAAATATTTTGCAATGAATAAAACTTTTTCTAAAATTCAGTCACAAATACCGTCTTCCATAAATAAATTGCAACGTCCAAAAATTTAAATAATTTATTATATTTTAGTTCAAAATAAGCTTAAAATATGTTCTATGACAACTGTGTAATGTACAATGTACGTATACATAATATGTTTCCCGTCAATCTCAATCTATATTTCAATTTCTTCGCATCTAGGTATATATAAATTAACTTTAAACATTGTTGAATATCTACATAGAGTTAAAATTTTACCTGTCATTTTGTTTCGGAAGACGAAGACATACATTTTTTTTTTCTAAATAAATAAGAAAACATTATTATTATTTGCTCTGTCTATTATAAATTTCTGCAATTTTTTATTTATTTTTTTTTCTTTATACTTTTTAAGTCAATAAAATGCTGTGTGATACTACTTGAATTACTGGAATAAGATTTTCTCCCCTTCTATGTAATAATTTTGACAAATTATTTTATAATGCAACGACTTTATAAATTTAAAAAAAAAAAAAAAAATTCTTCCAGAAATGTTAAAGAGATCATATAATATATAATTTTCTTTAGGCGAAAATAATTTAAAAGAATAATACATAATTTTTATTTTATTATTATTTTTTTTTTAATGTTATTGAACTCCAACTTTAAGTTCCATGTTTGGTAATTTTACTGTGCACTTAGCTAATCAAATATATCCCATCGTGCATGAATCTAATTACCTGAAGACATTCTTTTTTATTTTATTTTTTTTAAATAGGTTTTATGTTATGGAATAACTTTTTCTTGGTTTTCTTTTTTATTATTATTATTATTATTTCAAAGATAGATAATATGAGAAGACGAAATTACAAGTGTATAGAGTATAATATTCTTTGTTATAGAAATTCTCTTTCACTTTATATAATGTTTCAAGTTTACAACGCCATCAATTTTTCATAAAACGGTATATATTTATTAATTTAAATGCATTTTACTGTCTTTGTCGTCTTCATCATGTTGTCCTGATGGGTAAATAAGTAATAAACATCATTGTATACACATTGGCTGTTTTTAAAAATTTAAGTGAAGTGGAAAGATTTTTATTGCACTCACATAGTAAATAGGTTGTCTAAAATAAAATTCAGTGTAAAAATCAATTTTTAGGAATTTTTCATTAGAAGTAGAAGCAAAGTAGTAGTAGATGAATTTAGTACTAAACCTTTGACAGTAAATATGGGAAAATTAAAGTAACAAATAATAGAACGGAAAGAAATGACAGTGTTAGATTTCCGAACATAGAGTGATAACAAAGAAAACTAAAATTCAAAACTACATACAATGAAATGCATACATAATTGTAGCTCAAAAATCCAATTTATTTTTTTTTTTAATTTATGAAAAATATAATGCAAGGGTAAACATTATTCATAACCAGCAGAATAAGCTAAATAAGTATTACAATGAGCAATAAAATCAATTATTTCCCATTAGACATGCTTCCAGACATGAATTTTTTTTCTCATAATACGTTCTATACTACTTCCTTATTTATATACATGTAATCTTAACAAAGTTTTATAAGATTTGACAAGTTTGACAAACTCTTGACAAAAATAAAGTCAAGACAAGTATTAAAAAAGTTTTTTTTTTTCTTCTTGTGTTATCTCTATACAGCTTCACTAATTTCATTTATATTCCAAATTCGTTTCAAAAACATATTAATAACTCATCATTTATATAAATATAAGAAACATATTATCAGAAAATATTTAGTTCGAAAGAGTTTAATTTTTTTTTGTTTTTTTTTCAATTCGAACACATAAAAATATTTTTTTTATGTTTTCTTTCAGTTTTTTTTTGTAAATGAAATGCATTTCAAAGCAATCGACAGCGAATAACACATTACTAACAGAACATAAAATAAAAAAATATATGTGAAAAAAAGCATAGATTTTTAAAGTCAGATAAAATATCATGAAAAAATAATATATGTATACTTTTTTTTGACTGACAAAGTAATAATGATGGTTCTATGGGTGTTGCGTGAGGATAAAGTGGTTTTGGTGGTTTATTTAATTTTCTTTTTTATTTTTATTTTATTTTATTTTTTTTTTATATATATTTTGCTTTCCTTTCTACTGAGAAATAAGTGGCGGCAAAAGTTTTTTTGTTATTTTTTTTTAAACCGTAGCAGTAGGTACATAACAAAGAAATTTTTAAAGATTCTATATATATGCATAAAAGAATTAAAAATTCACATTTATTAAATATTTTTTAAATGAAAAATTAAAGAGTTATTTAAAAAACAAAACACATGTGGGGTTGCCGTAGTTTTGACTACTATTTTGACATATTCTTTTGTGACAAATATATGTTTTTTTATATTTATAAATTTATAAGCTGCCCAAACTTCGGCTTTAAATAAGGTTTTGCAAATGTTTATAAATAGTTGTACAGTTAAAGGAGGTTTATCATACAAAAAAATTAGTTGTTTTAAAGTTGAGTTAAATCAAATAAAAAAACCCAGCATTGCTTATTATTAGATTAAATGAATATGTTCTGATTACGTAAAAAAATTATCGGTTGGGCATGTGCGTTTGAATAATTAAAAAAAGAAAAACAAAATGGCTAAAAAAAAAGCATAAAAATAAAATAATTATTTTTTTTTAAATTTTATTTTTCGAATTTTAATTTTAAATTAATTAATTCACTTATAGAATTTTTTTATATAATTTTTAAATTAATTTTGATTAAATTTTATTCACTAATTTTTATTTAGAAATTTAACAAAAAAAACAACAAAATTAACCCTGGTTAAAAAAAAATCATGGTGTGAACAGCAATTTTCAATTGAGGGATAACCTGATTTTATTTATAAATAAAATTCCAAGCTTGGAAAGCATAATGCTTGAATAAAATAATGTTTGCCTAAATGTTGAAACTTTGTTTACAGTGAGTAGTACAGCAGCTTGAAAATGATGAAGAAGTATAACACAATGAAATTGAAATTTTCCAAATGAAAATAATTAAATTGTTGAGTTTACAAGCCTCAGTGTTATACTTGAACTTCTTGTTGACTTGGTGATCGTAATTTACGCAAGTAAATGAATATATGTAGAAAAACAATATCCAATAAAAACCACTATAAGTTTTAAGAAATATGCTTTTTTCAATCCAATAAATTAAAAACTCTTAACTTGTAAGATTGAAGTTTTTCAAATTCTTTAATGAGAATTGTGAACTAGAATTAATATCAATAGTCAAATACATTTATCTGATTTTTAATTTATTTTAAATAAAAAATAAATTAAAAAAAACATTTTAATGTCGACACGGGCGGCACTTATGATTTTGAACTAGTGATTTTTACATATTATTTATTCTACTTGTATGTATATAGATGTATAGTCATAAAAATTTTTCTTTAATCTTTATGTTAATATTTACTTAACTTTAATTGCTTATCAGAATCAACCTTCCAACCCTTTAAAAATCAAAAAAAAAAAAATATTACGTTTATTTCATATTACTCTCTTATCAATCTTCAGAACACGAAGTCAAGTATATATATATTTTATAAATGAAATGACAATCTATCAATGAAATATGAATTTATGAACACACATGGTATTAATTTAGGTCTCTCTTCTTTTTTTTTTTTTTTACATATGATTTTTTTTAAATGTTATTAATAAAAAAAAAAAAGTAAGTATTGTGTAATTTTTTATTTATGATTTTTTTTTCTTTTTTTTAATATTTTTATTATGAAATTTTGTCCTCATTATAATTCATGAGTGGAACTTGTCATTTTCATTAGAAATTTCCTATAAAAATTTTATATATAAAAAAAAAGATGGGAGTGCACATGATAAATATTTTACAGCGTTTAGAAAAACTAAATAAAAATAAAGGATGTAGAATTTTTAATCAAATTTATTTTTTAAAACTAAAATTTCTCAAAATAATTGATTTTTCCAAGAGAAAAGTTATTTATTCATAACATTGGGATTTTTATATTTTTTAAATTATCTTATTCCGGAATTGGATTTTTAGTTTTAAAACAAATGTCATGTATGTCATGTATGTTGTCTTGTATAATATAAATATTTTATATGTATGTTTTCTACTTACCATCATACTTAATGAATAATTTAGGACAACGAAAACGCAAACTTATCTGCAGCTACTCAGATACTATAAAATCAATAATCAAAATGAACGTTACTATAATAATATAATAATAATAATAGTAACAAAATCGATATAATTTTAATAAAAAAAAAAAAAGTTTTATGTGTCAATTCATCTCAAGAGAGAAAAATTTAATATTGGGTCAGATAAAGCATTAATGACAACACTGTATCGACAAAATTTATTAATTATTTTAAAAAAATATCAACCTTACAAAAGGACGGAACGAATTATTTTCGAATTTTCAGATAAATATCTTGTTCTTTAAAATCACGGCGAAGAAAAAATACTTAGATATAGTGTTGACATAACAAAATAGTAACTAATGATATTTTATATTTTCTATATAAATATATACAATCCATATGATTTTCATGCTTTTAGAATTAAATTTTTTTCACTTATACAGTAGATATGAATTTAAGTTCTTCAAAATAAATTTAATTTAATTCAAATAAAAAAAAAAATCAAAATTATATAAAAAAAAAACTCAAAGTATATACAAAATACTATGTATATAAAAAATATACAGAAATATGTTCAGAAACATAAGGGGAAAGATGCGCTGCAACTTTTAAAAATAAATGTATACATAAAAAAAAATAAAATAAAAATATGTAATTTAAAAATACAAAGCACGCGCGCATATAAAGATAGGGTTGCCAAAGTTATGTTGCGACCAAATTTTTAATGATCACTTTTTCGGTACACTTATATTACCAATTCAAAGATATTCAATTACATTATTTCAATGCAATGGATTTTAAGGAAACCAAAAACAAATTGAAACAAAATTCTATTTTCTGACCAGCATTGTATATCTTTTTAGAACATAATCCACTAAACCGGTTATTAGATAATTTTATTATATGTCTGTAACTATAAAAATTTCTACAATCTAAAATTATTATATAATATTGAGAAAAATTTTTTAAAGAAATTTTATGGCAACCCTATATTCAGACAGAGAGGATGCGTGAGGTCAATGACAAGACAAGCCAAAGACAATTTTTCATTTATAGAGAGAATTTTTTCTTTTTTTATTTGTTATTTTTATATTATTTTTATTTTTTATTTATTTATTTTTTTTTTTTACTACAAAACATGTTTTAATGCAATCAAGTTAAAAAAAGAAAAAAAAAATTGTGTAGAGAATAATTATTGAAAAAAAAAACTAGATAATCGACTTCAACATGAAATAATCGTGTACTTATTACACATTTTTTTTGCTTTCATTCATCTGGACATCCCCCTTTATTATTCAATAAAATGACCATTTCCCTAAATTAAAAGAAAAAAAAAAAAACCATAGTATTATAGCGTAAAAATTGTATAATTATTTTTGATTGTTAATGAAATTTATAATAAAAAATAAAAAATTAAATAATATTTATACACATATTTTATGTAAATGTTTAGTAAAATTTAAATTCAAAATTAAATATTTATTTTTTTTTCATTTTCCTAATTCTAATTTCTTTAAATAGAAATGGCAAAAAAAAAAATTCAGAACAATATCTCATAAAAAGAAAAATGAGAATATGGGCCAATCGATGACTATTAGTTATTTTTTGGAATCCGCACATTTTGGCACTCAAAGGAATGAAATTGATTTGGCATTTCATTTAGAATTTTAGTGGAGGACGAACTGACGGAAATTTAAAGAAAACGTATAGTTCGTTTGTTCACTTAATAGTATAACATAAAGTTACTATAGTATATAGTTTATCAAAAAAATATAAATTTAAAATAAAGCGTAGGGTTTTAGGTTCTCGGTAAAAACAATGTGCAAATTATTTATGATTGTAAAGTTATTCTGAAAGCTAGCATTCAGTTTTACCATAGATTAAGACTACAGAAAGATGGGAAGTTTCATATAACATTATTTTTGGTATTTTTATGTGAATGTGTTAGTAAAACAAAATAAAATACGTGATAATTATCCGTAATTATCAATATATGAAAAGAATTTTATTTAGTTTTACTAACACATTCAGTATTCACATAAAAATACCAAAATTGACTGAAAAAATGTTGTATGAAGCTTCCCATCTTTCTGTATTCTTAATCTATGGTTTTACTTACTATTTATAAATAACATTATATTATTAATATACATAGTATAAAATTATAATGAACTCAATTAAAAAAATAATATTTGGTATTAGGAAATAAATATGAATGAATCATGCTTAAAAATACAATTTACACTTATAGACGGAATACTACATTAACTTTAAAAAGTTATATTTACAGAATTCTGCAATGATTTGAAAAACATATTTTTTTTTATAAATTAGAATATTTATTATAAAACAACTCTCAAATTTCAGGTCAATTACAGTTTGTTTTAAGTATAAGTTCTACATGATAGTAAAAACAATATTTACTACACATATTTTTTTAATAATTTTGTTGTAAGAATAACCTATTTCCGGTAATTTCTCATTTAACAAAATTAGTCAAATTTAAGTTTTTATTTATTTTTTTTTTATTTTTCGGAAATATGAATAAATTTCTGAGAAACGAATAAGACAAACTTAATGTAAATTCAAGTTAGTATTTTTTTTTTCGAGACATGGATTAAATGAATAATCATTTATTATGTCGTAATAAAAAAAGTTAAATTATAATAAAAAATTTATTTGAAAAAATAATAATATTAATTTAATTTTTAATTTCTACGCAATTTAATGGAGGTATTATTTTAATTAAAAAAAAAAAAAAAATATATTTTTAAGCGAAATCATCAAAATTTCTTATTTTTACAGTTCATTATCCTAACTGACTTTGGTTATGTGTCGTTAATGAAAAATTAATATAAAAAAAAACCCTCAAGTTGCCGATATTTAAATGAATATAAAGATCGTAATATTTTAATTTCCAATACTTAGGCAATACTTTCCTTAGAAACAGTTCAAAATAATATTAGGTTTACCCATTTTCATTAAACTATTGGATACCGCAATAATAAATAACAAGAAAGTAGATTAAAATTTAATTCTGGGTTTCTACCGAAAACAACTATTTCAAATATGTAGAAACGTGAAACAATAGCAAGTGGATTTCATATATATTATTAATTAATTATTTTATATTTAATTTTAATGGATTAATTTTTTTTAATTGCCCTAAGAATTGTGTTCTTATACAACGGAAATTTAAATAGGATTTATCCAACTTCTTTTAAAGCTTCAAATCAAGAATAAAAACCTAGAACTAACTAAAGTAATTATATAGTTAAACGTGAAAAAAAAATTAAATTTACTAATTCCAATGTGGGCCAAAATAAAAAAGTACTTTCACAAATACTTTGAATTCCAAACGCAAACTCCTTCATGAAAAAAATACAAACTATTTTTTTAATTAAAAGTAAAGTAAACATTTTAGTTACCTACATGGTAATACTATTCTTTCAAAGTAAAAAATATTTTCCATATTCTGTTATAGTGTTTTCCGATTTTCTTACGAGCATATATAAAATGATATATTATTGTGATTTAAAAATGATTTTTTTTTATTACATCATAAATACCTATTTAATAATTATAAAATTAATATAACAATTAATTTTTATTACTTTTAATGGTAAAGATTAATTATTTAACGTATTGAATAAAGATAAAATTTTTGCCTATAAAATAGCAGGTGTTTGAATTTGATTTGTTTATTTACAAAATTAAATTATGAACTGGAATTATTTTTATTTATTTAGAGAGAGATATTAAGTGTCGGGTTGAGTTCTGAAGTTCGGAAGTTCTGAAGAAATTAAATTTTAGTTTTGTATTAATTCATTCTATTATTTATTCATTCATGTTTGTTGAACAATCTAAGGAATAATAGAAATTTAAACATTTTATTAAGTTAACTATTTTTAGTTATACATATAAATAAAATGCATTTAAAAAAAACAGTAAATTTTAATTAGTATATATCTATGTTTTTTTAATTTTTTTTAATTTTTTTAATTTATTTTTAAAAGAACTCTTATTTTAAACATTTTAATAAAAATTAGCATTATATTTATGTATGTGCGTTCAATGTTCAGCGTTTTTGAATAAGTTTGCCTGGATTAAGATTCTTTTAATGTCATTTAATATTTTCAAATGGCAAAAAGAGCTTCTGCCAGTTAGTGGAAACAAAACATTTACAAGTTGGCAAACAGTCCAACAACTGCATATCTGAGTATTTAGGTACATACTTGGGTAAGTGCGAATCGAACCCACGATATCACTTCATATTGACGGTCCACAATATATTTCTAGTTTACTAAAGAATCCCAGTTATTATTCTTATTATTCTATTAGTCTTTAAAAAAAATTCAAATCTTTCTAAATTGAATTTTTAGTATTTTTCACTTTGTTGAAATTTTATAAAACTGTTGGCGTGAGCTGACTTGATTGCACCCACTACTGGCTTCAATATGTATAAATATTATTTTCTATATAGGAGAGATAATATATTTCTCTGAACAAATGCAATGCATTTAAAAAGGAAAATCAAAAAAATTAAGCTATTTTTTTAATGTAATTTATCAAAATGCTAAGAGCTGAAAATTGAAGTACATATTTATTAAATAACCATTTCAACCTTATAAAATTTGTTTTCGGAATAAATAAATAAATAAAACCACCAAAATTTTGTATCAATTTATATAAATGTATATATTGTGTTTTCAGAAGTCATGAACTTTGAGTAGCAGAATTTGTAATGTTGTCAATTTTTTTTTTTTGCATGAAATTTAGCTAATTTAAATCTTTTTTTTTTCGCTTATATTTTATTATGTTCATTTAAAATTCAGACAACATATTTTTAAATGAGAATTTGCAATCAAAGACTGCAAAAAAGGAAAAAGGGGAAGTTAATCAATGTCATTTGTTGGTTGTGTTTTTGTTAATTTTTTTATTTTTTTTTTTTCAACATAAATTATGCAATAATACTACTGAACGCTTTTACATATAAAAAAAAAATTGTTTTTCTCTTTTTTTATGCTTTGTGATGAATTTATAGCATAGTTTCAATTTTCATACAAAGATATACATAGATATAAGTATCGGGAAAAATGCAAAAAAAAAAAAAAAAAAGAAAAAAGTAAATGAAAACAAAAAGCAAGAATTAAACAAGTTTATTTTGAGGTAATTGGACTGATGACTGAATTGACTTTTTTGCAAAAAAAAAAAAAAAAAAATTATCCACACAGTTTTACGGCTATCATATCTATTTGAAATGTAAATAAAAATATTTCTTCTACCAAGTAAATTTCAATTCGTTTAGGCAATTAGCTAAGTTTTCATAATTTTTAAAAAAATATTTTCAATTGCAAAAATTATTGGATTGGACTGACTATTAAAACTCTCACTCACGAGTTGTGAAGAGTTTAACACGGAAAGCCGAGAAAAAGTCTGTTTCTCAAGTAGCCCTGTTGATATTCAGAAACTATGAGAATTGGGCTCTATTTCTCATTCAAATGTGTAATGAAGCCTTTTTTTGAACCAGGAACTTAAACTTAATGTCTTAATCTTAACAAATATAAAAGTTTTTTAATTTCACATTTGGGTTATGCCAATGTCAGTTCTTTTTTTTTTTTGACAATTTATAACCAACTAGATTTCAAAAACATAATAGTGGTTATTTCAGTATGATAAATAATAAAATTGAAATATTAAATTTCACACGTTCACAATTTGATTTTCATTGATGATAAAATCCCTGTAAAAAGGTTAATTTTTTATTCAAAAACTTTTGCTTATGCTTTTCTCACATCAACCGATGTACATTAATTCCTCAACAACAACAAAAAAATATAAATCCACAGCAATTAGCGATTAATTCATAAATGTTTAATGAAATTGATCTCTAGTATAAAATTTCATTGACAAGTGATTTTCATTCACATGAAAATAGGAATGGTTAATTATTTTTTCCATACAGAGATTTTCCAACCAATTATTAAGTTAAATCTATACATTTAACCAAAAATTTGTCCAAATCATGAACTTTGATGATTGGATAGTAATGAAATAAAAAATTATTCTTTTAAGAATTATTTGATTTCAATAACCATTTTAATTAGGTTTTGAAACCATTTCGTTTTTTTTCAATAAATAATGGTTTTAAAAGTTTGATGAAAAAAGTTGTTAGTTATTTTTGGACGAAAGAATACATCAAATGAAAATTTGAAAATATCAAATATGTATCGCACTTAAATTTGATTCTTAAGTACTTTATATAAGCCTTATCATTATTTTTACACGACTTTTTCATCATTAATATTCGAGAAAGTTTAATTTTAGTTTTAGTGCTAATGGTAATTGATTTAACATATTAGAGACCTTTCTGCTATTTTAAATTTTTCTTCTTTAAATATAACTTCTATAAAATAGTTTAAATTAGGTTCCAACTTGAATGCATATGTCATTTATGCTTTTCGGTGAAAAGAAGATACATATACTTACTTATTTACATTATTAGATTTTATTTTTTTGGACACCATTAGATTTTTAACAAACTGTGAAAAAATAAATTAATAGATAGATTCTTTTTTTTTTTTAAAGATCCTTAATCCAATTTATACCAAGCATGACATTATGGAAATGAAAATTGTGATTTCAATATCAATAATAATGCCGTATATATATATATATATTTTTTTTTTTAAAGATTAAATAGATTGAGTAAAAATATATAACAAAATTTTTATTTCGATTAAAAGGTGGAAATTGTCAAAAATGAAAAAAAAAAAACTAATATGTGAAGAAAAATGTGAATGTTTTTCTTTCATTGAACCGGAAATATTATTTATTTATGATGTCTGGCAAAGAACTATGATGTTATCAAAAAATATAGTATGAAATGTACTTTTTGTGTATATTGCCAATATTGAATTTTCTATGAATACATTTTATATTTAATAAAAATTATTTTTAAACGAAGGCTATTAATCCCCCGTATAGAGCTGTGAGTTTGACGACTGTTAGTGTTATACTTTAGTTTAGGGCAAGAATTATGTGTACACTTCATTTGCAGGCATCACAAGGTAACCGATATTTGAAGGAAATACAATAAACAAATTTTTCAGTTTTGCCTAAAGGTTTCTGTATAAAATTCAGCATAACAAAACTTTTAAATGAATTCCAAGAACTAAAGTTATTTTCAGTTTACTTATGGCATCTACAAATTCCAAACAAAAGAAAAAAATTAATATTCTTCTAAACTTTGAATAATTCAATTCTTGTCAAAGAAAATTCAAAAAAAAAACATTTCAGTTAACTGAATAGAAATTAAATAGAATTTTATATAATATTGTTTTAAAATTTTTCAAAATTAAAAAAGCAATAAATTTTTTTTTTTTTTTTCTCTACAGAAAATAATTAAAAACAAATTTTTCATTTTCATAAATTTTCATCCGATTAATTTATGTAAATGAAAAGAAATTTCCTTTAGGCATTAGAAAAAATTCGCATAGACAGACTATATAATATTAAGCATTATATAGAAGTATTATTATAGTCAGATTGTATACAAAATTTATGATTTTTCATGACTTGAAAAGAGATAGAAATTTATAATTTAACTATAAAATATAGAAATAGGTATACTATGGCTAAGAAAACCAACAGCATTAAAAATATAACTAATTTTACTCAGTTATAAATTTTAAAATTACATATTTTTTTATTTTTTTTATAATATGCTATGAGAAAGGAAACCCATTAACTGACATTGGAAATTGAAAATTATTTCAGGCATGAAATGATTTTTTTTTCATATAATTGCATTAAAAACTCATTAATATATATAACTAAAATTGCAACTATACAACAAAATGTGTATAACGTATAATATAGATAGTAATGAAATAACTAGTCAGAATAAATATACTTATTTTTAGAGTTTTAGATAGTATCTCATTGGAACAAAATAATTTAATATTTTAATAATTTATCAATTTTTTAGTTTATGCAATTCTTATATAGTAAGTAATTATATAAAATTTCAATCTTAACCGTATCAAGTTTCATAACAAAATATTTAGTTACCCGCTGTAGTCCAATCCAAACCTCATTTAAATTTCAAAGTCGGCCGTTGCGTCGTCGAGTCATCGAAAGTCTCTTCTCAATAACGAAAAAAAACATTTTTATTTAAAATATGTTACTTGTTGGCAAATAAAATAACATTTCTATGCAACAATTATTACGAAACAAAAAACAATAAATGTTCATAGGGATGAAAACCATTATCTTGGATAAAAAAAAACAAAAAAAAAAAACAAACAAATCATTATGGTAATTTACCATTTAATTAATTTTAAATTAAATCAGATTTCTATAGTAGAAAAATTATAATCAAAATAGCAATCACAATTCCAAACCCATAGTCTAATATTATTTTTCATCCTGCTGATAATTCTTTTAATATACACATTTTTATAACTATAAGAAGAAATAAATTTGTATAATGTTGTATATACAACAGGGATATAAATTCCGTTATAAAATATAAAATAAAAACAGAAGGACCCCTTTCTTAAAGGAATAGTATAAATAAAATCTAGACCGGATATTGTCTTTTTAAAATTCTTAACGTAAAACCAATAATATTAACACTCTCCCTATAAGCACATAAAGTTTTTTTTTTTCTTATTTTATTTTATATATATTTTTTAATAAAATACAATAAAATTTTATAATTCTTGTAAGACTATTAAAATATTTTTTCTTTTATTGAAATATTTTGTCAAATTATTTGTTTAGTACCAATTATTTTACCTTCTTATGTAAATTTTTCTTATTCTTCTACAAAATTGTAAAGGAAAAGTATTAAATTTTTTCAATATAAAACTTTTATATTTGATTCAAGAAGAAACACTTAAAATCGTAGAATTACATATAAATGATATTCACTTTGAATCAAAAATATTTAAAATTCTGTAGCAGATTCAGTAAACTTCATATTTTTCTATCTTTAGAAATTTTTCCATGTTCTAATATGTAAATCAGAGATTCCCAACCTGGGGTCCATGGACCCCTTGGGGGTACGTTAACCTATTCTGAGAGGTACGTGGAACTGTTCGTATAACGAAATCTTCAAAAAAAATGTTGATGGTATCATTCCTCCAACTTTTAATGTCGATAATTGGATTAGAAACGCCTTCACAATTTCATTAGACAAGATTGTTGACTAGACAAGATTGATGCTGGATCAATTTTGGTGCTAACAAAGCGAGGAGTATCTAATCACAACGTGCGTTAAAATTCTTTATTCCTTTTGTTATAACCTGTATGCACTCTTTTTAAGGGGTACGTAAAGATTCAAATCATTATCAAGGGGAACAAATATTTCAAAAGGTTGGGAACCATTGATGTAAATGATAGTGAAGATACATGTATTAAATCTAAAATAATAAAAGTTGAATTATTCAGCTTCAATGACTAGTAACACTAATGTTTTGAAATTTTAAACATCTATTGTAAATCTAAAATGATTTTTGTGAAATTTTGTAAGTCCGGGATAAACTCGAAAACGGTTTTATTAGAGCGGGAGTTACATCGGTTGTTATAAACCAAAGTCAGAAAAAAAGGAACAATGTAGGTGAACTTTCTTAGAAAATGAAACTAGACCAAGCTGGCGCAGGCTTATCGTTAGTAATATTATAAAATTTAACGATTTTGAGATAAAAAAAAATTAGAAGTTTGATTGATCCTTCAATCGTTCGTAATAATATCTTTTATCCAGGATTTTTGCAAATTTGCATTAAAGGATTCAATAATAACGGAAGATTGAACTGGTTGTTGCTTTGTTAAAAATTGAACATAAAAAAGCTAACGGAAAAAAGGGAATAATATATTCTACAAGTTAGATTCCAGGACACATTTTTTTGTTTGGATGTTGAACACAATAGAATGAAAAATTTAGTTGTATAATATTTTAATAATATTGGTTTAAAGTTTAAAGTAATTTTAGTCCTGCACGGATATACAAAAAAGAATTCAGGTCTTGTAATTTGTAACATTTAGGATCCTCGTAGATATCGCGAAACATTTCTGAAGTCTTGAACATTTGGAAAACGGAACATTCGGAAAACGGGCGTTCGGAAAACGGTCAAGTTAAATATTAAACATACAATTATAGGCTGAATTGCGCAGTGGTCTACCGGTTCTGCAACAACGAGGATAGACAGAAATTCAAGTACTGCTTATGATGGTGGAACGTAGGTAATATCAACAAATATGCTACCTCTTCATGCTGGTGTGCTGAGAGAAGAAGATTTACGGTAAAAAGATACTTAAAAAAAGAAGAGGATGGTTCGATAGCTTATAAAAAGCCCATCCCGCAGGGTAATAAACGGGCCTATATGAAAGGAGATCTGAGCATTCTGGTGCATTTTATTTTTAATCCATTTTATTTAACATTGTCAATGGTAATTATCGATGACATTTGTGTTTAAAAGTAAAAATCAATTGATTTCAACAGCAAAAGATTTTGAACAAATTTATTAATTACGTATACATATTTTGAATATGAAGTTGACCCAAGAATTATTATCACAGAAAGTATTTTATAAAGTAAACATCATGTCACACCCTCATCACATGAATGTACAGTCCATACGTGGATGTATGTTATATATATGTTTTGTGTTGTGAGGACTGATAATATCCATTCCACTTGCATATAACATCAGCAAAGCATAATAACTTAAAATAATATTTTAAACAAATTTATTCAAAATATTGGGAGATCTGCTGTTCGTTATACGAATTTATTTATTATTAGCATTAAAAGAGTTAAATAAGATTTAAAACGAGAGATGTAAATGATTTTTTTTGTTGGAATGAGAAATGAGTGTTGCCCTTTAACTTTATTTTTATATTAATATTTTTAACTATCTAAGTATATTTTGTATTAAGTTTTTTTATAACTCTCACGCTGCAAAATGTATATTTTATCTCATCATCAGGGGTGATCAAATACTAGTTTTTATCCCGGTTTCCATAAAAAATATAAAAACTGACTTAATGTGTTTTCACATTTTTCTGATTTTGCTTGTAACTAAAGAGCAGCCAGTCAATTTCAATTCTTTGAATGCTAAAATAAGAGCAATTTCGTTAACCTTCCCCATCAACTTAAGATTCAACAAATTTGGGTTGGTAAATGCTAGCTAAGAGTCTACTTAATATTTTTCAAATAAAATTTATATTTTTTAAATTTTGAAAAAAGTTTTTTGTGTTACGTAGATAGAGGTCGATTAGAAATTTCCAAGGATTCGGACTAAGGTCTCGATTTTGATGAAAATTGCTATATATTCATATTTGGGTATTTGTGTACGGTACCTAGAAAGTATGTCCATTCCATACGTCTAAGGTATCGAAATGTTGAAAAAAAAATTTAGGTAGCGGTTCTCTCGTTTTAAATCTTATTTAACTCTTTGTTTTTTTTTGTGTAAAGAACTGTTATAAACCCAATCTTGACTCAGAACTCTGTTGGCCTTCATTCCATTCTTTTTTGCCCGTGTTGAAAGCGAAGAGATTTCATTATTTTTTTTTCTATTTAAATATAATTTGTTCCAATCCTCTTTTTATTCCAGCCTCATGTAAAACACTTAAGTTCGTATATCAATTTTTTATCATCAGCCAAAGTAATTTACTGTACATTACCACCATCATCACCGGAAATATTTCCAAGAGGAAATTATGTGCTTTGCAAAAAAAAATAAAAAAATTAAGCAATAAATTTAAGAACCACCACCACAGATTCTATCCGTCGTTATAATGTTTTTGTTTTCATTTTCATACTATATTGCTTCTCTTATTGAAAATATTATTTTTTGTTGCACTAAATTTCATATATCATAATTTGCTTTGTGTCTGGTACGCAGTTTATTTACCATTCCCTTGGCGGGACCCATTCTAATATCCTTTTCTTTTTTTTATTCGAAAGGATAATACTGTTCATAAAATATATGTATTAAATATATATGTAAGTGTTCATTCACGCATTTAATAAGTTGTTTTTTTTTTTGGAAATTTGTTTAAAAAAAATTTTTCATATAAATTATTTTAAGCCTTCACTTATTAACAAAGAAATTAAAATGTGAAAAAGAACAAATTCATTTAGTTTTCTGCTTCGAATTAATTTATTTGACTTTAAAGCTTATAAAAAGTTTGTAAGTTTTTAGACTTAAAATAAATATGGCGTTGAATAAAAATAATTATCGTAGATGTATATCTTTCAATTATATAATTAACAATAATATAATTAAAACATTAAAATATTTGGGTTTATGTTCTGTTCTGATTGCACGTTTATAAGATAAGATAAAGTCTAAAGAAACGGTCTCGACCTGTTCTGACATTCAAACCGGTAGCATTTGAAGAGGCTGTTTCACGTCGTTATATACGGTCGGAGTCATCGGTTTGTTCAATGAATTGTTTAAATTATGACTAAAAAACATCAAACCACTTCAGAAACTCACGACTAGAATACACAATTCATATTAAGTATCCAAACTTATTCCAACTATGAAAAAAAAAAAATATATAAAAAAAAAGTACGTGATTAAAACCCACAATTTAAATGTTAAATATTAGCTAAGTAATTATTAAAATACATACCTATATATTTCTACCCTATGAAAATATATAAAAAAAAAATTTTTTTTCTCGCTATTGCTTTTTAGTCCTTATTTCATTATCCTTTTTGATAATTTTTCAACATGTTTTTTTTTTTTTTTTTTTTTTTTGAGTTCTCTATATATGGGGACCTTTAGAGACAATTGTCCAATTAAGATATAATCTTATATGTCAAAAAAATTTAATAAATATATTTTTTAATTAAAATAAAACATTCTTGGACATTATCATTATTTTATTATTTGATTAGATCCTAAAATTAAAAAAAAAATAAAAATAAACAATTATACTAAGAAAAGGTAAATAAAAATTTTAATTTTTTTATACGATGCATTTGAAAAGTATAAACAAATTGCCTTGGGTTCTATGCCACAAATAAAACCATATATCCTTCGTTTGAGTAAATTCTCATTAACCTGTCAGAGAATGTCTGTTAACCTGTTTAAAATGTATACTTTATGATGAGATATAATTAACTTAAAAATAAGGAAACAGCTTGTCAGAGAGATGTTTCAAATTTTTTATTTAAAATATATTTTCTAACTTCTTTCCTTAATATCGAAGTTTCCCGGTACAGTCCTTTTCTTGGGCAATGATTTTCAAGAAAATTTTTCTAAATTTTCTCGTAAATTAATTTGTTTTTCATCCAGGCATTTTAATATATACAAATATAGTTTTTCCAAAAATAATAACAAGAAAAAAAGAAAATATTATATTTTTTGGTCAAAGGAAAAATAATTCTTTTATTTTTGATTTAATGTGTCTGAAAATTTTTATTATTTATTTATTTAAAAAAATATAAAAGGAAAAATAATGAAACAAAAAAAAGAATAAATATATATTTTGTAGTATTCTGTATAGTTTTTGTCGCCGTCAAAATGATAAATGATGACATGAAATAAAATTAAAAGAACCCAGCAAAAAAAAAATTGAAAAAGATAATTTCTTCAGCAATATTGGGGACCTTTTTGTTTTTTTTTTTTTGAATTTCTTTATATAACCAAGTAAGATTTTTTGCAATTAAGAAAATGACTTCAAAGTAAAAAGTTATCCAAAATACAAAAAAAAAAAATAAAAAATGGTTATTATACACAAGTTTTAATGAAATGCGGTTTAATGATAAAAAATTTTCACTAAAAGTTAAATTCTACTAGGGATGGTATTTTGTTTGCAACACTATCCTTAATATTAAAATTATAACTACCTTTTAATATTACAGAATCTAAAAATTACTGTCATAACTTAAGCTTGACGCTATTAATTTTCCTATTTTGGTCATTATCTGATAATTTTAAAAACTTTGAACATAACCTATTACTTTGTATTGTGTTCTAGGACTATAGATATATTTTTCCCGAAAGAAACGTGAGAAAACTATAAACTAGTTATAGTATAGTATAATTTTGTATTCACGCAAATACCATGTAAAAAATTAACTTTTTATTGATTTAAAAAAAAAAAATTATTTAACGAACACAATATTTAAATATGCCAATATTCGAAGCATGTTAATTCAAAAAAAAAAAAATAAAAATTATTTAATTTATTTTTTTTTTTTGGTTTTACTCGATATTTAATACAAAAAAAAAAAATATTAAAGCAGCAAAAAAAAAAACACTTATGCGAATTTGAACAATATTCGAAAGCATATAAAAAATACATACGGGCATGTATTTTTTTTATGTTATGTTGGAAAAAAAATTGTAAATTTTTTATGCTCAGACTAACAAAATGAATATTATCATAATAATTACTTTGTGTGAAATTTAAATTTAACCAGCAGGGAATTCATTTTTTTTTTCATATTTTTATTTTTTATTTTTATATAAAATATTATAAAGTTAAAAAATGATATAAATTAATTTAAATTGATTTATTATTCTTGTAATTATAATTAAATGTCTATTTAGCATATTAAATCAATTATGAGGAATGAATATGGTTTGAATTTGTAAACCCCTATTTTGACTTAATGAGTTCAATTTTTTTTGCTTATTCGCAAAAATCTCGGTAAAAATGATAAGAAGATTTTGGATTTACAATATTTAATAAGAATTAAATTTTGCTAACCAACTATTTATTTATTGAATAAGTTATTGAATAAGTTATTTATCTTAAAGTTTGAACAAAAGTTTCTTGAAGAGATTTAACTTAAACTTCAGTCCTTAGTAATAACGTTGACTTGTAACGTTGGTGAATAGAGCTGTATAGAACACCAAATAAAGTTTTATAAGAAAATTATTATATACATAATAAAAAAATCTTTATTTCTTTAAAATTCTATACCTAAACTATACGCATTTAGGATTTGAATTATTTCTCTTAAATAATTTTTAATAATACTGCTGCTGATGCTAAATTGAGTTAAACTTTTCAAGTTTTCAAAGAATAAAATATAATATAAAATATATGTATTAAATGTTTTTAAATAGGTAAGATAAATAATTCTAAAAAAACTAGTTAACAGCAGAATGCAAGAAGCAGAAAGAAAAATTAATGAAGTATCCCACCTCAAAAAAAAAAAAAAATTAATAAAAAAAATATTAAAAGTTATATAAAGTGGTTTCCGTATTTTTATTCTTTAATAAAATTAAAAAGAATTCTATGAAGAACAAAAAGAAAAATAAAATTCTAGTCATCTAAGAGTGTATTTTTTTGTGCAGTGACAGCATCACAACACAACAACACATAATATTAATGCTATTAATTTTTTTTTTGTGTTATTCGTCAAATTAATTTTGCATTTGGCAAAAAAATAAAATTTACAATAAACAAAGAATAAATTAATAAATACCTAAAATTGCAAAAAAAAAAATTAATTTTGAATAAAAAAATCACAGAAATTTCAAGGTTTAAAGAAGCTTATGATAAATTTTGAATCTTATAGAAGAGTCATAGGCAAAATTTTGAAAATTCGACATCAATCTTCAACACCAATAATTCATATATAAACTAGACTTTTGGTTATATTATAAAATATATTCAGAATTTTATAACAAAAAAAGTTCTAGCCTATTTAATTCTCGAAAACTTATTATTTGATTGCAAATTTATCTAAAGTTATATAAATGTACTTGAAAGCACTATTTATACCATGTTGTAACATTCAAATCTTAATTCTTAACTAACGTTATGGTTATTGCGTGGATAAAACAACTTCTATCTTAAGATTAGTTTTGTTAATAAAATTAAAAAAAAAAAATAATAAAATAAAGTACTTAAATCTTAAAAAAAAAAAACATAAATAGTTATCGTTAATCTTATTGCAAAAGAGTTAAAAAACATAATGTTGTTTTTTTTTTTTTGCGCAAAAAAAAAAATATCTGCGAAAATTTTTATTGCATTTATTATTACTCAGCTATATAAGATAGACAGATCTATATGTATTACCTTTCAAATTAATACTAGCCATTCTTGTTTTGAATTTTTGCAAATATTTTTTTTTTTGTCTATTCGAAGGTCATACATATAGCATAGCTATTTGAAAGTATCTTTTATGTGCAAAAAAATAAATAAATAAAAAAACAGTATTATTTGCAAAAAAAAAAAAATATAAATATGAAAATAACCACGTAATTGTACAAATAAATGAACAAACAATAAAAATTCATTGCAACGTAAAATTGCAAATTTTAACATTTATTTAAAAGACATAACTATCTTATGTATATATATATAAATATAAGCCAGTCAAATATAAAATAAGATAATTAAAATGAAACTATGTAAGTTCAATAGAAAAAACATCAGATATAACTATTTTTATATTATATTAACAAGCCAATATTCATACTTTTATTTGTGATTTATTAACAGAGATATTTTGAGTTAAAGCTAAAGCTTATTCAAGTCGTATAATATCGCAGATTATTCCAAACAGATGTTCAAAAATCAGTATTTTTTAGGAATTAAAAAAAAAAGTATTACAAAATATATATGTTTTAAAATATTTTATAGCATAATATAATAGTAATTATTATATATTAAAATTTACGAAATATAAAATTGCATAGTAAATCTATAATAAATATTAAGCAATACCATAGATTAAGAATACAGAAAGATTTGTAGCTTCATACAACATTTTTTCAGCCTTTTTTGGTATTTTTATGTGAAGGTGTTAGTAAAACTAAATAAAATTCTTTTCATATTTGATAATAATCTACGTATTTTATTTTGTTTTACTAACACATTCACATAAAAATACCAAAAATAATGTTGTATGAAGCTAACAATCTATGTGTATTCTTAATCTATGGCAATACTAAAGGCATAAAATAAAAAACTGTAAAGAACAGAGCTGTTCGAAAATATTATGCTGTTAACTTTCATAATCATGGTCTGAAATTTCATTAAGTATAGAAACAATTTGTATTTACGCGATCTTTTTTTAATGTAGAGCTGGTAGATCCAGAGCTGGTGGATCTAGAACGTCAATTTTACCCAACAACGCAAAAAGAAACTATTCCTTAAAATTTTGAAATCAATTTATAATTTTTAGCCCAATTCTTTTATAGTCATTTCATACTCTTGGACTAATTGATTGGAATCCATAATTTCGGGAATGAATTTATTAATTCGTGTGTCCATTTTATTCAGCTTTTTAATCACATGTGTATTTTACGAAACATACCTAACCGAATACAAACTATTATATCTTAACTATACATTTATTTTATTTAATTTTTAAAATTATTATTTTACGACGTTAGAATGTTTAATGAATGAAAAAGTTCAAGTAAAAGAAGTAATTAATTAGACAAATTACAAATTCATAAGGACCAAGAATTCGTTACTCCCCATTTTCTCGCTTCTTATGCTTATATATGAAAATATTGTGGAATTATTATATTGAGAATTAATGTGAAAGCTTGTATCTGTAATTTTAAATTTTCATTTTTTATACTCAATTAAGCAAAAGCTTTGCAGTTATGGTCGAAATTAACCCTTAAAAAATTACAAATAATTTTTTTTATTATTATTATTTAGGAATCTTTTCTTTTTTTTTCTACTTAATTTACAATTTATGATTTTGAACATTATTATAATAATACTACAATGTTTTTTTTTTGCGAAATCCTTTATATTATTTAAATTTTGAAAGTTTCAGAAAGGGATTTTTATCCTTTTTTATTAGAATACTTAATATCCCTTTTCTTTTTTTTTTGCAAACAAAAAAAAAAGGTTTCCAACAACGGCGTCTCTTTTTTTTTTGTTCTCAAACATTATATATATAAAAGTAAATATTTACTATAGGAAATAAATTTGTATATATAATGATTTTGGAAGAATTTTTAAATTGACAACATCAGCAATATCATATTTTTCTTGTTTCTTGAGGATATTTTGTAATGTCATTAAACAAAATCAAAAATTTAACTACTTGAAATGATGATGAATTTTTTGGTGCTTCAAAATTAGATTTTCATAGAGAATAGAGTGGTCTCATATTTAACCACCACGGATTATTTCGCACTTTAATAAAAATATTTTTAATGACTCTACTTGATTTTGCCAAAAATTGTCATTTTCTGCAGACCAACAAAGTTTGTTTATCTACTGCCTATCTGTACATATATTTTATTAAATATGGGATGGATTCTGACAGAATCAGGGCATAACAGGGCTTATTACCAACATTTTTATTTTTGTAAATCTTGTCAATTATAAAACTTTATTTATACAGACTTAGCATTAAATCTATATTTAAACATTTTTTTATGAAGAAAATTATTTAAAACAAAAATGGCTTAAGAATAATTCTAATGATAGGCAGAGCATAAAAATTTCAATAATATCATTTATAAAGAAAAATCAAATTTAAATAATTTTTAGATATAAAATAATTTTTAGATACAAAGTTTTCATTGTTAATCAAAATTTATATGATTTATTTCCAAATAGTTATTATATTTAAGAGTTAAAGTAGTCTTAGTATGACTCTGATATTGGGCACTTATATGAGATTAAACCATTCAAGTGGGA
Organism: Hybos culiciformis; assembly: GCA_964007475.1. Lineage (NCBI taxonomy): Eukaryota > Metazoa > Arthropoda > Insecta > Diptera > Hybotidae > Hybos > Hybos culiciformis. Next base: position 88,377,908 of record OZ023274.1, read on the forward strand.
AAGACTTCAATTATAATTAAGTTATGATCATTTACGCATAAAATGAACGAAATTATTAATATACTTATCTAAAGTTAATAATTTTGTTTTAATAACTATTTTATTATAGCATTTTTAATTTAAGCTTTTCTATGTAACCATAACACTATTATGCTAAGATCTGCAGTCAATCGTTCAATTAGTATATTATTTTCTAATATAACAACGATAGAAAAATCTGAAAATTAATGAAATTGTCAAAGACAAAAAAAAAAAGAAAGAAAATGATTATATGTAAGTTTCTTAAGTTACGACTTTTAGATTTTATCTTAATTTACAAACAAAAAAAAACAAAAAATGAACATAAGAAAAAGTATTACACGTTGAATGCATTATGATTTATTGAATACTGAATTTATACAAATTCTCCAAAACTAATTAAAAATTTTCAAATAAATTTTTTTTTTTTAAACATAATTCCTACATATGATATTTACTACATATTACATTATTACTTTGAAAATAATCTGCCAATGTTTACACATTTTATATTTTTGCAAGCTTAACATCTTAATGTACCGTATGAATTGTAGATACATAGATATGCAATTATTATACATTATTTCTGTATTATAAAAATAATCATGACTGCAATTTAATAATCTTAAATAAATATCATCTTTCTAATTATTAAAAATATATAGAAATTACTTTATTTAGCCGCGTGTTGAAGAAATTTTAAATTAAATAGGAGGCACATCGTAATAAATTTATATTATTGGAAAATTATTGTTATTGAAGTTTGTATTAAAATGGATAAATTTAACTAAAATGTATAAATTTAATAATTTATTCAGTTCGTTTAAAAACATATTCCTTAAAATATATAATGATAATAATTGAAAAAAGTTCTATACTTTAATATCGATTATAGAAGTGTACAAAAATAAAATCATTATATGTGTTCATAAAGTAAAAATTTATAAATAAATTATTGGAAAAATATCTATCTAGATATATGAATTTTTAAGTAAAGAGAAAAAGAATAACATCTCGATTTCACTCGTAAAATGACCTAAAGTTGATTCTCAATTGGTTTGTCTACACAACATCCTATGTAGGCTTACATTCATGATAGAATACGCCATTTTATGTTTGAAACGAGAATATTCAATTATTATCATCTAATTTCCTACATATTTGCAATCTAAATGTATAGTATTTACAATGAGAATATATACTTGCTAAGGAATAAGAATTATTATTGTAAATATAAAAATACTGGAAATTGTCCAATTTCCGTATTAGATGCTTCAATCTTTTTTGGTTTTTAGGAAATATATTCATATATATGTTAACATAATAAAAATTTAAAGTTTCAAAAATTTTACATAAAAAATGTTTTCTCATATAATACAGAAAATACCAGAAACATAATACATAGTTACGTGCAAGTAAAGTATTTTTATTTTATGTTCTACATAATATTATTTATCTTCCATATTTAGCAGACTTAAACTTTTTTTTTTTTCAAAATCTTCTAATCTCATGGCCTTTACATGTTAACATATCTAATAATATGTTAAATTGTCAGCCTAAGCATGAATATTAAAAAAAAATTGCACTTAGCATGAAACATAATATAAAAAAAACTAATATTTCAAGTTCATTGTGTATAGTGCAACTGAATTAATGAAAAATAATATTTTTTAATTTCATTATAATAATTACAGCAAAATTATCAAATTCATAATAAAAAAAAAACTATGCTAAAAATTAAAGAAAAATATATATCTAAATAAAATAAAATCTGTTGAAGATCATTCTATCTCACAAAAAATTGCAAAAGCTTTCCTATTTCAAATTTAAAATAAAAAAAAATTGCAATAATGTTTAGTATCCCATTTAGTATAAAAATATATTTTATGAAATGGTTGGGAATCATTCAATTTAAAGTATTTCTTATTACTGACATCGAAGAATATTGCTGCTTATTTTTTTGTTAGCTACGTACTATCATTATTCGAAGAGTATCAATTTCTGCTTTTCCTCCTTGTACATTCACCACAGCAAGACTACTTGTGTTTTACCATTTATTTTATCAGTAAAAGGGTACTGTTGTCCAAAAATCAAAGGAATAAAATTTTTATAATTTGTATCAGTCAGAATTTAAGCCGGTATTGGTAATGAAATCATGCGCTACCACTGCCTGCGTCACCCAGCATTCATTTATTTTTTCCTTCATCTGTTATTAAAATTTATTTTTTTTTTACTAACACTCGTTTCAGAGGAAGTTCGTTATAGAGCGAATCAACCAGTTTAAAACTTTTAAAATTTTTAGTTTCGAATTATTTGATTTTTGAATTTAAAGACAAAAAATTATAGTACGGAGAGAATAATACTAAAATTCTCTCTCAGATTACCTTGAAAATATTATAATTTCTATTTTTGTGTATATTCCGTAATTTTATTTGAATAAACTATTCCTTAATACCCTTCATATTATGTTATTGAATACTTTGTTAGTTTTTGTTCTGTCATTTATTTTCTGTTCTTTGTTTCGATGCACAATAGAACATTTTTATTTATTTTTTCCTATTTTGCAAAAATATATATACATGTATATATTTTGTACATCATGTATGTATACCGTGTACACATTAATATAGATATACTTATATCATATGAACATTATATATATCTTGAAATAAAAATAAAAATCCTTGAATGCATTGAATTAAATTTTTATCGCATTATTTTTTGCCTCAAAAATTAGATTTTTTTTTTATATTAAATTTTATTTAATATCATTAATTTTTTGTTTTGTTTTTCAAGTGCAGGAAATTAAAAAATTTGAAGGTAAGCGATAGTATATGCTTGTTTTTGTTTGCATTTTTCATATGCATTTTTTTTTCGCTGTTGTTGAAAATATTATATGAAAGAAAAAATTCTAAGTTATAAGAATTTAAGTATTCTTTGTGAGCAAAAAAAAAAAAAATTATGTTTGATTAATCAAATAGTTTAACATTGACAAAAAAAAGAGGTTTTCATGTAAACTAAAATAACATTTGCGTTCTAGGGTTTTTTAAAGCTAAGACCTTCCCCTGTTAAAAAATTAAAAAAAGACCTGGCCAGTTTATCATCAGATTTTTTATTTGTTTACTTAATTTGTTTTTGCTAGTGTCTGTATAGTGTCTGTACACAGTACAAAGGTGAATGCATTTTACAAAGTTAGCCTTAAAATATGCGAAAAATGTATGTACGTGTTGTGCATATATTTTAATATTTAATTTATTTACATACTTATACAACATTAAACGTTATTTTTCTTCATAACAAACTATCAAAGAATCTGCCGAAAATCATATTCTTCACTATAGTAAAATTCTAATTAACCCAATCAATTGACAAAGTTACAGATTGTTATTGAGAGCGGTAATAATTGAAGGCAGTTTACAAAATATTATTTTTCGTTTATTTTTAATGTTAAGTTTTGACGTTAAGTGATCTAGTTCCGTTGATTGAACTGTCTAAAAATTTTCAACAACTTTTTTCAAGATCATTATAACTAAAATTACGTTTTTTTTTTTAATCTAAAGTAGGTACGTACATGATTAAGTATACATGAAGTGCTTGAACGATTTTATTATATTTCATTAGCTAAAATATTTATTCTCACTTAAGTGGCTAATTTTTTAAGAATTTTTTTATTTAAAAATTGCAAAATCAAAAAAAAAGGGTTAAAATGGGGAATAAATATTTATGACTGAAAATATTATACAACATTAAATTCATCATTTATTGAAGTTTTGTATCGATTGGTTATTAAAATTTTAAATTTGTTTTATTCCATTTAATATTTGTCTAATTGTCTGAACTATTCATATAAAAGTAGTTTAAATATTTTTAAAAGTTAATGTATATACTTAAAAAAGTTCAAAATTAAATTTTATTTTTACTTCAAGCGTTAACTTAAATTCTGTACATGCAAATAAACTAACGACTAAGCTTTAAACATAATAACATCAAATTTACGTCCGCTTAAAAATTAAAATTTTTTTGTTCCAACTGCAAGCAGCATTTTGTTTTTTTATTCCGCTCTAACTAAATTTACAACTCATTTCATGCTGCCGATTACCATAAATCAATATTGTCAAAGCAACAATGTTTCAAGAAAAAAAAGAAAAAAAAATTACACAAATTATATCTGCTTGTAAAGTTTTCAGAAAATGATATTATGAAATTTATGTTTGAAAATTATCAAATATTATTATTTTTTTTATTACATATTTATACACATATACATTGAAATATATTATTTGAATCGCATGCATCAAAAATAAATTGTAATAAAAATAAGACAAAGATCTTTCATGAAATCCAACCCAATAATAATCCCACACGTTTGACATAAATGCATTTCAATTTTTATTTCCAAAAGATATCGTGTTATTCAAAAAAAAAAAAAAAAAGGAAAACAAAATAATATTTATGACATTAAAAAGTTACAAAAAAAAAAGGCAAAAGCTAACACTGTTTGGCTTCCACAGTGTCGCATTGAACTTTTCAAATTTAATATTTTATTTGAATTTTGGTTTAGTGAACTTTATTGAAAAAACTTTCATATACCATTATAATTATTATTTATTATGTAAAAATAAAAGACATTTAGTTTTTTTTCTAATAATTTTCTCTCACTTTTAGCTTTAAAAGATCGGTATTTATATACATGAATTAAAATTGAGTTGAACCTAAACAAAAATTTGTTTGTTGTTTAATTCTGTATTGTATGGGGTCAAGTTTACTTGGTCACTTATTGGAACATTTTTCAAATTGTTTTTAAAAATTCGTTTCCAATTCTCGCATTAAATTTTCCGGCAATAGAAAGTCTTAGAATATGTAAATAACTTGAATTATTTATTTTGTTTCGAATTGAGAATGAAATTTTGAATATTTACTTTTACGACCATAAAAAATGACAAATATTAAATTCAAGAAACAAAAAATATATAATTTTTTTTCCATATATATATATTTTATTGACCTAATATCCATGAGGTAACTATATTTTCCTTGATAGGCGTTACATCCAATTAAAGTATAACCATTATTTAAAATGTTATTTGCACAAAGCCGTTGTGCAAATATCAAGTTTCCATTTTTTTATTTTATCTTTTAATGGAAAATTTTTAGAATCATGATAGCAATATCAATTTTCATTTTGTTTCGGCCCATAAAAAAATATATAATATTTTTTTTTATTTTTTTTTTCAAAACAAATTTTATTTTACATTTATTTTTGTATATAAATGAATACATTTTTTTTTTTTTAAATAATACTTCAATTTTATTACTTCCATATAGCTATTTTAGTTTAATTTTGAAAAGTTTCTTTTTTTTGTGTGTTTTGTATTATTATTATTGTTTTTATTGCATTTAAGGGTCTCAGACACGTAAAAGCTGTTTTATTACAATTTTCTTAAGGAAGGAAAAAAAAATTAAAATAATTTCTAGAATCAGTATAGTAGTGGTGTAAAAAAGGATAAATATAAGACTGCTAGATGATACTTAAATGAAATTACAACACTCATAATAGAATCCAATTGCATATGGTGAACGTTTGCAAATATTATAGTATAAAATATGTTACTACATATAAAGCTTAACCTATTTTTGGCTTATACTTCTGCGATACAAGCTTCATTTGAATCAACTACTGCAAATCTTACAAATTATATTTTTGAAAGAAAGTTTACGTTTGGAATTAATGCCCGCAAACTTTATGGGTCTACTGAAATTTTGACGAACCACTCTTCAAATGGGAAATATCAAAATATTTTTATTATAAAAATATATTTTAGCAAAAATAAATATAAAAAATAAAAAAAACAACAAAATTATATTTAAATTGCTTTTTTCTTATGTTTTCAATATACTTTTTCACTTTTATTTATTTTTTTTTTAATATTTATTTTTCCAATAAAGCATAAAATAACATAAAAAAATTCTGTATGTGTTGCACATAATTATTATGTTTTTTTTTGTTATTTATTTTTTACTTTATAATAATAATAAAATAAAACCTGTATAAAATAAAAAGTTTGTACATATAATAAGTATTTTTGTATTCTCAATAATTTAAAATTGAATAAATATGCTTGAATTAAAATGCTGTTTACTTTACTTATTGTGCTTTATAGTCTGTTCTGCAAACTAAACTTTGATGGACAAAACATTATTTATGGAAGAAATAAAGCTGCTAAAGTTCAAAATCAAATTTGAATATAAGATTACTAGTTAAACAATAAATAAGTCAAAATGAGAAATTTATATAATTTTATTGTGTTATTTACCTTCAAAATAAGTTTGTCGGTTTTTGACATAAATTGAATACTTGATTTTTAAGATTGGACGTTAAAATAAAACAAAAATTCATAAATATATAGAAAAAAAATTAATTTTATTTGTTAATTTATTTATTTATTAAATATATTAAATAAATTTGTAAAGTAAAAGACCTATTATCTTTCACACCCATAATAAAATATATGTGTGTACTTTTTTTTTTCTTTTCAAAATGTGCACAAGCATAAATATCTCAGATCAGCTGCAAGCCATTTAAATGCAATTTTCCTAAAAACTTAACTTACTTATACATATATGGTGTACATGTAATTTGTAAATAAATACATATTACATAAATATAGACAGTAAGTGTACAATATATATGAGAAATGCATGTTAAAAAGAACACTTAAAACTTTTTAATAAAAAAAACTCATATGTATGCAGTTATTGCACATTTCAATATAATAATAATAATAATAATAAAATCTCCGCGGAAAAAAAGATTATAAATATATGATTGTACGATATGTACACATTTTTTTTTGTTTTTCTATTTATATTTTATAATAGATAATAAAAATAGAATTATGCAATCTTTTTATCGATATAAGTAAAAGTCATAATTCGCATAAAGATATAGTTATAGCGATAATAATAATTTAAATATAATTATTAATTTCCACCTCCTATAGGGATCGATGCATTTATGAAAATAATGTTGTAACAATACCAAGTTGCATTCAATTTGTAAACGGTATGATGTCACTTCAGTATTAATATATCCTATAGTGGAGAAATAGCAAAAATATCTTAATCATAGGATTTCCTAAATATCAACGATGATGTTTTTGAAAATCAACTTAAAAATACCATTAATTATAAATTTTATGGGAATATCAAATCAATTTTATGCCAAAATCGAATCAAAATAAAATTGTGGTTTGTTGTTGTCAATTTCATAGTTTTTGGTAAACATATATTTCTATTTCTTATTTCGATATTAGAACGGCTGCTGCACCTATTATTTAATTTTATGACCTTGATTTTTTAGTTTTAGTTTTTGAATGCAATCACTTAATGAAAAAACTGCTAACAATTATTATTATCATTATAACATAATATACCTAATATTATATTAGCACTTAAAGAAAAAAAAAACATACAAAAAAATAATAAACAATCTGAAAATGAAAATGAATGAATCAGATGTACTATATTTACATTTTTCTTTTCGTTTTTCATTCAATTTTCTGCATATTTTAATCATTATACAATAATGCAATAATAATAATTAAAATTATTATTATTATCATCAAAATGCATAAAACGTAATATTTCTTATTTCCATTTTATAGCATTTATAATTTTCTGTAGGCAGTGTGTTATTTTGTAATACTATATTTTTGTTGAATGGAAAAATAGAAAAGAAGAAAAAAATAAAATTTATAAAGAAAAATATCAAAAATTGTTACCTAGATTAAATGGTATTTATCAAAATAGATTTTTTAAAAAAAATATTGCAATTTCTGTAGATGAATGGCTTACTCTTAAATGGATCAAACTTGTGGGTTATGTTATGTATATAAAATAATTATACGTTTAGTAACTTGTTTTTTTACATCATTCCAAATACTTTAATATTGATGCATGAATATTGTTATAAATATTTAGAACAGTAATAAAACTTTTGACCGCATGCAAGTTGAATTAAAACTTTAGAACTTAATTGATAGCTACAGAAAAATACCTATATATAATAACAAAAACGCTTATGCAGGTTCTTTACAGATTTGAAAACTATTTTTAACAGATTACCTTCCAGATTATCTACATTACGTAATATGCATATTTCTATTTTAGAAAAATAATGTATACCTATAAATGCATCATCTCACATGAAGACAAAAATGAATGCAAGTGAAATCACATATAATAAAGTTCATTTCTGTCTCAAATATAGCACACCTTTTGCCCTTTAATTTGGGTATCATTATATGGAAATAATAATAATAATTGTGATAGTAGTATGTAAGTAAATTTGTTTGAAATTATGAGAAAATTATGCCATAAAAAATAAAAAGTTGGAAATAATTCGAAAGTTAAACCAAGAATTTTATAAATTAAAAAAAAATTCAATTTGTATAGAAGTGTATTTTTTTTTTGGTTTCCTCTACAATTTGCCTTCATTGTTTTTAAATCGTCAAACTTCCCACTACTGACAATGTATTCGTCCAGTCATCCAGTCATCTACTCTTCTTCTCTATATCTTTAAATAGTGGTCATACTATATGTGCCCATTGATCAGCCTCGTTTTTCTGTCTCATCATAACATAAACGATTCAACTTTTATTCTTTGATAGTTTTCCATATAGATATTGAACCACAAATTTTAAGTAAATGCTTGGTGGACGAATATCTACATAATTATGCATGATTAATATATACATTATATATGAATGATGAAAGAATTAAAACTATCTATTTAATGAAAATGATTAACTTAATAAAATTATTAACTTGTAAAAAAAAAAAAAAAGAAAAGTGTGAACGATTAAAGATTATTGCCTCTATTATTTTCCAATGAATTTATTTGTTGTAGAACTTGTTACACCAGTTTTTTTTATTTATTTTAATTTCATATGGACCTAATATTTATATGGACCTAATACAGAAATAAATTTAATAAATGGAATTTATGTACAGAGCACAATAAAATAAAAATACATATTTTTGATATATATATATATATGTACATATATATAATTAATATTTTCATGAGAAAGATATTCAATGATAAAATCATCTTTGATTAAAATTACATAACGTAGTGTCTGCCGTAAACAAAATACAATTTAATTGAAAAGAATTGGAAAAAAAAACTTGTTGTTGACAACCCCTAGGGTTCTTGTAGCTATAGAAACCATTCTAAATGTATATAATCTTAATTTTTTTGGGACTTTTTTTTGTTTCTTGAAATGAATACTAAGAATTAAATGTAAGTATCTAATACACAACTCAATTGATATTAGAACAGAATTTGCTGAAGAATAAAAATAAATCGCTTTGTTCAAAGAATCTGACTGCGGACAAGAATTTTTGTTAAATTAAAATTTCTGGCTAAACAGTCTAAAGTTCGCGGAAAGCAAAATGTGTCCCCTATTTTCATTCGTGGGGTTTCTCAATTCAATTATTTGACTATTTTTTTTTTTTTTTCAAATTAAATAAATATCAATTATTGTAGTTATGAATTTTTAATAAACATTACTTGTTAATAACTATAATAGTTATACGACAAATTACTATTTCTTTTGAAAAATTTTTAATATTCTGGTTTTTTTAAATATATTCTGTTTTTTTTTTTCTAGAAAGAAGGGTTATTTTATATTTATCTGTCTGGGCAAAGTTTAATATTTAAATTATTAATCAAATTTTATGACCAGAGTAAAATGAAGACGAAGAAAAGTAGTAAAATTTGAATATAGTTATTTTTAGTTAAAACAAAAATAATAATAATAAAAGTTTTTTTTTAATATTAAATTGCTTTAGCAAACATAAATATTGTGCATTTTTGAATTTTTGTGGGGTAAAATTGTGGTTTCCATAAAGTTGAAATTATTTTTTTTTTTTTAGTTTGAAAATATTAAATAAACTTTTGCTAAATAATTTATATAAATGAGGAAAACAAAAAAAAAAAATAAAATAAAAAGTTTGGTTTTCCATTTAAAAGTTAATATTAGGTACTTAAAGTATTTGTCTTTTTTAATTTTTTTAAAGTTGAACGTAAAAAATCAGCAATTGCATAAAGTTTCAAAAATGTTTAAATTTTAAATAATTATTTAAATGAGTTAGATTCTAGATTGGTAAGAATAAATTTCGAAAGACAGAATTCCGCAATGATGCAAAACTATGAATGAAGGGTAGGTGTATAGGTGCAGGTATATTGAAAGTAATATAATTTGAAGAGTGACATTGAAAGTGCCTGTTTTCCCTAGGAAATATTTTGCGTAAGAAATCACTCAAATAATTCTATTTCATATTTTAATAGTATTTTTCTTTTGGCATTGTAAAGATTATGCCATTACGCTTTTGTACTTCTGAAAAAAAAAATAATTATATTAGGGATCTTGTGTGTAACTTTTTTAACGTTTACGGTTGATTTAGAACCATCTCACAAGCTTAAAAATTAATTAAAATAAAAAAAAAAAATATAATAATATAATAAATTTTGTTAATAATTTTAATTAAAAAAAATCTTCTCATTTGTGCTATAACTAATAATTATTTTTTTTTTCTTTCAGGTAAATTTTTTATATACAGATCAATTAGTTCAGATATTAAAAATAATGATATTGTAAGTAGAAAAATAATATAGTTATTTATATTTTCAACAATTATTATTATTATACTAAATTTATACTATCTATCTACATGTTGAATATATAGTTATATATGAAAAAGGTATCAAAAACTAAAATTTTAATTTTCAAAAGAATCACTGTTCACTTTGAGATATTAAGGCGTTCTATTAATACTTTTTATGAATTTTCTCCTCAACTTAAACGAATAAATGATCTCTTAAGTCCCGTATTCTCAGAAAAATTTGTTTTACACTGTAACTGTTGGAGATATTCTTGAAGCAATTTATCTCATTATTCACAAATATTTAAAAACAAACCAAAAATTTTTCAAATTTACATATATACATAATTACTATTTGTATTCTTCAAATTTTCTTCATGTTTTAAAAAGTTATTACAACACAGGAAATCTGTACACATCTTTTCAGTTTAAATTTCTTATGTTTCTAAGTTGAGAATAATATTCATGTTATATGCAATAAAAAAGAAAATATAAAGCTAAAAATGTAAAATATAAAAAATTTTCAAAATATGAAAATGTTAATCCTTGAACGCAAGGTTGCCATTTTATCAATCTTTATATAAATATTTAACAAAAAAAAAAAAAAATTCAAAAGTATAATTTATTTGAAAGGATTTTCTTTTTAGCTTTTCAACAGTGGTTTTTAAAATTGAAATTTTTAGCTACACAAAAGAATTACCTATATATTCCCACTATATTAATTAAAATTAAGTTAAAAAAAAAAAATAGCATGATTTTATTGTCACATTAAACTACATATTTCATATAATGATCAATATCCTTTTCATATTAGTCGCTGAATAGGTAATTAAAAAAAAACAACCTAAAAAAAATAAAATACTTTCAATTTAATAAATTAATAACAAAAAAAAAATAAGTACAACTTAAAAGGGAGAAAAAAATTTTTTAGCTTATATTATAAACATCAAAACTATTAAATATTCTTTATGTCACGCAATCCCTATTCATTTTCTCAGGCAAATTTTCATCGCATAGTGATGGGCTCTATGTTGTACATATTTAAATATATATATAAACCAAACACCATAGAACCAAAATATAAATACATATGCACGGTTTCGTGCTCTTCAAACACCATAAAAGATAAAAATCATGAACGTGACTTTTAAGGTGCATAAAAATTTTTTCTTTTCTTTTTCATCTTTATATATATTTTAATATTAAAAAAAAAAAATTACTATACGTATGGTATATGTAAGTGTATACATACCCTTTTTAAAGAAATTAATAAACATAAATATATGTATGTATATATATGACATTAATATAGTACCTACAGTTGTGCATATATATAGGCATATAAAAGAATATAAACATAAACATAAACATAAACATTTTCTTTTTTATTTGTTTTTTTTTTTATTATTTCAAAGAAAACTTTTGAATAGGAAAAACATTAATGTACAAAAAAATATTTTCAAGTTTTTTTTTTTACATTTGTATTTTTTTTCATTTTCAATTTTCGCGCGCAAGGATCTCCTTTCCTTAGCTTTTTCACAAATACATCTATTCTAGTTATTCGGAAAATTTGTAAACTAATACAAATACAAAAAGTACTACACCCTACTAAATCCATTAAAAAAGAAAATTTTTTTTTTTTAATTAATTTTTAATTTAAATGTATAAGTGTAAATAATATATTATGTATTATTTTCTTTTTTATTAGTTTTTAACACAATTTAAAATGTAATTCATTTATTTATGAACATATAATATTAAAATATTTTTTTCATTAATGATTAAGTTTAAAGCAAAATTTATGAAAAAATTTATTTAAGTGGAAAACATTTTTGTTCACAAGCAAATTTGGATTTTTATTGAAAATTGTAGGTATCAATTTAAACTTATCCAACATTTATATAAATTTAAGAGCTCTCTTGAAGTAAAATTACACTCTTCAAGGATTTTGAGATTCTATAAATTAAATAATTTAAATTTAATGACTTATTTCTCTTTTTAGATCAAAGAATTAATTTTGCAAGAAAAATGTATGTTTTAAATGGCCTAAATATATACTAATTATGCTTATATTCTATATATGTATAACATTAAAATTATTTTAAGAAACCTAACTGATAAACCATAATAGTGTTTTAAATTTAAAAACTTTTATGAATTTTCCCATAAGATAACAGAGAGTTAAAAGAAGAAGAAGAAAATAAAAAATTTGTTTACATTACTTTTGCATTATTTAATTAATTTTGCATTAAGTTGTTTCTATATACAGTAAAAAATATTGATAAAACTTTTTCCCTTTGGTAAAATAAAAAATAAATATTTGGCCTTATTTTCTACTAACCATTCCCTTTTTTTTTCATTTTCCATTTTCAATGTGTGAAAAAAAAATGTTAACACTTTATATTTTATAATATATTAGAGTATAAATTTTTCCAAACGAAAATCCTGTATAACACTTCCTGAATGAGTTTCACACATTTTCCGACTGAGAAAATCACAAATTTCTAACACATTCATTCATACACACACATAAGTTAATATTCAACTATGGAATGGTTACTTGCATTTTCTTTTTTATTTTTGTTTACATTTTTCAAAAATTTTCCAATTAAATATTGAAATTTTCTTTTTACTATTAAAATAATAATGCTTTCGCTAATAATGAAATTTTGAAAAAAAAAAAAATACTATTCAGCACTTCATTTACTTATTATCATTTTTAGATATATTTTCAAATTATTTGAAAAATTTTCAACATAAAATATATACATACATTGAAAAATTAACATGTAGTTGTGCTTTAACATATTATATTATTTGTATTTTTCTCACAAAACATAAAATAATTAATCTGTTTTTTTTTTTTCCTAGATTATGTCTGTCTACCTACCACCTCATTTTTCCTTTATAATACATATTATTTTCTCTATACCAATGAAAATTATATGTGAAAATATCAAAGATATGACAAAACCAGAAATGCAAAAGGAAATAAAAATAAATAAATAAATATGACGAAAAAAGCTTTTTCAATCTATGTGTATTTGAAAACTTGCGCTGTAGATGTTCTTTATTATTTAAAAAAAAGGACTTATGTACAAAGGACATTTATGTACATATAAGATTATATACCTACTTATATTATCGGAAAACTTTCAAACGAAAAATGTATTGGAATTTTTAATAATGAAAAAAAAAAAAAAGGATTGAGGATTTCCTTACAAAAAAGAGTATTTGAACTTTTATCTATATAATAACTATATATAAATGTACCTTTTGGGTATATTTTTCATAAAATGAGTATTCAAAACGTAGATATAAGTATAAATATATATGTGTACACTTAACAATATTATATATCGGCTTGTAGACCGATTAAATGTGTATTTTATTTTGTATATATGATTTAAAAAGTTTATTCCTGGAAATTATAGAAAATTCTTTGAAAATAGTCTGCTGATATTATATACATTTTTTTTTTTTAAATATATATTTTACACATGTATATTGTATATTTACTATATTATATATATATGTACATAATATATGTTGTTCATATACAACGTTATAAAATGATAATGCTGATGGTTATTATTGTGAAAGAAAAAACCAAAAAGTTCATGTTACTGAACTTGACATCTCTCACCTACCGCAAAACCCCCATATATCTATGACCCCAAAAAGGAAAGCTAAAAATACATTTTATTTGAATTTCTTCTATAAATTTTTTTTTTTTTAATTTATTGGATTTTATGTACATCATATTATACATATTTGATAGTATGTATTAAATACAACGTTAATAAACAAAAAAACTTATAACAAAATATTAAATTTTTTAATAAAATTTATTCACAAATCCGTGAAAGCTTAATTTAGTATAAAAAGGAATAAAAAAAATTATATATTTTTCATCAGGTTTGGAAAATGTTTAGCAATGCTTTTAAAAATGTTTTATTACGATTTGATAATAGGGACTTAAATTTTTAAAGCTTTATGAAACGTTTTTGCGCAGATCAAATTAGATTTTTAGTTATTTTATTAAGGTTTGTTTCTTACCGTACAACCATTATTCCGTACTTAAAAAGGGTGAAAAAATTGCTTACTTTCAGTTAAGAATTTCGAACCTTCCAATATTAAAACAACCTATAATTCTTTGTTTAATTAAATCAAGTAAAAAATAAATCTAAAAACTTTGTTCAATGATTGCATTCAAAAATTTTACATTTGGTTTCCAATTGTTTCCATATACTCAAATACTTAACAAATTGTATCATTTTAATATTACAAGTATCTGTATCGAGTATATTAAATATCCTGTACTAAATTTGAGACAAAACAATATTTATAAGTGTAGCCAAACAAAAGTTTACTGCGCTAAAAAATTAAAGTTATAAGAACAATTTTGAAAAATTTTTCATATAAAACGTATAGAAAAACTTTTTCAATTCAACAACCCCACAAAAAGGAAAATAAGTGAAAAATAAAAATAAAAGGAAAAATAATAATAAAAAAAAAAAAAAAATTGTTCTAAAAGACCTTTCATTACTTTTTCCTTTTTTTTTTTTTTTCTTTTTTCCTTTTTTCTTTAAGAAAATTAAATCTTTGATGATTTGACTGTTTTTCTTGATTCGATTTAAAATGTTTGTGTTTTTTGTTTTCCGATTTTTTTCTTTTAATTTTTTTTTTTTTGTTTATTGTACATTCAATGTGTTTATTTTTAGTGTGTTTATTTAATTTTTTCTAACAGACATGAAAAACTATCTATTATAAATGTTTGTGGAAAATAGAAAAAATAAAAAATAATAAATTGAAATTGTTTTTCATTTGTGAAAATATTTTCTTTTTGTTGAGATTTTTTTTATCCATGTTTTGACTAAGAATGAAATAAATTGATTCAATATTTTCTTTCAGTTTTATTAACTTAATGACTAAATAAATAAAACACTTTTAAAATTTTATTATTTTTTCCGTAAAAATTACAATCTATAAAGAAATTTATTATTTATTTAAATATAATGAAATGAAAATGTGTAAAGTAAATATTTTTAATTTTTATTCTCCATAATTGGCAAACACCAGTAGTTACCAAAATTATTCAGCTGCGTAAGTAGAATAGAACTTCTAATGGTACGCATTTTTTTAGTAAAATTGGAAATAAAGTTTCTAATGCTTTTAGTTTTATTAAAATAAAAAACATTTATCAGGTTTTTAAATTTTTCCTAAAAATATCTCATATTATAAACAAGAAAAATAATTATATAACATAAAAGCTGAATACTTAGTTGTAAAGGCCAGGTTAAGTCTAAAACTCTATATGTATCAAATTGTAAAATAATGAAATATTAAATAAATAAATAATAGTAGATTATTGTATATGTAAACTAAATTTGTTATTAATTAAGAGTTCTGTATACTCAAAAATACATTGACACGAGTCAATACTTATATCACGAGACCGAAGGTCGAGTGATATAAATTGACAAGTGTCAATGTATTTTTGTGTAAATACAGAACGAGTTGTATAACAAATTTTGTTTACATATCCAATATACTGTTTTAATGCGTAGGGGAGAGGTAGTTGCAAAGAGAGAATATTTTTTCTTCTCATTTCTTCTCATTTTTTCTCATTTTTTTTTTTTTGTATTTGGCTGTATTGAAATATTGTGAGAGATATAATGTTTGTTAGGTATAACGTAATATTCAATACGAAACATCTAAATGATTTCATTATTTACGCTGATGCATCTAAATTTTTTCATTATATACGCTGATGCATCTAAATTTTTTCATTATTTACGCAGATGCATCTAAATGATTGCATGTGTATTGACGCATATAATACTCCATTTAGTGATCTAAATTCTATAGCACTAAATACAACATAACGATCCCCAACGCATTAAATTGTTTATTATTAAAGTTTCTAAAGCGATTAATAGGAGTTTTCATATTTCCTTGGATAGAGCATATATTTCACATATTTTATATTTCCTTGCAGAGTTGTCTTCAAAGAGAAATCAAGAGATTAACTTAGTCTTGGTCTCGTATTGTCCATATAAAAACGTTTTTGTTAATATTGTATTATAAACGAATACTTTTATAATAAAGAGTTCAGCTATTATAATGGAACCATCTAAAGGTAAATATTTTTTTTTTGGAGGAATGGCAGTATGAAGTTTCTAATAGAATTAATGGAATTTTTGTAGAGTCACTGACAAAAACTAAAATTCTATAATTTAAAAAAAATATTATGTTTTTTTTTATTGCTTGGCTAATCTTTTCATCTCTAGAACTAAGAAAATTTGTATATTTTTTTGACTTGTTTACACAAATTGAATATTTGTACACAGTGTGTGTACACAAATTCATAATCTTGATTATTAATATGCAATTGACATTTTTTTTTTCATTCAAGTTGTCTGCCCTTAAAATTAATTGGTCTTATCGCAAAAGGATATTCATAATTTTTTTTTTTTTTTTTGCATTTCATTTATATCACTTAGCAGCTTATAAAACATAAATTTTCTTATGGTTTGTTTTTGTTTTTTTTTTTTGTTTCTTTTTGCGGCCAAACATAAATATTTGCATAATTTTTTTTTTAAATATGAAGAAAAAAACATATTATTAACATCTTAGTAAAGTTTTATTTTAAATTTCCGTTTCGTTGGTTAAAAAAAAATGTTTTTTTGCTGCGACTAAGCCTATCTAAAGGTCTTAATTTAATAGAACAATAATTATCTGCATGCATAGTTCCAGATTTAGAAGTGTAGTGATTCTTTTTTAATTTATAAAAATTTCGTTTAAAATCTTATTAAAGAACTGTATGACACGGCAGGCGCTGACTGTTCTTCTGATTAAATATTTGGAATTGTTTTTCTAAATTTAATCCTTAATAAGAGATACAGATGTATAAATGTTCAGTGATGAGCTAAATCTACTTTGCCGATTAAGCCTTATCAAATCATTTTATTCACATTTGTTTAGAGAACCGGTTGTTAAAATTTAAGCGCACTTCCAACTGTGTATATGTTCAATATTTAGCATAGAAGAGTCGAAATACCTTTTTTATATAATGAAACATGAAATATAATTTCTTTTTTTCTTGTAATATGCCAATTAAAATAACATTTTTTATATTATCTAGAGTAATTTTTTTATTATTATTTTTTTTTTCAATGAATTAAAGAGCAATAAAACTGTTAATATTTTTACATAATCGCACCTTAACAGCTGAAAGTTTTCCAGCTTAATTTTTGTTTTTTTTTTTGTTTATTTGTATACTGTTTCCAAACGTGTTGATTATTATCAGTTAAAAAAAAAAAAGGTATACTTTGAAGTATTTTTTTTACACTTGTTTGAGTTTTGAATGGTTTTTAGGCGCAAAAAAATAAATAAAATCATACATAGAACCCCTCAGTTTTACAACAGAAAATAAATTAAATTTTGACTACAAAATCGAACAAATTTATCAAATAAACAGTATTTTAATCCCCAATCCATTAAATACATTTTTTTTTTTTTTTTTGATTTATACATGTATGGTATGTTATATTTTTTATTTTGGAAAAAATAATTCATTCGCAGGGTTACTTTAAAAATAAAATAAAAAAAAGATTGGTTTAATAAAAAGATGAACATAAAAGTTGAACTTAAGGAAGACAAAAAAAAAAAAAAAAAATTGATGAAAAAGGTAATGATAATAGAATTAAAAAATAAGTGAACTTCCAGGTAGAAATAAATGTCACTAAAAAAAAATACGTGGTCAAATAAAGGATAATGAGAATTAATTTTTTCTAGGGTGAATCAGTTATTGGAGGGTTAAAAATATAATAAAGATTTGACCCCCAACAGCTGTTCATATGGGCGAATTTTATTATGCATTCAGATTTTTTTTTCTTCTAAAATAATTCCCACATAAGTTTGCAAGGAAATTTTTGCTTTCCACTGTCATCATAATTCATATAATTACAAGAACTTAGTTTGAACATTGTTGTATAATAATTCATTAACAATCAATCAACTGGATTCTTTTCTTTTTTTTTTGTCTTGTCAGCTTGCCTTGGTCTGCTTGACTTCTTTAAAATCAATTTGTCAATTTTGGATAAGTAAGTAAAAATAATATAACAGACAATAATTTCTATCAAATACTAAATTCGGTTAAGCAATTTTTTTTTTTTGAGGAAAAACTCAAAAATGTATGATTATACTATTTTTATTTCAAATTTAACATTATATTTTAATTCAGTGTAAATTGTCATTTTTTTTTATTTTTTTTTTTATATATATATCTGTCAGGGTTGATTGAATCTATGGAGTAAAAAAAAAAAATTGTTTTAATTCTATAAAAAAAAAACAGCTGTAGATTTATTTTACCAGTTTTACTAACTGCCTTCTGGTTGCAGATGATGATGATGACGACGATGATGATTATGATTATATGATGAATGATTAAGGTGAAAAGCCGAAAGGTATTATACAAGAAAATATGTATATATGCAATAATGATGATGGTGTTTAACAATTCCAACATGTGCATCTGCAATCTGCTTTTTTGTTTTGGTTTTCGAAAAGAAAAAAAAAAAAAAACAAATTTTATGTTTTTATGAAGAAATTTCTTTCAATTTATAAAAGTACATAAATTGAAATGCATGCATGCAATTTTAAAAGAAAGAAAAAAATTATATATTATATATTAAATTCAAAATAATATTTATTTACATGACATATAATAGCGAGTATATTTAATAAATAAATAAGAGATCCGTTAAACATCCTGTCAAGTCATAAGGAAACATTGAATAATCTATGATTTTGGTTATTTTTTTATTATAAAATTTTGTAATTTCCTATATATAAAAAAAATATGAGCGATACACATTTAACTTACAAATGTTGAATGATTCTCTCCACAGCTTAAGAACTTACGATGCAGTGATGGAGGAATATATATATATGGTGTCTTTCAGAATGAATTATAAATGTTCGGCACTGTCCTGGGAAATAAATTCAGAGTGCTTTGTGATAACTTGAAATTATATATATTTCGGATAACAATTGGGCAAATTAACATTCTTTATTCATTCATATTTTTCACATTATAAAATCATAAATGTATAGAGGGAAAATAATAAAAGAATCATTCAAATGTTAATTAAGTAAATGTTTTTTTTTTTTTCATTTTATAATCTGATTAAAAGCCAAACCCCAAAAATAATATTTTATATTTCAATTTCTGTATACAATAATGAAAAAGCTTGAAACTGTATTTCTTCGCAACTTGAATTTCCCAAAGCTTATTGATGCAGCGAATCATTAAATATTGAAGTACTATAAAAAAGTAATAAAAAATGCATATTAAAAAAAAAATTAAAATTAATGCTAATATTGAATAATTTTTTTTATTTAATATTTTTTTTAGTGTTCTGAATCTCAAGCATTGTATATGTAGGTGTCTGCTGAGACCTAAATAAAATCGATAATATTTTTATAATGAGACATAAACTCATAAACAAATTTAATTTCTATTAAAATTTTAAAGAAGAATGAATTTTAAAGATCTCTTGCATTTTATAAAATAAGAATGGGGTTCGAAATTATGTTGTAGACCTTTTAACTAAGAGGGATGCCAAATCATACAGTCAGTTGTACTTGGGAACTGCCAATCATTGTGCCCGTTTCATGTAAGAAGAGTTTTAAAGTTTTCTTTCCATTCGACATAAAAAATCTATTGATTATTTCATAAATTTAAAATTTCAACCATAGTTTTCTGCAATTCTTAGACCTTTTACCCTACATTAACCCTAGGTTATTAACAAAAAAAATACATAAATTTCATTTCCTTTCTTATATAATTATTTTTAGAAAAATTCATGCCTAAACTTTAAAATTATATACTCTATAAACTTTTTATGTATTTTAAATATTTTTTTAATATAGCAATAATACCAAATCTATTAAAAAAAACAATATAAAATAAAATATTTTTAGGAGGAATTAAATTTTTATGTTCACAAATGTATAATAATATTTTATTAAAAATAATTTTGTTTTTTTATTTTTGTAACATAAATATTATATAAAAATAAAACTTTGTAATATTTGAAATATTTTCCAAAATAATTTAATACAGTATCTTAATCGAAAACGTGAGTAATTGGTTGATACTAACATGAAGTAAACCATACAAACCTACGAAGCTAAACATGTTAGAAAAACCAAACCAAAGGTTATAGGCGAATTTTGAACCTTTGCTTTATTTGACTTATAATTTGGACTCAAAAATAATAATTTAAGGAATGATTTATAACATTAAATATAAAAACTTCATACATTTTAAATACAAATTAAATTATGCAACATTCATCCATAGAATTGTAAATAATAGGTATCAAGTGAATAATCATTATGAAGAATCATAAGCTTGATACAAGGACGAAAAAATTCATTATAAACTTTCAGTAATGTAAAAATATTTTCAAATAAAAAATAAGGAATAGATTTCACGTTTCCAGTGTGAATATAAATAATTGCTTTCACGTTTCATTATACAAACTAAAAGTTATTAATATAGTTTTAAGTTTTATTTGTATTCGCTCAAAAATTTTGTGGTCCTATGTAATAAAGTTGCCGTTGAAATATTTTGCCCTAAATGAACAAAAAAAGTTATTTATTTACTCATTTTATTACATTTATCTTTTAATAGTAATTTTTGTTGAATAAAAGATATACTAAAATTTTTTTTATTCTAAGAGTAATATTTTTGTTGTGTTCACGAGAATGTTATATATGTGGTTCAACATGTAGGTGGGATTGTTGTTCAGTCAATGGTAAAAGTTTTATTCCACGAAGATCTTATTTAAATGGGTTATCAGTTTTCCGATTTATTTCTATTCGAAAAAGTTTCTATCCACCATCAACCTATTTTTATTAAAAAATGTTTATTAAAAACCGAGTGGTGGGTTATCAATTATACTAGGTTTGAAAAATCAGATAAAATAAAATTATATTAAATCGCTTAGAATTTTAGCTTGAATATGATTAATAATGAATGATAAAAATAATAAACCTCATTTATGTATCATGTAAATGTAAAATATACCTACATGTGCATAACGTAAATTTATAATAAAAAATATATTTTGTGAATGTATCCACTGAAAAAAAAGATAGCTGCAGCAGCTTTTCTTTATATCACTTGAGGTATGTTTGTAAGTACAAAAAGAAATTGAAATTACTGGATGACTGACTTTAGTAAGATAAGTTAGATTTTCGTATGATTATATTATAGGAATATTCGACTCATTTTTTATAAAAAAAAATTTTTTTTACTTAATTTATTTTTCGCAAAATTTTGGAATAGTAAAACTTGCTACAATTCATTTGCTATACATTTTTGAATAATAATAAAATAATTACAAGATTCTGATCGCATACTGCCAGAAAATAACGCGGTTTTAGTTTCCACCCAGTTTTGTTTTTTTTACAGTGTTTAATAAAAAAAAAAAAAAATTTTTAATAAATAAATATTTCTGTCAAAAGGAATAAAAAAATCTTTTTCTGACAAGAATCTTTAAGCCCCATACTATTTCGAATGTTTAAGTTACTTCCACGACAGGATAAAACGTTTTATCCCTTTTTTTTTGCAAAATAAGTTTCATTAACAATAATTCTTAGCAAAATACTTTAAAAATCCTTCTTACTAATTACATAGTAAATATTTCTATTGAATGTTTAATTTATGTGGAAAAAAAATTTGCGTGCAGATATTCAGAAATGACTTAATTGTGCAAAATGCGTTACACAACTGATATGTATTTATATGTACACTGTGTGTGTGTGTACATGTATTAAAATAAGTGCTTCAAATAACATTTATCCCATTTGTTGCATGCAAATGAGATATCTTAATAGTTTCTTCAAATTTTGAATTTCTTCTTCTGCGTTTTAATTTTATGTTTTACGAGAGCTTTTCGTCAACTTCGTACAATTAGAAATTAAAATTCAAACTTTTTGGTAAATATTGCAAAAGTTTGAATGTTTAATTGATTTACACAATGCTTTATATTATATTATTAAATTAAAGAAAATTACTCTCTTACATTTCCGCGCACATAATAATTTTTTTCTTTAAAAAAGTTAGATGATAGTCTATAGTCTATTATATCATAACTGCTTCAAATACTAAATATTTTAGGGATGGAATCGATTTTATTATTGTGAAATTCCACCCTCTGCAAATCTTAATTCTCATCATGTGGTGTGCAATATACATTATGTTCACAAAATAATAAAAAAAAAAAATAATTTAAGAAGGGTGGATTCATTCTCCACATCAAAAAAACATAAATCCCTTCAAAGCTAATACACCGTGTCCGAAAATAACACAAATATCGAGCAAAAAAAAAAAAGTTAATTTTTTTGTTTGGAATTTTAACCCATAATTGCTTTATATACTTATTTTGAATTTATTATTAGAAAAATGATAAATTATATGAAAAATTTGATATATGGGAAATTCGAATCTCAGGAGTATTAAATGAATTGTGAAGTGTATAATAAGCCCGTTTCTAATTCATGCATTTTTATACAAATGCCATTCAAAAATTTTCTATAAAAATCGAAAGAAATATGTATTTTTTTGACTTTTTGACAGGGACTGTAGTTTTATTTGTCATTATAAAAACTCTATAAAATGTGTACATAAGAGCTATGAAATAAATGTATCTCTCATAAATTGATAAATTGAAAGTTGAATAAATTCATAACTTTCTGACAGTTATTCAAAGTTTAGGACAAAAAAGTTAGTTCTTGCCTTGGTTCTAAAAATCATTAAAAAGTTCATAAAAAATTATATAAGTTCAATTTATAAAACTGTTATTCATTCGCTTCCAATTCTGATACTCTGTTTCATAAAGTAATTATGTTCGTGGTAAAATATTTGCATCGAAACCAGGCACAAAAATCTTTTTAACAATATTACTCTAATTGAATTTAGTTTCTTTAAAGGTTTTGATTTTGAATGCATTTTTTTTTTCCTTCACTACTATATTTTTATGTAATAAGGTTTCTTTTATCAAAATGTATATAAAATTTGTTCTAATTTTTCATCAAAGGATAAAAATGACTCATTCATATCCTAGGCTTATCTGAGAAAAAAAAAACTAATAATTGCATAAATTAAAAAAAAAAACTTTTGTAAATAAATAATGCCCTATGCTTTGCTTGCATACAATATTAGTTATATATGTATGTAATGTACATTATATACATTAAACATAATATAATCTTTTATTAGTTACTATAGAAAATAATCCTTATTTTCCAATTTGTATATTTAGCTAAATCCTTGGCACAGTATCACATCTCTTTGATTGTATTGTTGAGCTAATTTTTTTTTTTTTTTTTCAATAATATTAAGAATCGAGTTCTGCTATTTTCATAAATTTCTATGTGATTTTTGGATCAGTGTCTTTTTCTAGCCAAAAATATTCATTACATTATCCAATAAATAGTATCAGGTTTTCATAATGTTGTTGAACCAGCAGTTGGATAGAAAATTACACACAGTATACATGTATATAGTCTTAGCTACACTGAAAATTAATTCGGAAATATATAAGAATTGGCACGTTTTTGATACTTCTTAATCCCTCTTGAGAAATTATAAATTATATTATGCCGCCAAAATTTTACTTTAAACACTTTTATTAGCTTTCAAGAATTTGATCTTTAGACGAATTTAAAATGTAGCTTGCTAATTATAAATCATTTACGTTGTCATGTCGTTATAATTTTCAAGATGCTATCGAATCGAGTTTAATTGTTAACTTTTTACCTCAGTGGATCCCGAGGAACGTTGCTTCGTCGTAGTCTAAAGTCTTTATTAAATATATTTTAATTAGAAAATTTTATTTTTATTTAGATTTTTATGGAAAATTTTATATTTATTTATGTTTTCATGGAAAATTGTTTATCTTTTTTAACCATTTTTCCCATTTTTCGCGAATTAGTTTGATGATGATCGGCTGGATTTTTCGGGAAGTCTGTCAATCACACAAATATACAAAAATATTAATTTTTACACAAATATGGAGAAGTATAATTTTGAAATGAATTCCAACATATAATTGCGATACAATATTTTTTCGTCAAATTTCAAATATTTTCTCAAAGAATTGATATTTAAGAAGACCATACAGCAGAGAGTTCGGATCACATTTTCTGAAAATTCAAAACAAAATTATTTTCACACACTTTCGACGGCAAAAACCAAAAACCAAAAATTTTTTTTTTAAATTCGATTTTATTAAATTTTCCTTTTTAATAATAACAAAAACAGAATCATTTTTTTTTTACTTACTTTTTATACTTTAATTTTTCTTGCCTTTCGCTGTTTGCTCCCGGTGTTTATTTTACATTTAATAGAGAACCGTCCACACATGTCACTCATATCGCCTGGCAAAATTTCAAAATAACAAAAGATTCTTTTCTTTATTTTTTTTTTATTTTCATATATTTTCTTTTCCATGTGGTACTTTGTTGAAGCTTTAACATTAAAAATGTACATAATTTTTATTTATATTCTCTCCTCATAAAAAAAAAAAAAAATACAAAATAATATTGTGAGATCAAATTAAAAAGGGAAGACGAAAAAATAAAAAAAAACCAAAAAAAAATTATTATTGTAACGAGATGCAAAAAAACCTCTTGCATGGCACGTGCAGCTCGTGGTCATTAATCCGAAATTGAGATGAGTTATATGAAAAATTTACAATTGCACTTTGTTGAGACGTAAAACAGAGCAGCATCCTTTTTGTTTCTTGTGAAGCAAAACCAAAAATAAAATATGTTAAAAACAACTTTTTATTTTTTCCATTGCACATCCAAACAAAACAAAAAAAAAAGAACGTTTATTCAGATGAGACTAGTTATCAACAAAAAATGAAAAAAAAAAATAAAAGGCAAGAAGAAGAGGATCTGCACCCTTCATTTAATTTTTTAGAATTATAAATATTTATGAATCATATTAAGTTTCGATGAAAAAAGGAACGAAAAAAAAAAACAAACTTATAAAAGAGTTAAAGTTAAAGCAACATACAAAATGGTAAATGAAATGTTTTAGAAACATACAAACATATTATGCAAATATTATTATTATTTTTTTTTTTTCAAATGAAATGGCTGAATGTATGTATGAATGAAATTCCCTAATGAATTCAGGATATTTTAAAGAAAATATGAATTAAATTATATATTTTTAGGTTTCTATGATTACAGAATACACATTTGCATATATAATATTTGTTTAATAATTTATTTTGATTGAAAGTTAATAAGAAAAAGTATATACAAACTGTACTGGAACAGCGAGACGCGTGATGAAAATAAGAATTAATGCGTCAATAAGCAAACATTTTGAAGTTATCAAAGTGAAGCCTTAGCTGGAAAACATTATATTTAAAATATATTGTTATAATATTTTGCAGAATAATTAAACAGACTATGTTATGTTGAAAGTGAATCAATATTCTAGGCGGGCATAAATTACTTTCCGTATTGAAAAAATAATTGTCATTGTATACCCACATACTTATTCTGCAATTAATTTTATGAAAATAAGTATAATTATATATAAGTATAGTGTAAAATGGAATAGGCAATTTGAAATTATTCTTATTTCACCATTAATAAATCCTATTATTTGCAATTCAAGATTTCATAATTTATATTAAATTACATATATATTCATCTTTCCAATTCAATAATTAAAATTCATCACAAGTGTACAAAATTATGTACTAAAAATCCCTATATTACATAACAAATAATTTTAATATTTTATGTATTAGTATATTTTGTATATGTATGAATAAATCCTTCATTTGATATAAATAAATATGAATTCCCCATTTCAATGAATCTAAATGGGAATGAAAAAATAATGAATAAAAACAAATAAATAAATAAATAAAGAAAAATTGAATAAACGAGATTTTATTTTTGTGGGTTTTCGAAATTCGATAATTTTTTATTGTAATAAATTCAATAGTTGTAAAAAAAATTATTATGATTTTAGCATCAATAAAAGTTTTCGCATAGTACTTACTAAAGTCGTTAACACAAAATTATTATATATATGCACGTACCATGGAAAGATACAGTGTTTCAAAATTCATTTTATTTCCTTTAACACTAATGTTATTCTTATTCTACAAAATAAGTACAGCAAATAAAAAAACTTAATTTTGTATATTACTTTAACAACTAAAAATCATTCAATCTATATTGGTCATTTATCCAAATTTCTTCCTTTGGCTATATAGTTCAGTAATCTGGCTAATAAAACTATCTTAATTAACTATAAAACCTGTTCTGTAGATTCTAAAGATGTTATGAAGAATTATTATTCTTAAAAAAATAAGTTTATATAAAATAGAAGTGTAATTTTAAAGTAAAGATGCAATGTTTGCAATTTTTATTTTTCTATGATACAATATCTTAATTTTTAAAGGCGGTTGTAACAAAGACCTTTATAAATAATCAAAAATCTAAATGTGTTATATATTTTGCCACTTGATAATCTTTTTTTTTTTTTCTATCCCCTTCAAAATTTGATGATATGCAATCATATTTTCATCCCTTTTTGAACATTTAAGAATGCAATTAAAAAAAAACATAAATTTATTCACTTTTTTTTTTTGGGTTTATGTGTACATATTATGTATAATAGGTACAGTATGCAGTTGTGAAGAAACCTAAAACTTCGTATTAAAAAATTTTGAACTATGGAATTTATTACAACTTACTTGTGTTAGGGAAAGGTACAGTAGAAACTTATTGTGCTTCTGAAAATTTTAATACTGCTCATAAATCAAACCTATCATTCCACTTAGTGACTAAATTCTGAGGTTTGTATCATGTTGTTATATGCCAAAAAAACTGCTTTTTCACATATCTAGAAATCTCGTTTTAAGAAAATATTTTTGAATTTCTATGATTACTTTAACTATATTCATTTTCGCGGAACGATTAATTTAGCCAACAGACACACATAATAAGAAGACTCTGTTAATAAAATTAATATAATTTAAAGATCCCTTGGTGATAAAATTATTATTGGGTTAAGCAAAGTATAAGCATTGAAATATTTATTTTTTTTTATTTTTTTCATTCTAATAAAAAGGGGTGCAAAAAAATTTAATTTCTTCAGTTAAAGCATTTAAATTCATTTTAAATTTTTTTCATTTTTATTTTGTGTGCGGTGTGCTACAAGAAAT
Source organism: Hybos culiciformis (assembly GCA_964007475.1). Lineage (NCBI taxonomy): Eukaryota > Metazoa > Arthropoda > Insecta > Diptera > Hybotidae > Hybos > Hybos culiciformis. The sequence continues at coordinate 88,405,873 of OZ023274.1, forward strand.
ATTTACTACCTTCCAGAGTCCAAATCTACAATTTTCAGTACGCAACTCAGCATACACATCTCACTCTTATAGTAAAATGAACCTTGTCAATAGCAATACCAACACGGCAGATCTTTTGATATTAAATACTGATTCTGTTGTAATACAACTTCGAACCAAAGATGGTTAACGAGACGAACAAAATATTCAAATATTTAAATTTGCGAAAACTTTTATCCAAATTTTATCGTCTCACTACAGCAAATACATGATAGGAAACAAATTCTAAATAATGGAAAATTAAAATTAAGTAACAGGAAATGCATAATATTATGTATGTGCCCAAAAGAACAGGTCCCATTCAACGTTATTTGCAATGCTTAGTTGGTCAATATTCGCCTATTTTTGCTATTCAGTATTTTTTTATTCGGTCCATTCTAGAAAAATCGCAAATGATTTATAAACTGAAAAAATTTTTATTATTTTAATTCAATAGCCAAAACACAAGTCTAATTTTTTTTTTGTTTTATATTATATTTTAATGAAAAGTCTTCACATTGTCCTTCACACGCGTAGAAATGTTTTTTTTTCCATTAAGATTGCACTAAAAAGGGATTGTTGATGTGAAAAACTCACCCTTTATATTTGCGAAAAAAAAGAAGAAAAAAAAAATTATAAACAAAATGTTCCATTAGAATGGTCAATAAAGAATTTTAGGACTTATCCTTATCTTTCCTGCTGTTTTTCTCTGACCATACCTACTACATATATATAAATATCAAAAATTTAGCTGACCAAATTTAAAACTGGTTTTGTAAACTGTACGAAATCGATTTTATTTTCAAATATAAAATAGTGGAAAACAGGAAAATCCTGTTCTTCTTCTTCTACCAAACTAATACAAATAATTTTGACGCGTTTCACCGTCGTCATTCAAATAAAAAGAAAAAGGGGTCATTTTTTTCTGTAGGGATTTGCAATTAAAAACTAAATTTCAGACCATATGCATTAGAAATTTTTATTTTATTATTATAACAAACAAAACAAAAAAATAATTTGATTTAATCTTAAAATATTAAAAAAAAAATGTTTTATTATTATCGCAGAGATAAAATTGTCTCTTTTATTTAGTTTAGAAGAGAAGACAGCTCCAGTGAACATTTTGAATTGAAATCGTGTCATTCAGGAAGATGTTTTTTTTTTAACAAAACGCGCAAATTAATATGAATGAAAACATCTGGGAAGCATAACAAGTGTACCAAAATGCATAACGATCATTATGTAATATTAAGTTGAAATCTGTGTAATATTACGAAGATTGTGTATCTTTTTTTTTTGTTTTCATTTCATTTTTATTTTTGATTTACATTTATGCAAAAAGGTTAAGGGTGTCCTAAATTTTTTTTTGCATCTTGAGTTTAGATAAAAAATAAATAATTTTTTATAAAAATTATATACAAACATATTTATTATATCCCTATGACTGAAAATTTGACAATTTCTTTTTTCTCGAACCAATATGACAGCGATTATAAATTAAATTTTAATAATGTATAATTTTTTTTTTGGGCCTAACCTTAAACCTTAAACATCATTCAAAATTTGTACAAATTTAAACTTCATAAGATGTCATACAATGTCTTATAGCATCTCTGTTTTTGTTTTTTTGTATTCCATTCATTATATTACCATCTTTGTGTAAATTGACATTTTAATTAAATATTAATTAAGAAAAATTTGTACTCATGCAACTGAAAAAAGGGCTTTTTGAATTCAAAATTTAAAGAAAGAGAGTATTCACGCAGCCGCATAACAAGAAATTTACATAGATTGATCTTGTTTTAATGATTGAAGTCGAATTATTCACAATAGGCAAAAAATAAAAGACCTTTCATTTTGTTAAACATTCAAAGTAGATAATTTTTATTATTATCATTATTGACTTGGAATTATAAAAAAGTAGGTAATTTATATTTTTTTTTTTTTCAATTCAATTTAAAAATTATATATACTTATACGAATATATTTTTGTTTGTTTGATTTGAAAATTTAATCCATGTACTTGTACACCTCCCTATAATATACATAATATAATGATTTCCTATGTTGTTCAATAATAAAAAAAAAATATTAAAAATGTCATAAATTTCATTACAAAAACATAAAAAAAAAATTATAATTTTTTTTATATTAATAAAACTTTTTATTTTCATTTTAATCGTTGGGGAGCAATAAATTTAATTTTTTTTTTTTTTAATATTTATTTTTTTTAACAAATTAAAATTTTAAGTAAATTATTCAATTTTTGTCATAAAAACTTAATTTTTATGTTTTGAAATTTATTTTATTAAGGCATTCAAAACTGTTCCGACAGTGTTAAATAAATATTGGACAGATTAAGTGACCGTATATGATATTAATAAAGAACTTCATAACTTGATTTTTATTTTATTGTGGACTTAGTTCTCTGAGATAAGTAGAAGTTATATTTGCCCATACCTACTGTTAAAAAAGAACTCAAAAAGACGTATTAGTTGATTATACTGCTTAAAATCATAATACATAATCAAATTTGGCATCAACTACTGAATTTATTCTGCACATTTTTTCTCATATTTTTACACGCATCTCGCACATAAGTGTTAAATAATTATATACGAAACGCACATTTAAACATATATACTGTGTGAATTTTTATATGTACTTTTGAACTTAAATAATGATTTTAGGGAAGATAAAGGGACATTGTAATTTTTTAAATTCACAATTTTGACAAAAAAGAAGAAAAAAAAAAGATTATTTAGCCCCGCATTTTAATACATATACTTCTATCCCATATTGTACAAATTAGAGACAAACTTGTACCAAATTATGCTTTCCAATAATTTAATTTTTTTTTTACGTTAAATTTAGATTTTGTATATTTGTTTTTTTTGTCCATAATGTAAACATATTAAATTTTAGAATTCTGAGTGCATTTTGCTATGGGCAATTAAGTTTTTTATTTATTATTTTATATTTTTATGTTTCCGGTGTGGGGCGGAAAATCTATTTAAAAAATATATATAAATTCTGATTAAAAAGTTAAAGCTTGAGGTTCTCTCGTTTTTTTTTTTTTTTATTATTAATAAAATTATAATTAATTTTTCTTAACATGTCTACATATATGTGCATATAACATATTATATACATACATCAACGACACGACACCATAGTCAAACTTATTTTTTTTATGCACTTATTATGAAGATTTTATTGCCTTGATAACAAAATGTCATAAAAATAATTATACACATATTACAAATATATAATATATATATATATATTTCTTATGTTATTATGCAACGAACAAAATAACTATACATGTTATAACTATATATTTTGTTATATAGATAATTGTATATATATTTACAATAAAACAGTTTATTATGGATGTATAATAATTGTAATATTTATATGAAAATGTATGTAAATATGTTTGAATAAAAAATGAATAAATATGTATATGTAGGTATAGTAATGAAAAATAAAAATATTTCGCCGGTACTAAGCTTAAACCAACCAGGCGTAAATATTAAAATTTTGAAAAAAGTGTTTTAATTTTTCAGAGTTTTTTTTGTTTAATAATGAAATTTTATCCTCTTTTTTTTAGAATTTATAGACAAATGTGCAATTGTACATGCCCAGTGCATATTCATTGCAAAACAAATCTTAAATTAATTTTCTCAAAAATCTCAATAGATATTATGTCTATTTGGGTTTAAGCTATATTTTCATAAAAAATCCAAAAATAAAATAAATTCAAAAAACAGAATATTAACTCGATTTGTTAATTTTGACTGAATACGGGCGATATGAAATGAAAGAAATGTTCAGCTTTTAGGAAAAAATAAAATAAATCTTTTAGATTTATGTTAAAAAAAAGTTTTTCGATATTTTTTTTTTTATTTTACAATAATAAAACGACCTAGAAAAGAAATGAGAAATTGGAAAAAAACAAATTCATTTTCATAAAAAATTTTCTAAGAAATATCTGTATAGATATCAATCTCTAAGATTTAAAATATACAAAACTTTAATAACAAACCAAGAGTGACTCATCAATATGTCAAAAACTTTAATTATGCGGTTGAAAAAGTTAAAGAAAAAAAAAAGAGTTTTTGAATTTAAAAATAATAGTACATATATGCTCGACTATTATGTTCACCTGTTTGAATCAAACTAAAAAAATTATTTATTTTTATTTTTTTATCTTTTAGATTCGTTGTAGAAAATATTTACTATTTAGAGTTAGTATATTTAATTAGTATTTAATTAGTCTATAAAACTGAATCTCAAGTTTTTTACATACACGTCCATACTTAAAAAAATAATAATTTCTCAAGGATACAAAAACAAATTTAACTAATAAAATCCTTTTTATTTTTATTTTCAGGTAAATATCACAAAGCCATATAACAAATTCAACATAAATTTATTAGCGCGGTTCCAGGTATATTTTATATTAGTAGTATGGTAGCATTATTGGTTTGCTTAAATTTACAACGTAGTAAATAGTTTATTAAATTAATTTAATGGGCATGTGCTCGTTATGTTGTATTTAGTAGTATAGAATTTAGATCACTAAATGGAGTATTATATGCGTCAATGCACATGCAATCATTTAGATGCATCTGCGTAAATAATGAAAAAATTTAGATGCATCAGCGTAAATAATGAAATCATTTAGATGTTTCGTATTGAATATTGCGTAATACCTAAACAAAAATAATATCACTCACAATATTTCAATACAGACAAATACCAACAAAAAATGAAACTCGTGTCAATGTATTTTTCTGTATATAGAACTCTTAATTAATTAATTAATAACAAATTTAGTTTACATATACAATAATCTACTACCTATTATGTTTATTTCGTCTTTTTGTGTGAAGAACTCTGATTGAAGCCCACTACCAATTTTATAAATGAAAATCTGTCTATTTTGTTTACAAAATAATTCTAACGAAGAGCACATCAAGGTAGTTCAATGATGATTACATTTAAAATAAAAGCTTAAAAAAAAATTATTAAAAAAATGCACAATTTATTTATTTTTTTATCAAACAAATTAAATAATATAATAATGAAATCAGAATAAATTAATTTTTATTTAATTTTTTTGACGCATAAAAATACCTGTCTACTAAAAGTTTGTTAACCCTATAATCTTAATGGTCATTTTAATGATCATCTGTAAACTGCAATTTTATGTTTTTTTTTTGATATTTTTTAATTTTTCAACCAAAATGATTTATTACAAATTTTTTATTTAATTATATACAGCTATGTACATTATATATGTATGTATGTATATATTATAATTTTATTTTTTTTTTTTTTCAAATCAGGCCATTAAGCTTTTTTTTTTGTTTTAATTTTTTCACTCCAAAAAAAAAAGAATATTAGTAAAATTTTTGTTCATGAAATGAAATAAATGCATATAGTCTGTTACTATATAGTTTTTGTGAACTATTGATATTATAAAAATGTATGCGAGTTCAGATAAAATATTAAGTTATTAAATTGTTGTTTTTATATAATTTAGGCTGCTAAATCAGAAATTCAAGTTAATTTTTCAGAGAAACTGCATTGTAAAAATGAATCTTGATGGAACTAGTTTTTAGATTTTTTGTTCTCAATAAAAATTGTAAATCACTAATAAAATTAATTCCATTAAATTTTTCCGCATAGCTTATAAAATAAATGAATTAATTATCATTATTCATAAAAAAATTTCATATTTAATTTTTTTACGACTCAATTTCGAAACTACAACCTTAATTATAACATTCTAACGAGAATAAATCTCAAAAATCTAAAAAAACTCGTGGGGGAAAAACGAATAAATGATTTGGAATTAGCGACCTTGATGTATATACAAATTTTATTGAACAGTGTTATTAATATTGATTTCTCTTGTTGCATCAGCATGGAATTTTAATAATTTTGTTTTTTACTGGCCTATTCTCAAAGTCGTAGATAGTAGAATTAGAAATATAAAATGAGCTCTTCTTGTCATTATTTACATAAATTAAAAAATCTAATTAAAAAAATTAATTCTAGTTCGATAGATTCAAAAACATAAAAGAAAGCAACAACCCCAATTTGTTTTGTACCCATTAAATTTCTTTTATTATACATATTTCTCATAAATGTTTTTTCGCGAATGCAATCAAAATAAAAAAAAATAAATTTTTGTTTTTACCAACC